>CM054132.1:43389741-43922720 GCA_028751855.1 Ambrosia trifida | reverse complement strand
ATCAATAGTGTTTTATATATCATTTTCATCATAGGCTAACATCAGGAGTGTTGTATTCTTATCAGGAGTGTTTTATAATAACTTTGTTTTACATCACCACAAAATTACCAAGTCAATTTTTGTAAGCCATAACACTTTAGCTTCTAAATGGTGTTTAATATGAACATTATACTGTGTTATATCTCATCACTAAATATCAACATTTTACTGTGTTTTTATATCATCACTAATATAAGGAAAGCATTAAATGTTTCTAGAAGTAATAATAATAATAATTAAAAAAGGATGCTTAAGAATGATTATGGCAAATAATAATGATAAGAGAGAGAGAGAGGAACCATAATATAAGGAAAACATTAAAAAGGTTTCTAGAAGTTTAGCATAAAAACACATTGATACCCTCATTTAAAACACATATTCACAATCTTACCATGAATTTCTATAATATATTAATTAAATTTTAAGCATATCCAAACTTTTAATCTCCACCATCTATCTTTAAATCCAATGGTTGAAAACACTTCTTACCCTTCCCACACAAAATCATTTTCCTACAGGAACCCTACCCTACCCCTATATATATATATATATATATATAGTATATATATAGGAGATGGATAAAATGGAAACCCTCTGAAATGACAAAACCCTAGAAAACTCCTACTTCCCGAGCTTTTTTTTTTTTGAAATTTTTACACATGTAATATACATGTTTTTAAGTGTTTTGGGCCAAAAAAATTGAAAAAAGCGCCAAGTGGTTTTTTTTTTAAAAAATAAATAAGGTTTGCAGGGTAAACATACGTTAGGGCAGTAATGGACATATGTTATTTATTTATTTTTTAAAAAAACCCTCGGCGCTTTTTTCATTTTTTTTTGGCCCAAAACACTTAAAAACATGTATATTACATATGTAAAAAATTTCAAAAAAAAAAAAAGCTCGGGAAGTAGCAGTTTTCTAGGGTTTTGTCGTTTTAGAGGGTTTTCTCCCTATACTTACACTTATATATATATATATATATATATATATATTATATATATATATAATATATATATATATATATATATATAGGGTTTGGCTAGTTTAAAAACTCTATTCAGTTGAGAAAACCGTGAAAACCCTATGTAAAAACATTTTTTCCTGGTTTTTTCAGAATAACTTTTATATTCAAATTTATTAGTTTTGGCAAAAAAAATTAAAAAGCGCCGAGTAGATTATTTTGTTACACGTGTGTTACACAAATTCGTTATTTATCATACGTCAGCATTGTAACATATGTAACATGTTTGTTATGTAAATTTTAAAAAAAAAATCTATTTAGCGTTTTTTTTGATTTTTTTTTTGTCAAAACTAACAAAATTAAATATACAAGCTATTTTTAAAAATTAGCAAAAAAAAATGTTGTTACATAGAGTTTACATAGGGTTTCCACGGTTTTCTCAACTTAAGAGGTTTTTCATAGTATACTTAGAGAAAATTGCAGTTTTCGTCCCTGTGGTTTGCTCAAACTAACAGGTTCAACCTAGGCTTAACACCCTGAGTACATTAGGTTTCATTTGCTAACACTTTAAGTCCCTCCTTCTAACGGTCGTAACGTTTTCTGTTAGTGTGTGATTAATGACTATTATACCCTTAATTTTTTTTTGGGTAAAATGACTCTTGTACCCTCCCATCTTCTTCCCAAACCCACCCACCCACCACCATCACCACCACCTGCAACACCACCACCACCATCTCCACCACTCCTCCACCACCTGCAACACCAGAAGAATAATAATAATTATTATTATTCTACTTAAGCTAGTTCATTCTAAGAAAGCCTAAACATAAACTCCAAAACTTCAATTCAGAACTTCACCAGATCCAAAATCCTAACAAACACCAAATGTGATAACAAATTCCAACAATAACATAATTCCATCATAAACACACAAACAGATTCAAACCAAAAACAAAATCACAACATACCAGTGAGTAAACACTTTGAGAAACTGAGCAATGAACAGCGACATAAACGCAGAAAGAAGAGGCAGATTTGACGGGAGAACAGAGGATTCCGATGAGTACGAATGAAGACTGGATGATGCATCAGCCACTGTAATCACTACCTCCATCACAAAATATATCCTATTAATCGAACAGATCTTCTTATTAAACCTTATTACATCAACAACAGTTGCAACACCACCAACTATTTGCAGGTAATAATATTATTATTTAATAATAATAATATTAATATAGGTTTAGTGACGTGCGTGATTAGGTTAACTGTACGGGCGGAATTGCAATCGGTTGAAATGCCGCCGGTGACGGTGGTCTTCGGCGACGGAGGGATGGGTGGTTGTTGACGGTATGAGCTTATTATTTTTTATCTATATATATATATAGGGTAGGGATCATACGAGAACCAGAGAACCATTGTCAACACAAACAAAAAAAACCTAAAAACCACACCTCCACCCCGTAAAAAACCTAATCCCACCCACCTCACTCCCTAAAAACCTAAACCCCCCCCCATCCCCCACACCGCCCCCAACCCCCCCCCCCAATTGTGAAATGCACATGTGCAGCTAACCCCACACCCCCCCCCCCCCAAAAAAAAAAAAAACAAAACGCTCCATCCCATCCCCCCCCCCCCCAAAAAAAAAAAAAGATACCCCCTCTTCCACCATACCCAAAAACTAAACCCTAAAGCTAAACCCATTAAAAAACTTAACTATAATAGTGAAATGCACATGTGCATGTAGTACAATTATCTTATTTTATAGTTTTATATAAAGGTTTTTTTTAAGTTTATTCACCAACAACCCCAAAAAACCTAACCCCATTCCCATCATACCTAAAAACTAAACCCTAAAGCTAAACCCATGAAAAAACCTAACTATAATAGTGAAATGCACTTCGCGTTTATTTAAAGATCATTGAATAAATTTTTTTCCACCTTATATATTATATCATGTCCATTTAATGATCATTTCATTATGGCAATTGACAATTTATTCAAAAGTGTGCTTTAATAGTGAAATGCACATGTGCATACGATATATGTACGTATATATATAACATCAAAATGCACATGTGCATATGACCTGACGTAATTATGACGTAAAAAAGGCCATTTTTTTGTTTTTTTTTATTTTTTTGTATTTTTTTATTTTTTTTCAAAAAGATTAACACTAAAAAAACATTTTGGTGTTTTTACTTTTTTTTATTTTTTTATTTTTTTATTTTTTTAGGTTATATAATTTTTTTATTATTTTTTTATTTTTTAGTGGATGGGTTTTTGTGTTCACACTTGGTTCTTTGGTTCTCTCCCTAAATGGTGGTTCTCAAATGATCCAAATCCTATATATATATATATATATATATATATATATATATATATATATATATAGGATAGAGATAATTTGGAAACTCTAGTGAGATGGAGAAACTATGGAAACCCATTTATGACCTTAGATTTATTCCAATCAATGGTTCAGATTTGATCTGTAATATTTTAATAATAAAATTTGTGTGTTTTTTATGTTGTATCTCGTTGGAGGGCATTATAGTCCATCTGAAATTCTAAAAAGAGCATCTTTGGGAAGGAGAAAAAGCATGCAGTACTTTTGACGTGACAAAACCGTCAAAATATTTGTAAAGTCCTCTCTCTCATTAATATTTCCTCATAACACAATCTCCAAAAAGAACACAAACAATCTCTCATCCAAAGTCTCCCATCTCTCTCAAGAACACGGTCATTTCCCCCAAATCAGTATCCGATTTCGTTATGCATAATTGAGGTTAGTGATCAATACTCCAATATTTTATAAGTGTAACTACTACCAAACTGTCTTCGTATTATTGTTTTGGTTTTTTATTTTTTATTATTTTTTTTTTTTTGCAGATCTTAGGCATTAGGTTTTCAAAATGAGGCAAAGTTTGAAGGCTTTGAAATCGTCGAAAAAAGTGGATGCAGGGGCTAAGGGTTATAGCAGGTAATCTTGAAACCTTGTTTTTGTATGGATTAGTTGGTTTAACTTGTTATAAAAAAGATAATGGTGTAATCTATTGTTTAAAAGAGAAAAATTGTGTAAATACTTAAATTTAATGTGAAGTTTATGTGTCTAGATGATGAATTAGGGTTTGTTTGAAATAATGTATGGAAACACTTATTTTTTTTTTTTTTTTTTTTATGCTTTCAGAGAAAGGTTAAAAATGAAAAAAGGAAGATTGTTAGGAGGTTGTTGAATTTATTGAACATAAGTTAAAAAAAAAAAATTGTTGTAGTATACTGTTAAAGAGAAAAACACATGGTTTGAAACTGTGTTTTCTTTAATTAATTGGTTCTTTTTTTTTTTTAATCTTGGTACATGCTTAATGGTTTTTTAACAAAAAAAATTGTAATATACTGTTTAAGAAAAAAAAAAGCAGTTTGAAATTGTAGTTACTTTATTTAATTCATTCATTTTTTTATAAAAATGGGGTATATATGCTACTGGTTTTGAAAAAAAAAAAATATTAATTTCTACAGAATAGCGTGGAAAAAAATGGAAAAAAGGGTAGTTATAAACAAGTAGTTACATATATTATGTAAGTGTAACACAGTTAAAAGGGATTTTTCAACAAGTAACATGACAAACAACAAAAATGGAAAGAAAGTTAATTATATAAGATTTGTTACAAAAATGATACAATTGTAAACACTGTTGAAATTTTTTCAGGTATCTGACAGAAAGCGGAAGGTTTGCACAAGGTATTCCTGGTGGTCTGAACACTGTACAAAAGTAAAAAAATGAAAAAATGTCAAACTTTTAAAAAACTAATTCACATTTCAAATTATTGTGATTCAGGCAGGAAAAGCCCTCGTATTGCACGTAATAAGTTAAAAAGGTTTAAAAACACAATAGAGACTGCCATATTTGTTGATCAGGAGGATGAAACAAACAGTGAAAGGAACGACGGTTCACGGAAGCGGAGGAAGTTAATAGGTAACATGAATTCTATTGTGAAAAAATATCTTACAAAAACCTTTGAACATAATAATGCTAGGTAATACAAAAAATATGTTTTAAATGTTACATGATTATTAATGCAGGATATGACGATGATGAATCACCTACCAATGAAACAACGGACTGCAAAATAATTTCCGGAAGAAAGCTTATTAACCAAGGTAGCGAGTTTTATATTGTTGATTCAGTATAAAAATTCCTTGATTATTATATAATTTTCTGATCCAAAAAATCATTATTGTAACTAAATTTAGAAAGAGTCCCCGAAGACCGAACATCGGATTGCAAGATATTATCATCATGGAAAGGGGAAAAAGGTTCGTAATGTAAAATAGTCTTCTTGCTTAGAGTGGAATTATGTACATGTATATAACAAAAAGGTAACCTTTTTTTTTTTTTTTGTAACGCATCTAAACTAACCGTAAAATACAACAACAGAAAAAAATCCGAGTGTCGTGAAGTTCCATATAGGAAGCTCAGAAAAAAAATGTAGTCCAGGTATGGAGTAAAATTTTAGTAAAGTAAATAAAAAATAATATTGGATCAAAAAAAATTGTGCATAACCAAAAAATATTTAAAAAAATGTATATGAACAGGTAAGAAGATGAAAACTGCAGAAAATGATGATATGGAAGGTACTTGTGTCGCTGACAAACGGATAGAAAGCTCCGGCAAAAAGAAGGTTAAAGGTACGGATTGTAAATTATTGGTGTAATTTTACTGTTTAAAATGTACAAAATCTACAAACATAACATAAAGCATGTTTCACAAAGGATAAAAAAAAATGTGATTTATTATGACTAAATATATTAAAAAAACCATTTCTTCAAACATTCACAAAAAAAAAAAAAAAAAACTTGGAACAAATAAAGGTATGTCAAAACAACATTATTGTGTGATTAAAAAAACAAGAAATGGAGGTATCTATGTTATAAAAAGTATATTTATAAAGTATAATATGTTACATTGAAAAATCATAAAAAAAAGGGATGATATCTAGACATCCTTGATATCTATATTATATAATTTTATTATTAGGGAAATGTGTATGAAAAGATTTGACATGCATAAAAAAAAAATACACTAGTACTTTATGTAACAGCTTTAGGTGACATAAAGCCAACTTAGTCAACAAAAGGATTTTCCAAACTTATGTGTGTGTCAAAAACAATCTTAAAAAATGATTCACCGTCTGATATAAAAGATCGTTTTACTAATTCTTTTGAATCAAGGTATCAAAGACAAATTGTTACAAAAAAAATAATATATGACAAAACAAATAATTTATAAAAAATCAGGAATGGAGAAATCACTTATTTATACATGTTTTCAAAAAATTTGTTTGATTAGATAAAATAAAGTTGTTAGTAGCGTAGAAGGCCATACAATAAAACTATGAAGACAAAATAGAAGTGTGTATACTATATCATGAGTAGACACATGATGTGACAACACATAAAAAAAATAAAGAGATTCCTTTATTATTGTACAATAAGAAAAAGAAAATAAACCTTTTTGAAAACCACCCACGTGAATGCATAGACTTCATTTAATGAAGTTCACCTACTTCCTTTTAGTCACATGTTTTCAAGAAAAAGTGAAAAAAAGGTTTGTAAATAATTGGGTATGGGGAGGGTGTTCGTAAATTGATTCTCCTCCATTTATTAAGACACATAGATAACAAATAAAAAAAAAAAAAACTCTAGCTTCATTGAGATGTGCCATTTTTGGTTTAAAAAAGCATTCGTCAAAAATTCCGTTAAAGGCAGTTCTGTGAAGACTTTATATACAAATGTAAATGATTGATAAACGATTCTATTATTCTCAAAAATCATTTGGGCACATCCTCAATTTTTAATGGGGCTATTTGGAAAAAATGTAGTATTGGCGTGTTTGTGTAAAAAATAAATGAAACTGATATTGGGGGATCTTTGCGGACAAAACAATAGTATGCTTTGACAACAAAAAATTAAGATGCGTAATAACATAAAATAATTGAAAACTGATATTGGTGGGTCCTTGGGGGGATCTATTTTGTACTCCAATAATAAGGTTTACTAGAAAAAACATTTTAGGGACATAACAAAACTTATAAGATACGTAATAGGATAAGAAAAAAACCAATTAGAGACATAACAAAAAGCATAATATAAAATACCAGACTATACTGAGCCCAAAACCGAGCACATACAAAAGCAATCATACAGTAGCAAAATGTTACAGACGTAACATACTGAGTAGCAAAATGTTACAGACGTAACATACTGAGTAGCAAGCTAAATAACAGCTAAAATTATAACAAAAGCATTCCCAAATTAGATAGATGGCTCAGTAAATAGTCGAGATAAGTGCCCTTAAGTGGCTGGAGATGGGGTCTGGGTTTGGGAGCTACCACCAGAAGCGTTAGCAACACCATTTGACATCTTCCTGCAATTACGAGAGTCGTGGTTTATTACGTATTTGTTGCACGTGCGACAGAGCCTTGGAGCTTTAGGGGGCTTGGCGGCCTTCGTTTCAGCAATAACAGATTTCAGGCGACGATTTCTTCCACAACCTTTAGTACGAACAACCTCTGGATTGCTACATGAGATCTCAACATCCATTGGTTGGCCAACCAACTCTTCCACAACAGCCTCATTTGATTCGATAACAGGTGCTTCAATAGACCTGTGATCAACAAGGTTAATTTTTATATCTTTCAAACGCTGAACCAAGTTAGAAAGCAAATCCGTGTCAGTCCGGACAACGTCAACACATTCAGTAACCAACTCCAAAATCTGGTTGCGCAAAACAGCTTGTGGGGACTGGTCAATACCATAACGATTTTCAATAGAAAAAACGCGCTTAGGCAGTGCATCGCGTAGCCACCTATCAGAAACATACATGGCTGGAATTTTCTGGACATTCTTAACCCGATAAACACAAAACACATGACGGCACAAATAGCCAATACGGATGAATCCACGACAAGAACACTCAGCAGACGAATCAATCGGGTTAAACTTGACCTGTCCAACAAATAAAGAAGTTTGTAAAAAAAATAAGGAACAAGTTTACAGATTGGTTAGACATATTAATTAATTGGATACGTATGGACAGGATATACAAAAAAATACCTCAAACACATTAACATAACCATTCATCCGATCTAGGTGAGTGACTGAAAAAACCAACAACTCATCAACAGGCTTGGTGTTTGAGACATAACAACATTCCTTTCCCTTTGCAATCTCTTTTAGTACTTCCATAAAAATCGTATGCGTATACAACTCAAAGGCATGTCTCTCAATATTTAAACCGGTAGTGTCTGGAAATTGTGTAGTAGAGGTTTTATACTCAGACATCCTTTGCCGATAGCGCTGTGCATCAATTCTGGTTTCATAGCACAACATAAACTGAACTAGCGTATTAGCGCTTGTAGAATTAACTTTGAAACAGGCATTCGAGCTCTCACAACGGGACGTAGTTTTCATCAAGCAACACATGGGGATCTCACGAAAGTAAGCAGGTACCCAACGTTCCCTAATATCATACATTTCCTTCAACCAAGAGTGGTCTTCCAAACCAAAATTAACCAATAGCTCTTGCCAACGACTCTCAAAGGTTGACGGCTTGATATAAACATTCCATACCAAACGATGGATGCATTGACGGAAATTGGTGTTTTGTAACAACTCGCCAGTCATCTGCATACATGTAAAGTTGTAAAAAAAATGAATAAAAAGCAAACATTAACAAATAGCAAAAAGACATTCAGAAAAACTAAAAAAAAAAAAAAATGTAGACAGCAAAGTACCTTGACAGGTAACTTCTTCATAATATGCCACATGCAAAGGCGGTGGCGAGATTCAGTAAAGACTTGAAGAATGGCTTGCCTCATCGCCGGGTCTTGGTCGGTTAAAACTAATGCTGGTTGCTTTCCATGAGCTTTCAGAAATGATTGGAGCAACCATTTGTATGAGTCAATGGTTTCACTAAAAATCAGCCCAGCACCAAAAGTTACACACTGTTTGTTGTAATCCACACCAGTAAAAGGAACGAAGATCATGTTGTACCTGCACAAAAAAAAAAAGAGAAAAAAAAAGAAAACAGGTAACTTATGTTACTTATGTAAGAACAAATATAGCTAACTTATGTTACTTATGTACCAACAAGAATGCACAAAAATACTTACTTATTGGTTTGATAAGTTGCATCAAATGCAACAACGTCACCAAAAACTTTGTAATTCAGCTTCGAAATCTCATCAGCCCAGAAAATAGATGTAAGTTGACCATTTTGCACAACGAAATCATAAAAGAATTCTGGTAAACTATCAAAGCGATCACGCAAACGATCAAGCACTAACTGCGAATCTCTTTCACCGATGAAAATTCTCATTTTTTGACAGAAGTTTTTGAAGTCAACTGGTGTGTCGTGGACATTATGATGACCACCCTTCATGGTAACGTAACAGCTGTGGGCTCTGATGGGGCCAATCTTGTTCAAGCTCATCTGATGAATGAACTGCTTGGCAGCAAAACTAAGCTTACGACCAGATTTTGTAAGGTCGCGGTTATATGTGTCAACAAGAGGATGGTTATGGTTCTCTACGAACTTCTTAACAACATAACAGCCTTTTTCTTTGCATAAAATTACACAGATGTGTGCATCACAGTCAGTGAGTGTAAATGTAGTTTGACGAGCCTTCAGCGTATCATCCACCAAGGAGTCAAACGTACGCTTCATTTGAGGTTTCCCAGCTTTGTTACACCGGAAATACTTATGGGTGACGACACCGTTCCATACTTTCGCTTGGTTTTTCCTAACTGAAAAACCAGCTTGCTCGGCGTAAGACGCATACAACGTATACGCATCATCCAAATTGTCAAATGAACGCCCAACAACCGGCTTATCCTCCAAGGCAACATTGGGAGTCCAGATCCTAGTTCCATTAGGCGTTTGGAAGACAAGAGCAGGGGTCTGATTGGTTGCTATAAAAAAAATAATAAAGTGGTGAAAATAATTGAAACAAGTTATAAAACATAAAATTCTTACATATGTATGAGAAAAAAAAAAACATAAGTAACAAAAACATATGTCACTTATGTACCAAAAAAAAAAAAAAAAGATTCTTACATATGGTTATCCTCGTTTTTTAGTATGTAACTTACGTAACCAAAAAATAAAAAAAATCCAATAATATATCTTTTACACAAGACAAAAACATTTAACAACTAGTACATGCATATGAACCAAAAAAGGTAACACAATGATATATATTTTAAAAAGGTTTTAATCTAATTTTTGTAAGTTGTGTAAAATGTTGAAATATGAACCAAAAAAGTAACACATAATCAGAAGAAAAAAAATAACATCCAACCATAATAAAAAAAACCAAAAAAAAACAAAAATACACTGTACATGAATGATAACAAAAATCCTAAACAAAAAATAAAAAAAAAATATGTACTGCAGAAATAAAAAATAAAGACAAAGGACAAAAAGACATAAGTAACCAAATTTAATATATCAAAAAAAATAAAAAAAAATTAAATGATATATATTTCTACAACATATGTCACTTATGTATCAAAAAAAGTTACAAAAAACATATGTCACTTATGTATCAAAAAAAAGTTTCTTCCGTGTATTTTTTCCACATTTTGTGTACGTAACTTAAGTAACAAAAAAATAAAAAATTAAAATGATATATATTTCTACAACAGACAAAACTTAAGACTAGGGAAAGTTTTAAAAAACACAATATAAGCTACATGGAGGGTATTAAAGAAAATGGAAATAAAGTATCTTAATAAAAAAGAAGCTCTTTTGCATCATTAATAAATGTGTACCAAAAGAGTGGAAATAAAACTTTTCACTTAATTTAAGTAAAAACAAATTTAAAAATCTGCAAAAATACTTCTTGTTACTGTTTTTTATTCACAAAATATGCCTAATAGTAAGGTGAAGGCTTGTTTAAAAAAGTTGTATAATCAAAGGTTTTATGCTCGTTACACAAAGTTAAAGTAGTTCATGTGCTCATTAAAAGATATAAATTAAAAAAAAATAGCTAAAAATCTAAAACAGAAAATGTATAAACATAAAACATAAAATTGTGTTCAATAAAACCTGGACCATCCTGAAACACAACAACATCGTGAGTCAAAGAAGCGGATCTGGGCAACACATGGCTACTGTTCTCTGAAAAAAAACAAGAGAAAAAAAACATACACGATTAAAACAACAAAAAAGGGAATTTTGCACAACCAAAATGTCGTGAAAATGAAGTAATGAGAGTGGAAAAACAAAAGTTATGAACCTGGCAAGTTTAACACAGCAGATATGGGGTCTTCATTAGTTTCGAAATCAGAAAGAAGGTTGCGTGGTACGATCGGGGTCGGATAATTTTCAAGGTTGTGAGGTACGAGGTGGGTAGGGGAACCAATCTCACTGTCATCATCCATAATTGCTATGTTTTGAATGATATATGGTGCCTGGTTTGTTGGAGAAGAAATTAATGGCTAAACATTTAATATAAGCTTTTGAGTATGGGTTTTGGAGGAGACTTTTGAAGGATGAGATTTCAATGTTTGACTGAGTTTTGAAGACATAATATATTAAAAATATACTACATGGTACAAAAGAGAAAAGTGGGTATGTTAAAGAAGGGATGTCTGTAGTATGTCAGCATCAATCAGAAAGAAAATCTTTCATCTTATGCGAAACAGTGGGAAGTTACCATCATGCCCTTCATGCCCAAAGGTAAGAGAGTATATGTGGAGAAATGGTGACCCTTGGATGAGTTTCAAGGGTTTCTCCAACTCACAAAGGTTTCCAATGGATACATACCCTATATATATATATATATATATATATATATATATATATATATATATATATATATGAGAAAATTGCAATTTTTCGTCCCTGTGTTGGAGATGATGGTGGTGTAGGTGGTGGTGATCGTGCTGGTGGGTGGGTGGGTGGGTTGGGAAAGAAGATGGGAGAGTACAAGAGTTATTTCACCCAAAAAAATTAAGGGTATAATAGTCATTTCACCACACATTAACAGAAAACATTACGTCCGTTAGAAGGAGGGACGTAAAGTGTTAGAAAATGAAACCTCAGGTACTCAGGGTGTTAAGCCTGGGCTGAATCTGTTAGTTTAGGCAAACCACAGGGATGAAAACTACAATTTTTTCAGATACTTAACCTATATATATTTATTGTTAAACAAAGGGGGGGGGGGGGCGTATGCTAAGACTTGGCTTTTGACCAAGTCTAAAATCTCCAATTGCATTAAATGCCAGTAAATGATAAAAAAAAATATATATGTGACATCTGTCACCCTCGTCTTCCATTTAACTGACAATAATAGCCCTTCAAATATTTTCATTATAGCCCCTGTGAGTTCGTCGTTTTCAAGTTTAATTTTAGAATGAACTAAAAAAAATTTATCATTTATATTTATTATGGATCGGGTATAAGTTTTAATCAAACGCGTATGTGAAAACGTGTTCGTAAAAGAACTTTATAAAATTTAAAGTTTTAGAAACTTTTTGGTTAAATTAACTTAACTTGGTTAAGTTTTATAAGGGAAAACTTAACCAAACTTGAATATAAGCTAACCTAGTTAAAGTTGAGGGGTCATTTTTATAAAATTTCAAAGTTGCTTTCCTCATCTTTTTTTTTTTTTTGCTGTGTGTGACCAACCGGAATTGAATCCGGCCAACTTTTCCGGCGACCCTTCAAATACTATTAAGTGACCTTTAAGTCTCGTTTTAATACGCGGTTTGATTTCTCCATCAGTTACGAATAGGATGGACTAATTATTACGTGTTATAATCAAGTTTAATGCGGGTTTTATTACATAACCGATCGGAACTTTAATCAAATTTAAAGTCCGTTTCTTTACAACAATCATATAAACGAAGCGTGAGATCATGTTCCATTTTCATTTCCGGTCTAAACCCACATAAAATTTCGTTCTAAACGTGTTAAGAATGCTCTAGTTCGCGGCTTGAATTTTTCAGATTTTTACACTCTTCATTCGATCCATATATGTCTTTGTAAGTTTAAATTCTTGTTGCCGTTATGTTTATAAATCATAGCCGATCATTAGCCCTATTAAACTGATGCCTAAACTGTTATGAATCGGTTTATTAATTTTAAGATAAGGGTTAGGGTTCTTGTCTATTTGGGGAAGAAGATGAACATGTTAATAATATATAAATAAATATCTTTTCAGAATTAAATCAACAATTATCTTTGTGGTGTAGTGGTTGTTCGTGAGTATGTCTATTCAGCAGACTCGAGTTCGAGTCAGGCAACCCAAGGGTTGTTCAGTTTTTTTGTTTTGCTTTAAAGATCTTATGTTTTATTTATTTAATTATTTCTTTTAAATATAGAATATATGAAACTTATAATATTCATAGTAATTTCCTTTTTCCTCCAAAAATTATAAAAATTTAGGAGTAGCTTCTTGATAACTTATAGAAAATTATCATATTTTTTATTTCTGGAAAATATTTATTTTCGTAATTTTCATTATTTAATTTGTTTTAATCATATTTAATTGATAAAAAAAATCATTTTTAATGATTTTAATCTCAAACTTTTTGAGAAATTATTTCTAATTATTATGAACTGAAATAAAAATTATTGGCTCAGAAATAATTTATTTTATAGATTTTCCTATTTGTAAATCATTTAAACATGATTTAAATCTCGTTAAATCAGTTTTAAATATAAATAAGTTTATATAAATTATGGAAAAATTATTTTAATGTGTTTACATCAGAAAGCATCTATTTTCTATAAAAATAACATTTTTAGATTATGTCTGGTATTATTAGTCTTATTTACGTTTAAATAGACATAATTAAACATTTATTTATTTATCTTATTTAGACATTTATTTTATAAATACTTTTCCTATAAAGTAGAAAATATTCTTATGATTGAAAGTCTTTATGATCATTTGTTGGATCACCATGTAACTCATAATTATTTATTTCAATATTTATGATTATTACATTTATTTATAATAATTGTAATTAACTAAATTATTTTGTATTAAGCATTTAAACATATTTTAACCTAATTATTCAATTAGTAATAATTATATTACTTAAATCATATCTACAAACTTTGGTATATTATTTTTTTATATACAACTTTTACATAAATTCGACTAATCATAAAAACTCTAATTCCCCAAATCGACTTAGCAAACCCTAATGTCTTAGACCTTAGTTACCTTAGACTTTTTTAGACATTTCCTTATTAGTATTATTATACATTATAGGTTGAATTACTCGGAATTCACATTACTTAGCTCACGACCGCTTAAGTGGATTTTGAACGTTTTCGCAAACTGTGAGTATATCTTTCCCCTTTTTCATGTTTTACACTTTTGGGGTGACTCATGTACGCTTATTACTTCACTCACTTAATCATGGTTTATCATATATTCACAATCGCAATTCTTGTATGTGTTTTACTTGTTGATTCGATGATAGTGTGTACTTATGACCTGAATCATTAACCGTTCTGCGGCCTAGCATAGCAATAAATAGTACTTAATTATTGTTATGTGTGAACGATTATTCATCGCCTACTATGAGCGAATACTATATATATGTGTGACTCTTGATTCATTAAACAAAGGTTTGATTTTGGGTAGCATTTGTACACAGCTTGAACACTAAATTGTAGACAGTATAACACGTGAATTGCGAAACTCTTTTTCTACTATATGTATTCAAACAGGGTATGCTCACCAATACATTTTTGTATTGACATATACTATTTCGTACATGTTTCAGGTTATTTATGAGATGACTTTTAAGCTTTTGGATTCTTATTTAGATTTTGATTCATTGTATTTTAGTTTAAATAGTTAGTTGGAATCATTGTATCTTTGCTTTCTCATGTAATAAATTATTCAATCAATGTATATATTTTTACACTTTTAGTCCATGAGCTATTGAACAATCGTCACTACGTGACACCTCGATGTTTCCGCCATCGGTTGGGGTGTTACAATATATGAGGCCACAAATCTTTTTATGGGAAACAAATAAAACAGAGTGTAGGACAAAGTAGGGTGGACTGCTTAGCGTGGACCAGACCAATAGCCGCCTGGGCTCACCTGAAACATTACTGCGTGACTCACTTCCTGTTTATAGCTCACATCGCTGGGCATCTTATAATCATGATTTTTAATCAAATTTTCACTATAAGCACAACCCTAATTCGCCTCTAATCACCATACTACAAAAATTATCATCCCTAACCTCTACAAGAGCCTAAAAACAAGATCTTAGATGTTTAAGAAGTGTTTGGATCAATTGTATGAAAAGCTTAAGGTAAAAATGTAAAGGATCGGATTTGACAAATCAACAATAATATCACACAAGTATGAGTAATCTTGGTGCGAAAAGCCTAGATCACATGCAAAATGATATTGATCAGATCAGAACACAATAATATCCATTTTCAAAGTCATTTTCATTAATAATTGATTGATAAAACATTTACAATGCATAGATATTAATGAAAACCTAGTTTGGAACTCTCGAGAACACACACTGAAAACACACAGTTACATACTCAACAAATGACCAAAAGTTCTACCTTGAACTCGACTCAAACCTATATATAGACAACTTCATTCGACCTCTACACAGGTCGAATGAACTCATTCGACCATTACAAGGCTCGAATGAACTCAACAATAAACAACCTGACAATAACAAACTACATTCGACCATAATGAAATACATTCGACCTCACGACAGGGCGAATGAAATTTACAAAATCTTCAAAACTTCAATCTTCGACAATCTTGTACAATCCAAAAGCGATAGCCACATATATGCATCTACAAAAACAACCATCCTTTTATGTGTTAATCTTTCTTAATCTTGTTTAAAACCTCAAAACCTTTTTTGCACAGATCTGATGTGAAGTTGTATAAACATTGACATGAGTTTTAATAAACATTAACATGATTGTATGATTAGATGTTGAATCTTGCATCAATACTTGCATGTGTAGTTTATTCTTGATCTAGGCTTAATAATAGTTAATATTCATGATAAATCTTGAGGGTGGGATCTGAATAACATCACGAATGTGTAGTATGGAATGATTAGGATATAGTTAAGTTGTATTATGGATCTAGGGTTCGATAATATTAAGATTCTTGCATGTTTAAAAAGTGGACAGATTCAAGGTATGAACTTGTATGAGTTATAACTTGGTCTTTGAAGGCTTGATTTAATTGTTAATTGATACTAGCATGTTATGTATGATGTTAGGTTCTCAGAATGCCAAAGTTTGTCCAAGTTTGATTTATTTGTGAATTTATAAAAAATAGATGTTAAACATGATTTTCGGATTGAAAAATTGAGTCAAATTAAAAAAGTCATAACTTAAGTATTACAAATCTTTATACCATGAATTTGGTTAGTAGCTACCTGCATAGGTTTGAAATCTTTTCGAAGTGGATTCATCTTGTTTGGATGAATCTATGATTATTAGTAATTTTTGGCGTAAAAGCTGATGCAAACAGCTCTACTAAACTACCTTGCTGTAGTAAATGATTTTTTCATAATTTTTCACTAAGTTTTTTTCATGAAATAAAAATAGTGGCATCGCTAGTGAACATGTAGGGATGTTCAGTAAAATTTTGAGAGTCTAACATGTTGATTTGATATTTTTATAAAAATTCAGTTTGACAACTCATAATCTACCCCAAAAACACAATTTTGAGAAATATTCCATATTCACTTATTTAAGGGTATTGTTGACATGTATGTGGTTTGTATATGTTTGTAAACTTATGTGAATCAAATACGAAGTGTGTGATAACATGTAAACATAATATTCACCAACGGGCCGTAGGGTCACTTGTTGCATGTAGTTACACTTGTGTCACTTAAACTTTTAACAACATTAGATGTCATGGACAAACGGGTTTTTGTTGTGCATTGCATATACACTTGTACTCATAGAGTGACACACATAATAGGGAGTCGTTAGTAGTTCACTATTAATTATTTGCAGTTTGGAATTAAGCTCAATGTAACCTAAGGTGAGTTTCACTACTTTTTTTTTCTTAAAAACATGTATCCCGTGGATTGGGACCACTTTGTTTCCTTGTGTGAATCGGTTTTACTAGTTTTGGCCCATTTATGGTCTTCGTTAACTAAACGAAAACTTTATCAATCAAAGTCCTTACTTGTATACAGTTAGTCGTTGTAGGCAAACTGGGTACTAGTTGATAGCGCTATTAGGTTGTGCAGTAGCCTCACACCGTGCTTGTTTCGCGGGTGTGAACTTTTGACCACATATCACCATTGTTGATAGACTTTGGTGGGGGCAAATATCTGTCACTTCTCGATACCGCATTTTTTAGTTACTTACCATGGGTTAGCTACCCTAACATACGTTGAAACTAGTGGTTGGTTGTTTTACTACTTTAACTTTTTGGTTACTTTTAATTGTGAACTTACTAACTTTATGTTGACACGCTTTGCATACTTTTGCAGGTTGCTAGGTACACCGCACGTTAGGGTATGCATACATTTGGAGTCATTGGGTTGAAACGTTATTTAAACTTTATTTTGTTTTACTTACATTTAATCGGTTTTGGGCGCGTTGTTTTGCGCATGAATTAAACTGTCTACATTTATTTACATTTCCGCGTTATTCAAAACTTTGTTTTTGATTAAACGGTAAGCTTGTTTTTTTAAAACAATCTAAATGGTTTGGGCATTTATAGTCGTTCTATGTAACTAATGGCTATGGGATCCTAGTTTGTCATGCACCTCGTGGTAAAACCCCGCACTAGATTTTGAGGGTGTGACAGTCATGTTGTAGGTTTAGTGGCAGTTCATTTTGGTTCTCTGGATTACTCATCTTTGAATAACCTGTACACACATAAGCAAGAAAACTAGAGTAATCCTGAATAAAGAAAAATAGACAAGTGAAAATAAATAACAATAAAGATAATAATATATTTGGATTTTATAAATTTTCAAAAGCAAGCAAATAAAATTATACATTAACAATAAAAACACTAAGTGCATAAACTCCCCGACGGCGGCGTCATTTTAATGTAGCTGTCGTGGGCTAATAAAAAACTATATTAAAAAATATCCTTAGCTATAAGCATTGCAATATAGGAAGTAGGATTGTCGAACCACGAGTAGTATGTTGAAAGTGTCACTAGCAAATTCTCAATTAAACTAACTAATTAAAAATAAGGTTTTTTGAAGTAAAAATGTTGTCGTGCTTGCAAAATTGAATTAAGTTGATTTGAGAAGAAAACAATAAGGGTAAAGAGCAATCTTCTCTAGGTTTCAGGTTTAGGTTTTACATAAAAATGTTTTGATTAATTAGATACATGATGTTGAAAAGCTAGTCAAAGTGGTTTCTTAATACCAATGTGTACGATTCAACCAGTGGCGAAGCTTGACCCGAAGGTTCGGGGGGTCGGAAGTCACCGGGGGTTCGGAAGTCACTGGTTTCGGGGGGTCGAAAACCAGTTTGGGGGGTCGAAACCCTATATTTTCAAAATTTTCTATACGGATACTATATAATCGGAACTTCTGCGCGAAAATCCGTGGGGGTCGGCCGCCCCTCCCCGCCCCTACAAACCTTCGCCACTGGATTCAACTACATGATTATTAGTGCAACGCAACCCTATTTGTGTCACCCCAAACTGTCACGACGCAAGAATATCAATTACGAATGGTAAAGACAAACAATTCAAACACAAATAATTCGTTTAAATTAACCAACACATCAAACAATTTTTCAATGTTTAAAATAAAAAGATAAACAAATCCAAGACATATAATTAAACCAGTTATGAGTTTAAATCAAACAAACCATAAGCCTAAATGAGGTTCCATAAAATTAGCCAATCATAATAGTGCTCATTCTCTTTTTTTTTTTTTTTTCAGCCGTCGAAATAAAATATCCTCCTTTAATTCTAGATCCGATTCACAAATTTATTTGTTTCTTTTCCTGCGGTAATCCACCCTCAACAAGAAAATATATGGCCCATTTGAGTTTTCTTTTCTTTTTTTTTATTTTTTTTTTCGGTTTGTGATGGCCCAATCCATGTAAACTTCTAAGTCCACAAGTCCACTATTAAGTCTCCTGCACATAATTTCAAATTGCACATGAATTAATTGATTTCATTTATTACTTTAACTAGCTGATTACGTACCCCATGACTGTTCCAGGGTTGAAAAATCTAATATAACTTAATAAAAATGATAAAAGTAGAAAATATACCAATCGTAAACCCAATCATACGGATCATTAATTCCCATTTGTGTACACTGACCTGAACCTTGAAGCAAATATTGAATTTAGTCCATAGATCTTATAAACAATCAAAATTAGTTTATTTGACTTTGACTTCTCTATTACCTTTATCGGTCTCAAATCAACAATGAATTAATGGGCGACCGTTCCATTCACACCACGAAAAAGAATTGGATAGTGATTCTGCAATGTAATACAAACATTAAGTCATGTTTAAGTTATTGACAATATTAGTCCGGTATGCTAATAAATAATTAAAGTAAATTACAAAGTAGGTAACATCTAAATTCAAGTTGAGCTTTAATCATACCAAACAGTAATATCAAGTTGAATCTATGTCACGATAATAGGTCGGGTCATACTAGGTGATAGGTCGAAACGGGTCACATGATGTTACCTAACGGGTTAATAACACAGATTGGTCATTTATGATGACGATGAATATGAAAGATTACAGAGTAAATTTATTTTTTTAGGCAAATAATAAGGAACATCTTTCATTGAGTGCACAACTATGTGTCTTTAGTGAACAACTATTTGCCACCAATATATGCACTAAGTTGACTAAAGATTTTATCACCCGTTGTTTTGATCACCATAATTTCAATGGCCTCATCTTCTGTCAGCTCGTTTCTTGTGTGCTAGTGCTAATGGATTGCTTCACACATATCATGTAAAAATAGACAAAAGATATTAAACATTCCGCAAAGAAGTTGTTACTATTTATGCTAAATATAAACTTAAACTTAATACATAAAACCACTACCTCCAAAAGTGATAATTTGCTTTCATCCTCTCGTTCGGTTACTCAATTCACCTGCAACAACAACCAAAACCAAAAAAATGAAAACAATTGATAAATGTACTCTGGGGTTAAGACCACATATTTCCCCTTCATGATCCTAGCCGGACCACCTTTAAACCCGTATAAAGTGATCCCTATGCAGCGTTCCTGCAAGTAATCTACAACACAGGGGAAAAAATAATTAAGTAGTCAATAAATATTTAATTTTTTGCATGCTATTTATAAAATTAATAAACGAACATCCCGGATATAACATTATGCCCTCCTGGAGCTTGACCTCCAGATAACACCACTCCTATCTTCAAAGCCGAACCTGGTTCATTCGATTCACTTGGCTTCAACACTGCTGAAGGCTATCCAAATAGAGACGGAAAAAGCTTTGCAATCTCATCTACATAAAATTAATCCACAAAAAATAATTCAAAATACTTAAAAAAAAGTGCCTAAACATGAATCTGCAGTTTCTTGTCGTGAAAAGGTCGCACCACAATCACCATCAGCGTGCCCTGTCCATTGGTGCAGCGGCGTTCCATATATCCATCAATATAATACTTTTTATAACAAAGTTCTTCTGTAAAACATGAGTAAAGAGGTGTTTGGATCAACAGTTTCACCTTTTATGACAAAATAATAAGATCTACAAATAAAATAATAACATTGACAGGACAACAACTAACCATAACCACCAAAAACAACACCGGCCTAAATCAAATAAACAACAAACATCAGAAATATTTAGGACAAAAACAACACACGTACAAAACCCCTTACATATTAAAAAAAAAAAAAAAAAGATTTAACCTTTTAGAGAAATGGAGAAACCTCTAGATTCAAACTTCAAAGTAGGTCTTCATCTTGGGGCATCTAATTCATAGTTAGCGCATTCATGCTAGATTAATAATTTCTACAACATTATAAAATGTTTCAAATCATTTAAGATTTGGATGAACGGGTGATGTATGGTAATTTTCATGGTTATTTCTTGACTTAAAAGTGTATTACAATGGTTAATTTCAACACAAACTTTTCAATATAGTTTTCCCAAAATCTCCAGTATAAGTGACCAAATTCAACTGAATAAAACAATTGGTAGTCTGCAATCACTCATGACAACCCTAACTACTATGCAAAATAAAAAACCTAACTGCATAACTAAACTGGATGCATGTAGCCTAGGATCGAAGCAAAAAAACAAAACTTGAAGTTGCATTACATTTAGAAAAAATAAATAAATAAATAAATAAAAACACACACATGAACCATTAGATAAAGAAATACTTGTTGATTGTGAGCACATATAGGCGACTGACAGACGTCGACGGCAAACAAAAGAACAATCAAAATACACACAGGAAGAGGATGAGTAATCAAACGATTGTAATTAATATTCCAAACACACATGAAGCATTTTAATAATTCGATGAAGATAATATTAATATTAATTAATATTCAAGACGTAAACTCAAACCAACTCAAAGAACAATGGAGAATAATAATATAAGACGTGGGGGAAACAATAAGTAGAGGGAATGAGAGATTAGGGTTTGAGAGAAGATGAGGTTATATATTTATTAATTAATTTAATTATTAGATTTTAATAATTATAAAAACCCTATCGAGGTTGGGGGCATTTGGCGGAGGTTAGTCTCTAAAGTCTCTATGCGTAAAGTTGGGAAGGAGATGACGACATACTTGGGTGATCATCAATTTGGGGTCGGGTTCCCAATGGGGCTGAGGCCATTCATCACAGCGCGAACAGGTTTCTGAATGCGTTCCACGAAAAAGGATCCATGGTCATGCTCACGGTCGACTTTTCGAATGCCTTCAACCTGGTGGACAAGATGATTCTCTTACAGGAGGTGAGCGTTTGCTACCCATCTATCTACCCTTGGGTTCAGTTCCTTTATGCCCAACCTGCTAGGCTTTATGTGGATAATATTTGTATGGGGGCATCCATTGGGGTCCAGCAAGGGGACCCATTAGGGCCGCTTCTTTTTGCACTCGTCCTGCGCCCATTGGTTCGTCGACTGGAGGAGTGTTCTTCCTTCCCATTTCATGCTTGGTACCTGGATGATGGTACGATTATTGGAGAGGCCAAGGAAGTGGCTAAGGCTTTTGATATCATTCGAGCTGAGAGACCGAATTTGGGCCTTACGCTTAATATTAAGAAATCTAAGATTTTTTGGCCATCGTGCAGTGGAGCAAAAGAGAAGACTGGTTTATTTCCTAGCGAGATAGGGAGACCGAAGGGGGTGTGAAGCTTCTAGGAGGGGCCGTTAGTCGGGATGAGAGGCATATTAGCTCTTTGGTTGTTAAAAGGGCTAGGAAGGCAACGAAACTATTGCTCTCTCTGCAGAAGTTGAGGGACCCCCTGTGACACCCGGCAAACTCAGGTTAGTAACGTTGACTAAACTAGTGAGTCTACCTTAGCGAGTCATGCATATTACGTCCTTAACGGGGTCAGTCGAGTCGGTATGATGATTCTGGGAATCATCGGGAGTCGTTATGATGGTCCGCGGGGTCATCGGGAGTCGGTCCATAACTATGGGTACAAGGATCGGCGATTCGTGGAATCGCCGGGTTTAATGCACACACGAGTCTCGAGTCCCGGGAATTGGTGAACGGATGTAAACGTGTTAGTTATCATGCATTATATGTTTGAAATCATTATGTGACTTATCGGTATGTGAATACGTGTTTAAATATGTTAAAATAGTGTTTAACGCGCCAAAAACTCGTTCCAGCACCACAGGGGCGATTAGGAACCCCTAATCGCCTATATGTGGGGCGAGTAGCATCAACAACAGGCGATTGGGACCTAATCGCCTGATGCTTCATGCGATTAGGCTCCCAATCGCGTAACATGTATTCCTAATCGCATGAACAGCAGAGTCCGGGTCAAAACACCTATAAATAGAACCCTTAACTCCCCAAACACCTCTAGAACAACCCTAGCTGCTCCCAAACCGCCCACACACCTTGAAACACCTCTGGAACTCTTTTTGCTACAAAAATCACCATCTCCAAGCTTACACACCTTCCTTTAACAAAACCCAAGGTGTGTTCTTCATCCCCAACCTTTGTAAAGTTGTTATTTTGAGTTCCCCAAAGTTCCAGACCTTGTTTTACCAAATTGTGTCTTTAAAAACCTTTCAAAAGAGTCCTAAACCAAGTCTACACCTTAATGCTTGTTATATGTGAAGTTTACATGCATATGTTGGTCTTCTTGGTGATTATAACATGAATGTTTTCAAGATATGATTGTACTTCTGCTATGTAGAGATTATTAGGAAGGTTGTCTTAGAATTTTAGCCATTATTGTGGTGTTTTGAAGAAAATGTGTATTTTGACCCATTTGTATGTTCTTGAGGATTTAGGATGATTATGGTATGATTGTTGATACAATGTTGTTAGGATTCATACTAGGAAGATGTTAGATCAGAGGTTTGATGATTTACATGTTTGTAGAGGTTGAAATCTGATTGTTTCCATTTAAGGAAAGATAAGGTTGGTAGGTGAAACCTAGTACTTTGCCATTTTAGGAAATAATTGCATAGAACATGCTAGATCAGTGATATGTCGGGGGTTTTTGCTTGAAATGGGTTGGTAAATGATTTAGGTTTGTTATTGGGTGTTGTTGCATGTTTCGGATCTGATTTGGAGGGTTAAACGCGCGAAAATCCGTTACACAGCAGCAACAGGCGATTAGGAATCCTAATCGCCTGATGCCATGCGATTATGCAGACAAAAGAGGCGATTAGGACCCTAATCGCCTCATGCTTCATGCGATTAGGCCCTAATCGCCTGTAGGCTGAAGCCTACTCACGTGTGACTTTCCTAATCGCATGTACTGCTGTCGTGAACGCGTTTTGACATCCCGGAACACGATTTGACACCTAGGAACATGCTAGGAACCCCGGGATACACCCAATGACTTAGTAAGACGTGTTCGGACCTGTTTATGCGTTAATTGGACATTATGCTAGACTAGGTGAACTCTTGCGCGTATTAAGTGTTTAATTGCATATGTTGCATGATGTCTTGCATTTATCTAACACGTGGAATGTCGGGTCACCAATGGGATGTCGGGTCTTGTCTGGCACGGTCGGTTTAACAGTTAAAGGTGTTTTCAAACGTTTATGGTCACGGTCTGGACATTCGGGGACTAGATAGCCTGCGGGTTATTAGTCCAATACTTATACACATCTTATGATAGGTCGCCGCTATTTGGGGCTATCATAACGTAATTACTTAACTGTTTTCAAGTAACGCAATCCAAGGTGAGTTTCACAGCCCCACTTTTACCGTTTTACTTTCGGGGGAGAAACATGCTACTTACTTACTTATTAAAGGTCATGTTATACTATGGTTACTTTACATATACTATGCGGCTTTTTAGGGAAAGTCCCAGGGGGGAAACCATGAATGTGCGGGGATGCACAACGGGGGAAATGTGGATAGATCTATTGGGCCTCACAAACCCCACTCGACGGCTGGGCCGGGCGGGTGCATATTGTCTCTTATTACTGGCTCGCCGAGGCATCGGTTATAGCCAAAACTGCTGGGCAAGCTTCAACAACTTATAAACGTATAGTAATGGATTCCCAACCGCAGTAGTAAACAAACACTTAACGTCTAGCTAACGTTCTTATAACCTAGTAGTAACGGATATGATCTTCACAACTTACAGAAAACGCTTTATAAAAGAAAACCTGTGAACTCACCAGCATTATATGTTGACATTTTGGCATGTTTTCTCAGGTCGCTAAGGTAGCAGTCAATGGGCTAGGCGCACGGAGTCATGCACAGCGTCTAATATTTTGAAGCATATTAAACAATGTCTTTGTAAACAATGATATGTCTTTTGGTTGTAAACAAGAATGCTTCCGCTGCTGGTTTACAGCTCAAAGCATGATATTTTGGTTTTAAATATAATTATGAATGCATGTTTGTTGTATGTTTATTGTGATCGTTGACTGAGATCCTGGTGTGTCACGCGCCTCGCGGTAAAACCCCGCACGTGGAATTTGAGGGTGTGACAGATTGGTATCAGAGCCAACGGTTATAGTGAACTAGGACTGCATGTAGAGTCTAGTCTATAACTGAGTCGCACACACTAGACGGTCACAATTAGTCGAGTCTTAGCAAGTGGGTAACAATATGACTTGTCGGGGGTGTCGGTGTCATCGTCTACTACGCTGCATCATCTATTTACTCATATCATCCTAATATACTTACACGGGGGTAAAAATACCTTACACCGGTGTAATTTGACGTAAATTAATGTATTTTTTTTTTATTTTTTTACAGCGGGGTTTACGTGTTTTTACACCCCGTATGCAAAATATAAAAAAAAAAATTGCATTTTACGTCGAGTTCTCACGAGTTTTCACAACTCATCGAGTTCTCAATGGATCCTCGGTGAACATAATTGGTTTTATTATTGGCACTACAAATCATATATTCAAATAAACCCATCAGGATTTAGGAATATTACATTTAAAGATATATTGAATTGAAGTTTGATTTAAAGGTAACAGACTTGACTCCCACTAATGTAACCACATCTCAAATTTGTGCCTCATAAAAATAAATTGAGCGAGCGAGAGCTAGCTAGCTATCTATCAAAGACTTGTTCAATGCATAGAGTTGGTGTGTGGATTCACTATGTTAAAATCTGAGATGAAATAATGGGGAGATCAGTAGAGCTTGAAAATGTTATGAAAGGGTGGTTGTTAAGCTGAAAGATAATCACGAGGAGAGACATTATACGTTGCTCAAGAGATATGTGTCGGAATAGAAATAATCAAAAGAACACTCTATAAGTCTCGCACGCCACCTAAGACTTGGCAACTATTAAGAGACAAGGAAAGGGACGTCTGGCCAATTTAAAGGGAGAATTCTCTGCTCCACGATCTCATAGTGGGCAGTAAGGACAACAAGGCCATTCGAAAAGGATACCCAGCCTGTGAGAGAAGGACAACACAATATTCCCTAACAGTTGTCAACTGCAGTCTGTAGAGCCTGCGCGAGACAGCTACCATTCTCCAAGCAACCAATCAGCATGAGGCTCCTACTACTATAAATACCCTTTTCTCCCAGAGAGAAAGGGTTGGTCATTCTTAGAAAGCAGAACCTAAAATAGCTACTCTAAACTATGATAGAAATATTATAGTCGAAATAGTTGTCTATATATGCTTATTCGAGATCCTTGTAATAAGTTATTCCAATATCAATAAGCACATCTTCATATTCTGTTCGTATCTAGCATATTTATAGTAGTGTTTCTTCACATGCCCTACTTTAAGATTTGATCCGTACTTAAATTAGTGAAACTAAATGAAGAATGAAATATAGAGAAAGTATTAGGTACAAAGTCCCTTAACCTACAAAGTGTATGAAGCCACAATAATATGCCACGTGTAAGATGTCTTTTAAAACAAAAAAAACTGATTTTCAATTATGAGAGGGGTATTATAGACATTTGCATCGATCAATTAATCACATTCATAATTATGATTTTCACAATCCATGTTTTATCGTTCAATCGGAATTCAAATTTTTATAACTGATTTCACGATCTTCATCGTCAATTCTTACCTTATTAAAAAGTTCTCATCACCTTGAATCTGTCGATCAAAAGTTTACCAGAATCATACTCAATTGCAGAGTTCATCATCATGTTCGGTAGGTTACTCTGTTTTTTAATTTCACATAATCGTAATCTTATTTTGATTTTTAATTGTTTATCATACCTAAACAACAAACCTGAAATCTTAATCGGAGAAGAAGATGATGTTGTCGATGCTCATAATCTAAATTTTTGAAGGTTAGTTTATACTGTTTTGATTTATATTAGCAGATCACAAAAAACAGAGATGAACAGAGTGTTGGGGTAACTGCTTGGTTTAACATGCGTTTTATTATGTTTAACATGCGTTTTGAGGTAACTGCTTGGTTTATAGAAATGATTTTTATTCAAATGTGTTTTATTATGTTTAACATGCGTTTTGAGGTAAATGCTTGGTTTTATAGAAATGATTTTTATTCAAATGCGTTTTATTATGTTTAACATGCGTTTTGAGGTAACTGCTTGGTTTTATAGAATTGATTTTTATTCAAATGCGTTTTAAGCTGTTTTAACATGCGTTTTGAGATTTATTAGATAAATCCTTACATCCTTACATGTGCATGTGAATGCTTACTATTATGTGTCTTTTTATAGTATGAACATGTCATTTTGTCATTAAAATTAGATTTTATAGTTGTATGTTTTATGTTTTATGACAGATCTTTCTAAGAAAGATGTTCCCATTGATGATCAAACTCCAATATACAAACCTGCTGTTGCATCTTCATTGAAACCAGAAGATGCAATGAAGATGAAAACGAGATGAAAAATACATTGTTACAAGATGAAAACGAAGAAGTTGAAAATGCTGAAGACCATGGAAATGAACACCAGGCAGATGAAAGAACAAGTTGTTTATGAGTGATTTTTTTCAGTAAATGTGTTTTATGTTTTATGCATGCGTTTTGGTATATACTGAATAGTTTACACATTTTCTTCTGTTTTCTAAAGTGCATTTTATGTTTCCTTGAATGCGTTTTACTATAACTGAACATTTGAAACTCTGTTTCTTACGAATGCGTTTTATGATCATATCGAATGCGTTTTACTAATACATCATGATTCAGTTTGCTTCTCTTTCTCTTCCTTCATCTGTTATGTTTATTTTAGGTTTTATCAAATGATTTTCGTTATACAATCATAATGACAATCATAATATGAACATAAACTTACTTGATTTGCGTTTTGGAGCCATAATACTTCCTTGATCGGATGTTATTTTTTCGTCTTCTACAACTGCTCTGTTTTTTTTTCAGAGATTTTGATTTTGGTTGATTTTGTTTTGTGAATTTGACGACTATATGTTTTGATTAAGTAACCGTCATTAAATGATATTGAATTGTACGCTATTATTAAAAAATTCAAACTATTAGATTGGGAATTTGTCCAATTTACCCTTCCCATTGTTAACTGATCCTTAAAACACTCATGGGTTATTAAATGACGATCATCTTGATTAAAACACAATGGATGGTCAGGATTGCTTCTTACACTTTGTATTTTAAGAAAACTTTGTACAATAGCCTCTCTATATACCTGTTGAAGGTAAGTTACTCATATGTGTTAGAACTTAGAACACCCATGACGGTAATTTCATTCGTAGTTTTTTGAAACTAAATGAAGACGGAAGAGTGAAAGACATAGCTCTTGAAGAAAAGTTAATCACATGTATTAGAGCATCATAATGGGTTGTTCGGTCATTCATGGCCGACCTATCGACAAGCAAAGAAGACAATGAGAAGAAAGAAAGGAAGGGGATGCGTCCCTATGGACAAACACCATTTGTGGAGGATTGTAATAGGGGGAGAAATCCGCCAGTGTATTTGTGGAAGAACACGTGCTTATTATCCTTTACATGTTTCTTAGCCAACGAAGGATTTTTGTTATTTTAAGAACCATGTTCTGTTAAATTAATACAAAGAGACATATTTCAAATGAAATCCGATTTACTCGAAAACTAGTTCTTTCCTAATTAATTCAAAGAGACATATTTTTGTTATTTTTGTATATCCAAACTATACGTGTGTACTAATAGGAAAATTTTAAAGAAATATTTTTGTTATTTGCTAGTCTATATAGTAGTCTATCTTACATAAATCGGTATCTTTAAGAAACCTTTATATTAATCATAATAACACCCCACCCCACTATATAGGAAAAATACACACATCCATAAAATAACATAATTACATACTATTAATAAACCAACTCATTTGAACATCCCTCTATGGTACTATAGTAATATGCTTGACATTTAGGGGTATTTTCGTCTTTATGGGGTTTACAGGTGTTTCCATTACAACAAGTGTACAAGAAATATAGGTCTTTACCCACACATAGTATGTGTAGGAAAAAGGCTATAATGTGTTGGATTTTGTATTTATCTACACATAAATTAAGTGTTATGATGTGTAGACTAAGAAATGTGGATATAGATCATTAACCACACATAAATTATGTGTAGGTATACAGCAAGCTATACCTACACATACATATGTAGCTAAAAGTATGTTATATGTGTGGTTAAAGCTATAACAACTTGTTAAGATGGATTATGACATGGCATATGACGTGGAACATGTTGGATATTTTAGTGTAATTGGATTGACTGTTTAACCAATATGTTCATAATAATACATCATATAGGTATGGTGGTGCGGCGTGCACGCCTATTTGAATTTATTATGAACTTAGGGGCGAAGCCCCTAAGGAACGGGGGTCGGGGGCAGCGTCCCTAGGAGCAGGGTCCAAGGGGTAGAGCCCCTGGCTGCGGTCGAGCTACCTAAAAATGTCTCGGAAAATTAATTTTTGGAAATAGAGGGACTATTTTTGCCAATGTTGAAACCCTTTGAAAACTGCCTAAAAGGCAGTTTCTAGCCCTGTTTTCATAACAAAATTCTTCTTCTTGGTCATAATCTCTCTGGTTCTCAAAATCTCAATCATAACATACAGAAACTTCTCAATCTCTGATTGTATCCGATTGTATATTCGATAGAACCGTCGAATTGATTCAATCTGAAAGCGATCACGTGCCTTCATAGATTTCTGTTATCCAGTTTTGTTCGTTTGTTACGGCTATTCCCCAAGCTGACGTGGCGCATGACGTGGCGTGTGTCAATGTGGCCAATGACATGGCATCTGACGTGGCACATGAGAAGGCAGTTGAATTGCACTAGGATTATGACACGTGTCACAAATATATATGTAGTTAAATGTATAATTATGTGCAGATAAACACTCACCAGTATATATTTAATAATTTTCAAATATATATGTAAACAAATACAAAAACAGGTATACAAAGACATGCGACCAAATTATCATTATTAATAAAAACATCATCGTTTAAGAAACCAAACCAAATACTTAAACAAACAAAAGAAAAATTAGTCATAAGTTAATAACGAGTTATATAAAATTACTAAAAAAAACTTCAGTCATCGGTACTTTCATCACTCTCTAGTGTATCACTTTGAGATTGTTCTGATGTGCTTGATGGAGGAGGCATAATACTATTATCAATCAGTGTTTGTTCCATAATTGCACATTTAGTTGTAACTGTTTGAAGTTGATCCACTAGCTCGTCATAAGTAGGACGCTTTGATTTTTTAGTTCACATTATGTTATCAGTATAATTGGATCGCGTCCCCACCTATGCAGACGAATAGAGCTTTGTCCAAATACACTCTCAATAATCTTCTTATTGCTCATTGATTCTACTGTATGTTGGTTTCTCAGCTTCATCATTTCATCCTTTTAACAAAAAAGAATACAAATACTATAAATTACCAAATAATGAATATTTAGTGGTAGAAAGGAATATGTAAACTTACATATATTGTAGTCGCAGCATTAGATACCCAACCTTTTAGTCTCAAGTTGACCCGATGAAGATTCCAAATCTAAGCCACGCTCAATGTGATACCGTACTGTACTTTTCGATCCATTTCTGCTACCTACTTTTCGTTTTACACGTGCAATAACTTTCTTTTTTGCAATTTCCTTCAAAGATATACAACCAAAATTCACATAAAGAAAAAGATAAAATTCGATAATAAATAATAAGATAATAACAAGAAGATCGATAAAACATTACCAAGTATTTTTCGTCACTCCACATATCACATAGATATTCCCAGTCTTCTTTCTTAACATCAGAAGGAGGTGTGGTCTTTGCCTTTGTAGGGTCAGCTTCTCCTCCAATTTCTTTGAAGTAAGCATGCAACGTAGTTCGGTGACCCCTCCATGCCCTTGACATGTAGCTATCGATAACTTTGCGTACATTCGAATTCTCCACATCAATATCAAAAAGTGTCTTCAAGCAACAATTATTATAAACTAGTTAGCTTCTAGCGTAACGGCGAACTATTTTTTCCCCATATTAAAAATCATATTAAATTATAAAAGAAACTTACAGTTAACTTGTGGCGTAACGTGGTCCTATCTGTATTTGGTACAAGTCTCCAATTTTTATATTGTAAGCTATAATTGGTACGCATAATATATCCACACTCATGCATGAAAGACGAGTCATTTTGACATACTACTCGCAGCATTTGAAAGTTGAACTCTAGTGGCATTTTCTTCTTAGAAACTTTCATTGCATTTCGAGCTCATTTGCCACACGCAATGCCACATATTGGCCTTGTCACACTTTCACCGATTTCTTCCTCGGTCTCATGAGTTGTGTGTACAAACAAGAAGAAGAACATATATATTTACAAGACTACCTACAAAAAATATTAAGATGCGTTATTGATTGTCATACCATCAACAATTTCTTTCTCTGGTCCTTCAGATTGCTCTACGTTATACCATCAACAATTTCTTTCTCTGGTCCTTCAGATTGCTCTACGTTAGTAACCAGGTTTGTTGGAGATAAGACTGTTCACAAAGTAGCACACAAACAATGAACTGGTAATTAAATATGTAGTCTAATATATATTTCAAAAGAAGAAAATAGCATATAATGTAAGACGTTGAAGGTAATAAAAAAAAAAGAGAGAGAGAAAATGAAAGCAAGTAAACTAGTAACCTGATATTGTTTCAATAGAAAAAACACATACCAAATCAATATCCAAAATTTATTTTTTCCGACAAATAATACACAACCAAAACCTTTTTATTAATTATCCTATATGTTTATTTTTGAATGCCCATGAATAGTGCTCACTCTTATTTTGAAAGGCTCCGTCTATTGGCACTCCCCACCTTCTATTTTCACCCCCTCAAAGCGCCTCGCTTAGGCCTAAGCGAGTGATCGGTGTCGAATGACCAGTCAAAAATAAGAATTTTAGAAAAGACCAACTACCTTATTAGTTAGGGTAAGTCGGGTGTCGAACCACGAGGAATATTGTGGAAAGTGTTAATTTTTTTAACAACTAAATTAAACTAGACGGAAATATAAAATTGATTGGTTGATTGATTTGCAAATAATAAAAACGACTTAAAAGAAAGTGATTTGTAAACAATATAAAAAATGGTGACCTCTCCAGGATCCCGGTTAATCACTTTAGACAAGGTTTATTTAGTTTGCCAATTGATATCACATAGACATGATATGTGGATTAATATGATTGATAAAGAAGGTTGATTAATGACTTTGCTGACAGCCGATAACTAGACCGCGACTGTTGACTCGGTTGATTATCACCTAACAATATCTTAATGACTCGCAGTATTGAAAGACACAACTTGTAAATATTCAATGACCCTCGATAAGAAACCGTGTTGGTTGATGAAATCTAAAACAAGCATATCATTCAAAAAACGTTCAACATCAATATTAAAAATAAACCACAATCGAAACTGAAAGTTTAAACATTCAAATCTCAATTCAATTGTTTGACAAACATAAAACCTTATTCTAGTAACTAACCATTCACCCGGAGAAGGTCACGGGTGATTAGCCGCTCATGACTAGGGTAGAAACCTCCCTCTTATTTTTTTTTCTTTTTCTTTCTGCGATATCCTACCCTTTGAATTGTGTCTTCTCTTTTTTTGTTTCTTTCTGTGCGATAATATGCTCCCTCGAGAATCCTCCTCGCCGTCAAAAACCAAAGAATGAATATAATCACTCTTTTTTTAACCTACTGATCCATCTTTTTCTATATATTGGGCCTTAGGCCACTTTCAATCACAATCACGTTTCCATTTTTTCTTTTCATTAGTATTGCTATTATTATTATTATTATTATTATTATTATTATTATTATTATTATTATTATTATTATTATTATTATTATTATTATTATTATTATTATTATTATTATTATTATTAGCCTCTGACTCGGGTGTTCTTGGCTTATCCAAAGTTCCTCTTCAACGCTCCAGCGTCCATGAACACCTATCATTTTCCATGCTCGCTTTCAAGTGTACGCGACTTGATCATTTTCCTTCGGCTCACACACGCTACACAATTCCATCTTAAATCCATCTATTTTAGCCGCTTCATCTGCAACCATACAATGTAGCGTAGTTATCTTATTCAAGGCATATAATCACTCAAACGACATTAAAAGCACTCAATTAAGCATGTTAAACACCATGATTTACCCCGTCCATCACATTCCCACACTTACCTTTGATTGTCCCCAATCAAACCATCTCAAAACATGACTCACCTTATTAACAAGCCACCTCCAATTCCTTTACCTATCGATTTTCCAAGGTCCTAATCATACCCGTCTCATAGACTTACACAATCGAGATTGACAATCTGGCGAGCAAGTGTTGCGCGATTTCAAAACAAGACTTGCCTATCCAAAGCTAACATGCTTATTATCGTCTACATATGCTACACACCCCTCACAATGTTCTCTCCTCTCGGTTAAATATCTGGACTAGCGTGTAATGTGCTAGTATATATATCACTCAAAAAACCAAGAATGTAACCTTGTTATCATAGGTTTGTATAACAATCACACATAAGCTATAAACTGTGCACATATCAAAAGGACTTACGGGTTTTGGGCTTAGGGTAAAGGTAGGATAATTTGGTTAACAATTGGCTCGAAAACAAACGGTTTAACACAAATGATTGAACATCCTTATTCACATATCACAAGAACATACTAACACATCAACTTGGGCATAATCGACCCATAGCAATAATTTCTATTTTTGTATTTTTTTTTTCTCTCTTTTTTTTCATATATATTTTTTTTCTTTTTTTTTCGTTTTTTTTTGAATATTTAATAACTCAAACGATACACAAGACGAACACATTGGATGTCAACATTTTTATTCAACAAGGTAACCGGGTCGATTTGGGTAACAATGTAGGTTTAACAAATGAAAGGTCTAGGCTCAACATGGTTTACTAATGGTGAATTTTAACAAACGGGTCAACACAAACAACACATGGGTATCAACAAACAAGTGGGTTCCTAAATTGCCTTCCTCATCTATGCGCACATATTGCCTAAAGCTTTAGCATGTATCGAATTACACAAATTCTGTAACAAAGAAACATTTGGCCTACTCTCATGAAACGAAACATTTATATCAATAAACATCTAATAGGCTCAAGATCTCACAATGTAGGGAAATAGGCTGCCGACATGTAGCATATGCAAATCCTATAAGCATGTTACCCCTAGTTAGGCATCTCTTTTCATTTTCTCTAAAAACGTTCACCAGAAACACTCTCATGAAACTTAAAGGGACAACCATGATTAGGGATCTCGTTTTTCATATTTGGCAAAAGACTCTTTGGTGACTGAAAATTCAGCTTTTATGCCTGATTAAGTAGAAAGGGTGACAAAGTTGCAAGATTTTCTTCTTTTTTTTTTTTCATTAAAATTGTTCAAAAAATTTCAAAATTTCCAATTTTTCTTGCAACGGTAAGTAATTCCGCCTTACTTCCTTAGGGTCCCCCATTCCCACACTTGGGATACATTGTCCCCAATGTATGGTGCTTTTAATGTCTACCCAATTCTTTCCCAACCACCAATCTCAACATACGCGACTATTAACTACCACCCGCAATGATTAGTTACTTAACAAACAACCACAAAAATAAAAACACACAAGCAAAAATAAAAAAAAAGAAAACAAACAAAAACAAGAAAATAAATAAAATTTCGGGCTGCCTCCCGGTAGCGCTAAGTTTACAGTCTTCAGCCTGACTTTACCTGGTGTTCTAATCATGGTGGGCGAGTGGGATGCTTGCATCCCTCAGCTACTAAACATGCATCCTCTCTATCTTGCGATAATTCATGAGCCATCCCATAGTTAGGATCTGGAGCTTTTACTCTCATGCCCTCCTGGTTGACCTTGACTCGTTTCTTGACTTTCTTCTTCTTCTTCTTCTTACCTTTCTTGACTCCAGCTTCTTCAGTCCTGTCAACCATGAAACACCCTTCCTCGGCATTTGGGCCAGTTAAACTTAAAAACACATTTAAACTCAGTGTTCTTTCCCCAAACCTCATATTAACCGTCCCATTGGCACAATCGATCACTGCGTGTGCAGTTGCCAAGAACGGTCTACCCAATATAACCATGGGTTGTGTCTCTTTTTTATTAGAAACACAATCCATGACCAAGAAATCCACTGGGTAAAAACAATCCTCCACCTTGACTATCACATCCGTTAACATTCCCCTAGGACGTATCGCTTTTTGATTTGCCAACACCATGGTGATGTCGACCTCTTTCAAAGGACCAAAATCATATTGGTCGTAGATACATCCTGGAAGAATGCTAACACACGCTCCAAGATCCAATAATGCCTTGTCAATTTTAAGTTCTCCAATCTGTATTGGAATTAAAGGCGTTCCTGGGTCTTGGAGTTTCGGCGGACATGTACCCAATAACACGGCACGAACATTTACTGGTAAATCAAACTGTTTTGGCAGCTTGTTGTGTCGGTTTTGGGTACTCAATTCTTTTAAACTCTTAGCATGAACAGGATCTTCTTTTAAAACATCAAGTAATGGTCGATTGATTTTCACTTTTATAAACTCTTCCCACTTTTCATCCTTTAGTGGGGTTTCTCTCAAAACTGATGTTTTATTTTGTTCCCCTGCAGCTAGAGGGAATGGGGAAGGTTTAACTTCCCCACACTTATCCTCAGCCATAGTGGAATTTTCACTGAAAAACTTTTCACAAAATAATTTTTTTAACTTTTTATGAGTCGTTTGTGAAATTAGATCCTGTTCACCTTCACAGTCTCTAGAACTAGACAGAAGACTTACCGCATTGATCCGCACATTCCGCGTGTTTGATGATGATTGATGTGCCGGATTGACCTGAGTATCGCTCGGTAGCTTCCCGTTCGCCTTCTTCAGCTCTGCCACATCTCCAGCTAATTGCCCAACCTGCGTAGTTAAAGCCTGAACAGTTTTATCACGTACCTCACCCTTTTGCTTGATGCCCTGAATATCCTGCTGAATAGCCTTCAACATGTTCATCACCTCATTCAACCCTCCACCTGATAACCCAAATGACTGACCACCCCTTTGGTATCCCCCACTACTACTCCCATAGCTAAAGTTTGGGTGATTCTTAAGACCTGGGTGATAAGTATTCGAGTTCATGTTTGACCAATTCCTATCTCCCCCTTGTACCTGGTTCACCACTTCCATCCCACCAACTACACTAGGGCAACTATCTGCTATGTGTCCTACATCCCCACAATGCCCACATAAGGGTTGTCCACCAATACCTAAATTAGCTAGTTGAGACTCTATTCTAGCTATTCTCTCCACATCAACAACACTACCACTACTTGCAGCCTTCACAGTTGCTTGTCTTGAACGTCTTGAAGATTGTGCCTTCCTCTTTGTTGTCTCAGCTCTCCTCTCAAGGTACTCCCAATCAACCTGTTCATCGTTAGTGCCAAAAGTACCATTCGAAATAGAATCTAACGCACCTTGATCCTCATAGTGTAGTCCCTCATAAAAAGAGTTGATCAACTCCCACAACTGGATGTCATGATGTGGGCAGTTGTTGATCATCATCTTGAAGCGAGTGAGTGCTTCATGAAAGAGCTCGCCTGGTTGTTGAAAAAAGTTCCTGATGTTCTTCCTAGCATCATTTGTTCGTTGACTTGTGTAAAACTCATCTAGGAACTGTTGTTGCATTTCTAGCCACGTACGAATAGATGCTGAGGGTAAGGATTGGAACCATTGCTGTGCTTTGTCCTCGAGAGTGAATTGAAAGAGGACCAACTTCACTTCATCTTGTGTAAACCCTTGACCCCTAATTGTGTTGCATCTCGCATCATAAGCCCCAAGATGCATATACGGCTCCTCAGTCACTAACCCATGATACTTAGGCAAACTCTGAATTGCCTGTGATCTCACTTCAAACGACCTGCCATGCAGTTGTGGAATGACCACTGCTGATGGATTATGAACAATAGCAGGTCTGAAGTGACTCTCAATCCCTCTTACTGGACCTCTCTCAAACCTCAAAGGAATGCCTGCTTGATTATTAGCCGGAGGCATTGCATTCCTTGGATTAGGTCTCAAAGGCCTGTTCATCGCTTGTTGTTGTCGAGGTGCAGGGTGAACTAGAGCTTCTCGGAATGCATGATACCCTTGATCTGCTTGATTAAACGGAGGGTACCCCTGATGATTCAAATTATGTGATCTTGCTAACTGATATGGCCCTTGATCTCCCACTTCTCCATCCAAATCCCCATCATCATACTCATATTGCCCATGATTAGTTCTTTGACTGAAACTGAATGATGGATATTGAGTTGTAGAAGTATGTGGGAATTGGGTACCAGTTGGGTTTATGGGGTTATCATCGGGAATCACTCTCACATAAGTAGAAGAGTGACTGGTCACAGGTTTTTGGGTGAAACTTGGTTCTTGTGCCGAAGATTGGCCGTGTTGTGGATTGAATCTCTCAAAGTTTGGGAGAGAGGTTATTGGAAAAGTGTAGGTTGTAGTTGGTTGTGGTAAAGATGATGTTTGTGAATGTGATGGTGGAAGGTTATCAAATTTTGGGAATGGTGGAATTTGTGATGATTGGGTACTGGATTGTGGTGGCGGTTCAGAAGTGGCGAAGGTATTGGGTGATGGATGGTTCTGAGAGGGTGAAAACTGAGGTTGTGACATCGGTTCAGTGGTTAGGTTTAGGTTCTCCATAGATTTGAACTGTGAGACTGGAGAATGCAAGACCTTTTTCTCTCTGTGAAATACTCGGTTCTGCCGAGCTGTTTTCTCAATTTCTGGATCGAATACTAGCGGAGATGACTTCCCTGAATTTCTTGTATGATGCATGCAACTGAAGAATTGCCTGCACAAAACAAACAAGAAAACCGAGCGTAATACTGAACAATAAACTAAACAAACAGAAAATAAATATTTTTGGATTTTTGAGTTTTTTTTTTATATTATATTAACTAAGAAAAAAAAACACTTTGCGCACGACTCCCCGGCAACGGCGCCAAAATTTGATCGGTGTCGAAGGACCGGTCAAAAATAAGAATTTTAGAAAAGACCAACTACCTTATTAGTTAGGGTAAGTCGGGTGTCGAACCACGAGGAGTATTGTGGAAAGTGTTAATTTTTTTTAACAACTAAATTAAACTAGACGGAAATATAAAATTGATTGGTTGATTGATTTGCAAATAATAAAAACGACTTAAAAGAAAGTGATTTGTAAACAATATAAAAAATGGTGACCTCTCCAGGATCCCGGATAATCACTTTAGACAAGGTTTATTTAGTTTGCCAATTGATATCACATAGACATGATATGTGGATTAATATGATTGATAAAGAAGGTTGATTAATGACTTTGCTGACAGCCGATAACTAGACCGCGACTGTTGACTCGGTTGATTATCACCTAACAATATCTTAATGACTCGCAGTATTGAAAGACACAACTTGTAAATATTCAATGACCCTCGATAAGAAACCGTGTTGGTTGATGAAATCTAAAACAAGCATATCATTCAAAAAACGTTCAACATTAATATTAAAAATAAACCACAATCGAAACTGAAAGTTTAAACATTCAAATCTCAATTCAATTGTTTGACAAACATAGAACCTTATTCTAGTAACTAACCATTCACCCGGAGAAGGTCACGGGTGAGTAGCCGCTCATGACTAGGGTAGAAACCTCCCTCTTATTTTTTTCTTTTTCTTTCTGCGATATCCTACCCTTTGAATTGTGTCTTCTCTTTTTTTGTTTCTTTCTGTGCGATAATATGCTCCCTCGAGAATCCTCCTCGCCGTCAAAAACCAAAGAATGAATATAATCACTCTTTTTTTAACCTACTGATCCATCTTTTTCTATATATTGGGCCTTAGGCCACTTTCAATCACAATCACGTTTCCATTTTTTCTTTTCATTAGTATTGCTATTATTATTTTATTATTATTATTATTATTATTATTATTATTATTATTATTATTATTATTATTATTATTATTATTATTATTATTAGCCTCTGACTCGGGTGTTCTTGGCTTATCCAAAGTTCTTCTTCAACGCTCCAGCGTCCATGAACACCTATCATTTTCCATGCTCGCTTTCAAGTGTATGCGACTTGATCATTTTCCTTCGGCTCACACACGCTACACAATTCCATCTTAAATCCATCTATTTTAACCGCTTCATCTGCAACCATACAATGTAGCGTAGTTATCTTATTCAAGGCATATAATCACTCAAACGACATTAAAAGCACTCAATTAAGCATGTTAAACACCATGATTTACCCCGTCCATCAGCGAGGCGCTTTGAACTCATTCCGAGGAGGTCAGTACGAGGGGGCAGAAAAAGCTGATTTTTAATTCGAAGCGCCTTTAAGCGAGGCGCTTCGGATCAATTTTTTTTTTTTTTTTTTTGGTCTTTTGAGTTAGTTTTTTGTTTTTTTTAATATAATTATTATAAAAAATGTTCTTTTGACAAACGTCTGGCTAACCTGAAGTTCCTTTGGATCAAAATGTCAACTTTTTCCTGCCACCCTCGTATGGTTTGGCTAACCTGTCCAGTTATCAATCTCACTGTCCAACAACTGAATTTTACTTGCTTGCATGAAAAGTAATGATCAGGAACATTCCAAATAACCGTCCAATTTCAGCTTTTGTTTAACTCATGATAGATCCACCAAATCATTTCTTCAAGTTCATTTCAGCAAAAAAGGCATAACTGTAATGATCAAAACATTCCAAATGACTGTTCAATTTCAGCTTTTGTTTAACTCATGATAGATCCACCAAATCATTTATAACCTTTCTGTACCTGTGGCCAAAAGAACTAGGCTTCAAACACTACGGGCATGGCCAGCTCCCATTTCCACCGATATGTACAATGATGTGGTTTCTTTTTAGATAAGGAGGTATATGTACAATGATGTCTTTACGCAAAATAAAACTTACACACAACTTTTTACTCTAGTGGTGTAGTCTACCTTTTTGAAAAAGACATTTTAGTCTTCAAGACTTCTATGGTTTCGGGTTCCCTTCCATCGTTGACAGATATCTCTCTGAGATGATATCTTCTCTTTAGGTTTTGGAATTAATGAGACAACTTTTCAGTTGTTATCCGAGAGATAGCGGTCAACGATGAAGACAACCTGAAAGTGGATACCATGGATTAGAGAGATTTAAGCTAATTAAACTCATATCTCAAGCCGGTGCAAGTTATGTTGTAGCATCTTTGATCATCTTCTTGTAATTACTTTCTATTTTTTCGGGTTCCCTTCCATCGTTGACAGATATCTCTCTGAGCTGATAGCTTCTCTTCAGATTCTGATTGCACCGGTGGAATTGGAATTGGAATTAATGAGACAACTTTTCAGTTGTTATCGGAGAGATAACGGTCAACGATGAAGACAACCTGAAAGTGGATACCATGGATCAGAGAGATTCAAGCTAATTAAACTCATATCTCAAGCCAGTGCAAGTTATGTTGTAGCATCTTTGATCATCTTCTTTGTAATTACTTTCTATTGTTTCGGGTTCCCTTCCATCGTTGACAGATATCTCTCTGAGATGATAAAGGTATATCATGGAAAATTGAACTCAAGAAAACAAAGATGAAACCGATTAATGTTTTTTATATATGAATAGTGACCCTCTAGCAATATTTGTAATTACTTTCTATTGTTTAGCGCCGATCCGATTGTTAAAAGTATCAAGACTATGAAATTAGTAAAACAACTGAATTTTACTTGCTTGCATGAAAAGTTATTTTTAAATGTTTGGACTTGCAATATTTGAAAATTATCATTTCTTGACATGCTTGGTAACACCTTGATCTGCAATATTTGAAAATTATCATTTCTTGACATGCTTGGTGACACCTTGATCTGTAATATTTGAAAATTATCATTTCTCGAAAAGTAATTAAAAACACTTAAAAATGAATTAAAAACAATTGTTGCGAGTTAGGTTTAGTCGGAGGACCACGTACAATGATTCATCAAAGTTGTACAAAGCTGGATGTTTTTACTGGAAAACCAAAACGAGCAATTAACGAAGCGAAACGGAGAGATATAATTTTCTTGGCTTGGAAACAACTTAAAAGAACCAAAAATGAATTAAAATTTTTTTTGGTGATTAACAGATAATTTTAAAGAATTAAAAGAAATTCAATTTTTTTAAAAAAAGGCCAAAGCACCTCGCTTTGGTCAAAGCGAGGCGCTTTAGTGCCTCGCTTTGACCAAAGCGAGGTGCTTTAGTGGTTTGATTAGACCACAGGCGCCTCGCTTTGACCAAAGCGAGGCGCTTTGACCTTTTTTTAAAAAATTTTGAATTTCTTTTAATTCTTTAAAATTATCTGTTAATCACCAAAAAATAATTTTAATTCATTTTTTGTTCTTTTAAGTTGTTTCCAAGCCAAGAAAATTATATCTCTCCGTTTCGCTTCGTTAATTGCTCGTTTTGGTTTTCCAGTAAAAACATCCAGCTTTGAACAACTTTGATGAATCATTGTACGTGGTCCTCCGACTAAACCTAACTCGCAACAATTGTTTTTAATTCATTTTTAAGTGTTTTTAATTACTTTTTGAGAAATGATAATTTTCAGATATTACAGATCAAGGTGTTACCAAGCATGTCAAGAAATGATAATTTTCAAATATTGCAGATCAAACATTTAAAAATATATTAACAAACATTTAAAAATAACTTTTCATGCAAAGCAGGTAAAATTCAGTTGTTTTACTAATTTCATAGTCTTGATACTTTTAACAATCGGATTGTTTTTCGAGAGAAAGGAACTAAGTTGCAAATACGATAATAATCAAACTCATATCTCAAGCCGGTGTAATTACTTTCAAGTTTTTTAGAATCATTGAAGACAACTTTTCAGTTGTTATCCGAGAGATAGCGGTCAACGATGAAGACAACCTGATAGTGGATACCATGGATCAGAGAGATTGATTTCAAGATAATCAAACTCATTGGTATATAGAGAGCAAACCGACGATCATTCAAAATTTAAAGTTACCGCTAACCTCTGTGCCATCATCGACTACAGCAAACCGACGATCTTCCTCCACGGCACTCCTAATGGGCCTCTCTTTATTTCACGGTACGATTTGTGTTTTTGTTGCTTTATAACTAATAAGTTTTGTGTTTATCAAACCCTAACGCCTGAGCAATGATTTATTAAATCGTTTTACTAATTTCCGATTCTTGATAATAATAAATTATTATAATAATAAAACAAAGGAACTAAATTACAAATATAATAAATAATAATAATAATGTAATATAGTCATTGTTAATGCTCAAAAAAGTCAACATTTGTTGACTCATAGGAGTCTTGAAGACGAAATGAATTTTAGAAGATACTTGAAACAAGGTATGGTCTTCAGAGTTTCCAACCCCTAATACATTCATCAAAGGATATTCATGTGAGAATGATTTCGTACAAGATTCCTATGCAAGCAAGTCATCTCATGTTGAATATTTAGTTCTCTCCGAACTTCAGCTTCCAAAATACGACGTCGTTGTAGCTCATCTGTTATTATCTCTTCTCTTATTCTCTGTTTCTCTAGTTCTCGATGGATTATTGCTCTCATATCGACTCTCACAATTATTCACAATTTTATACATACAACACACCTTCATCGTTGACCGTACTGTTCTTCTTGATCTTTTATGTATAAATAGTGACCCTCTGGCAAACCTACCTCTGTTTTGAATTTGTTGCTTCCATAGAGAAGTTATCAATCTCACTGTAATGATCAGGAACATTCCAAATAACTGTATAATTTCGTACAAGATTCCTATGCAAGCAAGTCAAATTCAGTTGTTAGACCAACTTGAGATATGAGTTTGATTAGCTTGAATCTCTTTGGTCCATGGTATCCAGTCTTCAAGGTGGACTTAAGCACCTGAACGGGAAGTTGAAATTTTGAATGATGTTCGTCGACTGCATCGAACACACTACAATTATTCACTATTTTATACATACAACACACCTTCATCGTTGACCGTACTGTTCTTCTTGATCTTGATCTTCACACTTGCTTTTGACAAAGGTCTGGCTAACCTGAAGTTCCTTTGCAACCAGGTAAAAAGGAACTAGGTTGCAGATATAAAAATCCATCACATCACGATTATACTCTTTATGTATGAATAGTGACCCTCTAAGTATGCGATGCATAGAAAAACTTACGAGGTTAAACTTGGAGTTTGGTGAAAAAAAACTTGAAGAAATGATTTGGTGGATCAGCCATGGGTGTGGTATGCTCAAAGATTTAATTTAAAAATATTTTGTAAGGATTTATTTATAGATTAATGAAACAACTTTTCAGTTGTTATCCGAGAGATAGCGGTCAACGATGAAGACAGCCTGAAAGTGGTACCATGGATCAGAGAGATTCAAGCTAATTAAACTTATATCTCAAGCCGGTGCAAGTTATGTTGTAGCATTTTTGATCATCTTCTTGTAATTACTTGACAGATATCTCTCTGAGATGATAGCTTCTCTTCAGATTCTGAAAGTGGATACCATGGATCAGAGAGATTCAAACTAATTAAACTCATAGGTAAGAACATTGTGGATGAGGATTGTTTATCTTCCCATTGATTTCAAGTATGTTGCCACACAAGACGAATGTTGCACATGAGTTCGACCAAGATGACACACGAAGCTTTAGACTCGAACCGGATCCAAGTATTACTGTAATGATCAGGAACATTCCAAATAACTGTTCAATTTCAGCTTTTGTTTAACTATTTTAGCAACTTCCATAGAGAAGTTATCAATCTCACTTCTCACTGTCCATGTTTACCTTCAACGTCCAACGGTAATGAGTAACCTAGTAACCTCTACAATGATGTGATTTGTTTTAGATAAGGGGGTATATGTACAATGAACTTTTCATGCAAGCAAGTAAAATTCAGTTGTTTTACTAATTTCATAGTCTTGATACTTTTAACAATCGGATCGGCGCTAACGATGAGTTTGATGAATCATTGTACGTGGTCTAATCAGGTATATGTACAATGATGTGATTTGTTTTTAGATAAGGAGGTATATGTACAATGAACTTTTTACGCTAAATAAAACCGATTAATGTTCTTTATATATAAATAAAACCATTGTACATACCCTCTGGCAATCATCGTTGGTATTAATGGCAAGATATGTGGCTTTAGTCCTTTACGCAGGTTTGCCAGAGGGTCACTATTCATACACACAACTTTTTGCTCTAGTGGTGTGCTCTACCTTTTTGACAAACACCTGGCTAACCTGTCCAGTTATCAATCTCACTGGCAATCATCGTTGGTAGCTATAGGTAAGAACATTGTGGATGAGGATATTCATGTGAGAATGATTTCGTTACTATAATGATCAGAAACATTCCAAATAACTGTAATTGATTTCCACGATCTACCTTTTTACGCTAAATAAAACCGATTAATGTTACTTTTAATTACTCGAAAAGTAATTAAAAGCGCCTTAAAAATGAATTAAAAACAGTTGTTATCGGAGACATAGCGGTCAACGATGAAGACAGCTTGAATCTCTCTGATCCATGGTATCCACTTTCAGGTTGTCTTCATCGTTGACCGCTATCTCTCGGATAACAACTGAAAAGTAATTACAAGAAGATGATCAAGGATGCTACAACATAACTTGCACCGGCTTGAGATATGAGTTTAATTAGCTTTAATCTCTCTGATCTATGATATGAGAGCAATAATCCATCGAGAACTTGAGAAAGAGAGAATAAGAGAAGAGATAATAACATATGAGCTACAACGACGTCGTGTTTTGGAAGCTACAACATAACTTGCACCGGCTACTTTTCAGTTGTTATCAGACGAGGACTTGCCTGTGTTGCCGCATTTAATGAAATTTAACGCGCATACCGCATTCATTGACTTTACGTGGTTGATGATGTCAAGTTTAAGTCATTGACAATGTTGAGGGTTATTACTTTGTTTTTTAAATTTTTTTAACTTTTTATAATTATTAAATTAAAAAAAAACAACTCAAAACATCAAAACAACTACCAAAATAAATTACCCCCTCGAAGCGCCTCGCTTAGGCCTAAGCGAGGCGCTTCGAATTTAAAAAAATAGTTTTTTCTGCCCCTCGTACTGACCTCCTCGAATTCAGCTCCAAAGCGCCTCGCTTAGGCCTAAACGAAGCGCTTTGAGGGGGTTAAAATAGAAGGTGGGAGGTTTAAATATAACCACCCTTTTGAAAAGCTGTTAAATAGTTATGTGTTTGATAATATTAATTGCATTTAAACATCAATCTTTAATATTTTTTTAGCAAATGAATACACTTCCAATTAATCAATTAATCAATTATCTTTTTACTACATTTTGCAAGCAATCTACTTTTTTTTTCTTCTAGCAACTAAATAGATAATGAAAATCATTAACAGTAGAACATCTTTGGATATCAATGATGTCAAAAGTAAATAAGTTTATAAACGATGAGGAAAATGCAGAACTCTCCAAATAGACATTTAATCAAACATAAGACGTTCAACTCAATTCACAAAAATTCGTAATTTTTTTAAGGTATTTAAAAAATGCAGGGTACTGTAAATGTTGATATGCCATAAAAAAACCAATCATTAGACATTTATTACTAGGGTCGTTTTTAACCGAGACCTAATCCGTGTATACACGTAACACGTCCACAATAATATAAAAAAAAGAGGTTGAAAATCTAAGATAAGAAGAGTGAAAGAGACCTTGGTACGTACATACTATACAGTATACACATTGAAAAGTATCTAATTATATCATTATTTATTCCAGTATTCCACAAACATTACTCTCTCAAGTTTGTGGATTTGTCAAGTCAATGGATATTTAACATTTAGTGTGTTCACATAATATTGGACCATCAATAGAAGAAGAAATCCTCAAAGAAGTTCCATAGCAGATTGAATTCCCATCTATGACAAATTCATCACCGTTTCTCACCAACTGATCATTCTTATACCATCATATATGTATATGTATATGTATATATATACACACACACCCATACACATACATGCACCAATATCCCTAAAGAGTACAATAGTGTTTCTGTAAATAAACTTGTTAGAAAACTATGGACTCCATTTTCAATCTTGAAGAAGCCGAAAGATCTAGTATGCTTCGAAAGATTGTTCAGTCTTACGGTTTCACTTACGTTTGCCTTTGGTCTCATTTTCCCCATCATTCCAAGTACATCTCTCACTCTAGTTTGATTCTCTATATATATGTATTAATGGACATAACAGACACACACAAACAAACATGTTAATATCCGATTTTAATTTATTCTCACAGTTGCTTGATCTTCATTGATGGAGTTTACAAAGAAGAAAAGGATAATGAAGCAAGCTCACTATCTGGAAATCTTGCCATGAGGTCTTTTCTTGACTACCAGAAGTCAAAGTTCTTGATGGATAATTGCAGTCGGTAAGAACATTACAAATGCAAACTTTTTTTTTTTTTTCTTAAATATGGAGTTTTAATTTGTTTAATTACTTTATCTCTATAGACGAGTTCCAGGGTTTGCATTCATGCACAATCTTGCATACATGGAGCACTCAGGATTGGATCTTTTTGACTTGGCATCATGTTCAGCACAACTACAGTTTTATCAAGTTAGTACAAATCTAAAAAAATGAAACTTTTATTATTTTGTTGGAAGGCGGTATGATGCAGTTTCGCAAGTCATCAAGCGGTTCAAAAGCTTAATGATTATTCAAACTCTAAAAAACCAAAAGGTTCAAAAACAAAGCTCTTGCACTTAAAATTCAACCAAAATCAGAAAAACTATAAACCCTAGATGCCCTATGTATACTAAACAATTAAAAGATAAACATAGAAATTATTTCAAATAATGAATAAAAGATAATCTTGATCTTTTTCATTTAAAAGATAAACTTGATCATTTTCATTTAAAATACTTCTGCAATATCATACTCCCCATCTTCGAAAAAAAAAACTCGTCCTTGAGTTTTGCTTACAAACCAAAACCACTCGATCAAAAGGAACATCAAACCGATTCTTTTGCACTATTATCACGACCCACCTAAGCACTTCAACTTCACCTGTCATCTCGCCCAACTCAAGACATACCACCTGGGTCGAATGGGGCATTAGGTCGTTTGTTGTTCACTGGAAGGGACCCGAATTGGATTTTGGTATCCACTATTGGCAACCGTCGACCCTTAGGTGATGATACTCTATTATTAAACTCCATGTTAATACTGAATGCTGCCAAAATTATGTAACTCATTATAATCTAATCCATCATCAACATTTAAATTACCTAAACTTCTAGGCATCTGACGTCGGCACTGCATGAAACTCAAATCACAATTAGTATTGCTTTCTATACTTACTCCCTCCGTTCCAATTTAGATGTCATGGGCCCACAAACACATATATTAAAAAATCTTTTGTTTGTATGTTGTAAAATTACAATAACATCCTTAAATCTTTGATTGTGTTTTGTCTTTTATGGGCAGTGAAAATTGCAATTCTATTTTTGGAAATGAACATTTAATTTGGACAACCAAAAATAGAAAGATGGATATCTAAATTGGGACGGAGGGAGTACATCTTTTAGAGTATCACCTGGATATGAATAATTTATAATATTAGAAATAGTATCGGTAAGTGTATCAAGATTTATACTACTCCCAATATTATCGCTATTTTTAAAATTCCAATATTCAGCGTATCCCAAACTTAGCGAGTCAACATTCAATTCTCCCATAATCGTCATCAATATGATTGGAACATCCAATACGGAGTCGTTACCTCTATCCACTGAATTACCACCAGCGAAGGTGTTTTCACCAACAAAAAAATCATCGATAATTGTTGTCGTAACCGTCTCATCGTCGAACATCTCATTATTCAACGATTTATAATTTAATCCCGTATTTTATTATAATCCACATTGATCAGACTTGGACCAGGAATCCGCGTTCAACACACCACCCTCATTTTCTACCTTTGCAGCGACAATAATGTCATTAAAAATAGGCGCAACTGCTCTTCATCTTCACTTTTGTCCCACACATGGTGCCCGAATCGAGTTTTTCATCTGTCAAACTCTTCTTAACTTGTTTAACTCCCATGGTTTCACCTAAAACACCAACGGTTGCCCAAAAATACCATTCCTCATCTCCGGGGAAGAACCATAAATAATGTCGTCACTGGTAGGATGCTCCTCATCCTCGGTTAACTCGTCCCTAACGGGTTCTTCCGGTTCCGTTTCCTTCAAAGTCGACGATACCTCAAGATCTTGGACTTGTTCATGAAGTCTTTTGATCTTAAGATTCCGGTGGTTGGAATAAACACCATTGCTACCTCGGTCAGCGACTCTGCAAACAAAAAATCTATCTTTTCCACGGACATGTGAAACACCAATGTTCTTGTCAATGCCTCTGGCGGCGAATCTTCGAACAAGAAAACACTTGTGTTCACGTAGAGCCATTTGAAAAGCAAGAGCTCTAATACCTTATGATGCAGTCTCGGAAGCGGTCAAATGGCTCAAAAGCTTAATGGTTATTCAAACTCTCAAAAAGGAACCAAAAGGTTCAAGAACAAAGTTCTTACAATTAAAATTCAACCAAAAAATGAAAAACTATAAACCCTAAATGGCTTACTTATACTAAACAATTAAAAAATAAATATGGAAATTGTTTCAAATAATAAATAAAAGATAATCTTCATCTTTTCCATTTAAAAGATAAACTTGATCTTTTTCATTTAAAATACTCTTGCATCATAGTACTTGTTGAAGGATTGTAACTCATTGATACATGCATGCAAGATTTGAAGCTAACACTAGACCATATTTCTAACTTCTTGCAGGAAGCAAGGATTAAGGTATGCAAAATGTGTATATTGAAATTGGCTAAAACAAAACTAATTGATCAATCAAACAATGATGATAACTTTCATAACAGACTGCAATTTTTATGGGGTGCAAGAATGGAGAGATTGAACTCGGCATGTCCAATAGCTCATCCCAAGTAAGAAATCTAATTCTTTTCTTTTCTTTCATATTCAGTAGCAAGGAGGTCAGAATCTGTTTTAGGAACTACAAATTCAAACAAATGCACCACCGCGAACATCATTTGGACGTGGGACGTTGGTGGGAGCACTTAATGGTGGCTAACATCATTTGTTCTTATTCGGTTGCTTTCTTTTGTTAATTTCATGGTTTGAATGTAGGTTAACAATGAGTACGAGTTAAAGAAGTTGTTTCCTGGTGATTTCCCTCAAGAAGTGCTTCCCCAACCTCTTGATCAACCTCAAGTTTCATCTTCTTCACCGTCTTTAATATCATTATCAATGGGAAAAAACACGGATAATCCACCCTTTCTCTTTAACCTGCTTCATACATCTTCATATATGCCAAAAATTCCTTGTTTCAATGAACCATTTTCAAACCAACAAATGCCAAATCAAATACTACCAACTTCTTCAACAAGGAAACTAAAAGATCCTCTTCAACAAGCTTTGTTTCAAATTAGAACCAATCAGTTAATACCATCAAGAGAACATGAAGAAGCCACAATGATAAGAGCAATTCTTGAAGTCATTTCTCCTCCTTCTCCTTCTTCCTCACGCCGGCTTCAAGCTCCGCGAGGTGCTAGTGCATTTAAGAGATATCAAACATATTTAGGACCTACAAAACGAGTTCAAAATCAACAAAATCTCAATAGAAGATTACTTTTATTCTATAGAAATCTAAGTGAGGCTCGAGCCCAACAAGAAGATCTAATGATCCATAAAACCCGACCAACAAGCAATCAACATCATCACATGATATCAGAGCGAAAAAGACGCGAAAAACTCAATGACTACTTTCAAGTTTTGAGATCACTACTTCCTCCAGGGTCCAAGGTATGTATCATTAGTTTAGCTGCCATTTGTCACACCAAAAACAAAGAAACCCTAGCTATCAATATTGCATTCTTTTTCTTCATAATAAAACTGTCAACTTTACTCTTTTAGAAGAAGACGACATTCTTCAATCACTTCAATTTCAGAAAGCTTAAAAAAGTTTATATTTTATACAAACTCGATTTTTTTAAGTTTCACTTAGCTACAAATCAAACACTTGCTATTATTTGATTTTAACATGGTGAGAGTTCTAGTCTTGCCTATTGAAGATTAAATACTGTTCTTTTTTGTTGTGTTTTGATGGGTTCTCATTTTAGAAGGATAAGGCATCGGTGTTATCAAACATAAAGGACTACATAACTTCTTTAATGTCTCAAGTTGAGAAGCTTAATAAAAGAAACAAGATTTTGGAGAATGAGCTTCCAAGAAAACAAATACTTAACCAAGATTCGGATGGCTTTTCCGGTGAGAGACTAAATGTTCGAATTGTGGATGTGGACGAATCAACTTCGGAATCACAAGTTGTTGATTTGGAAGTGAATGTAAGTGGGAATTTGATACTTAGCGATTTGGTGGTTCGGGTTTCGGAGTTCATGAAACAAGTCAAGGATCTAACGGTAACGTCAATAGACGCTGGGACACAAATGTTAGAAACACAAGTTACTATGAATCATGTTGTTTTGAGATTGATCATTCAGGTACATGTTCGTATGCGCATTTTCTTTACAAACATATCAATCATTCTTATAAAAAATACAATTTATGATATATAATACCTATATGCATTTTTAACTTTATCAAACATCATTTAAGAATCTTCTTTTCATTACAATACATGCATATCGGTACATAAGTAATATTATAGGGAAAAAAAATGCTAGAAATAACAATAAGTAGAAGTCTACTTATTATTAGATTTAAAACACGATTCAGTATCAATAAAGCTAAAGATGTTGTATCATACTATAAAACTAAGAAAAATGCCAATTAATAGCTAAATAAATATCGGTGACATGATATTTAACTTTTTGTTGGCACATTGTGCATGAATTTTATTAGAGTTAACTAGTAGGAAACCCGCGCGATGCGGCGGGAGTGACACTTTTTATTTCGGTACTTATTTCAAATTCGTATAGTATTTGTTGTAGCATCATTGCGGTGGATATACGTCATAAGCGTTACACATGTCTAGTATCTAAAAAGATTTTAACATTTAAATTGTAAAGTACTTTTAAAAAACATTTGATAAAATAAAGTAACATACGAAACGAAAAATAAGTATTAATAAACATAAAAGTTGTGAACTAAAAGCTAGCGAACTACTTGAATCATGAGATCAATTTAGTCATACAAGTTCCAAGTCTGCATGATCTCATCTATATTGTCTGCCCACCATTCGTCATCAAGAACGATCACTAAAATTTATTGTATATCTCCATGTTTGATTATTACATCTTTTGGTGAGGATGAGTTTCCTGCATTTTCTCCTATCTAAAGAAGTGTCATCAAATATGTATTCTTTGTCATTTTCATCAGAACTGTCTAGATCAATAACTTGACTCCATTTTCATTAAGAGAGCCTCTTGGATCTCTTCCTATTAATTTCATGCATCTGATCCTTAAAATAAATTAAAAATATTTAATACACAAGTTAATAGAAGATGAAATAAATGTTGATATTACCTATTCACTAATTTCATGTTGAATATCAGATTTGTAGGGACTAAACATTGCACCATAGCAAATAATCTCAACACTATTATCACCATTATCCTGCAATAAAACACATACAATATACCACATAAAATAACAGCCATGTTAATATTAAAAAATTAAACATTAATAAATACAACTTTAGACGCTACTTTAGACGCTTGTATGGCTATTGGTTTGTTCATCTCCGTATGTTTTTCATCTAAATGAATCTACAAAACCAAGAAGTTAACACTTAAATGATTAAGATATGTATAAAAAGGTATAATTAGTAAAATGGGACGAATGAAAACCATAAACTAACAAATAACCAACATTAGAAGCTTTAACTTTTGAATTCAGTATCCATGCCTACGTATTTTAGCAAGTGAAATAGGTGTGCATTAGTATGTATTTATAGAATAAAATTTAGTAGGTTAGCACATGGTTTAATTTTCAAATTCATGATTTTTCCACTCCTTTAAATTATGAAATTTTGTTAAACTTTAATAGGTTAGCACATGATTTAAATTTTGAAATTGATGATTTTCCAACCCCTTTAAATTAGGAAATTTTGTTTATCTTTGACTAAAGTGTAAAAAATTATTGTGTTTTCTGTGAATACCGAATTCAGTGCATTTATCTTTTTTTTTTAACTTTGTTAAAAAGACCCCATTCAAATTAGGGAGTTTTGTTGTTATTAACATAGATGTTCATATCACATGGATATATAATATCTATCATGTGTTTTTTTTACCAAATTGATGTAGCTGGGGTTTTTAAAAGAAATTTACCTACAATTAATATCTACAATGCATTTTTATATTTTTTCTAAACTTAATTATTTAAAAGTTTAATGAGATTTCTTTTAGTTAATTATATTTATGTGTATACCTATTAATAAATGCATGCATACACATATACATATGCACATATTCCTAATGTTGATTGTTTAAATAGGGTACTCCAATTGAAGCTATCAGTAACAAACGTGATAAAGCATTCTTAGAGCCCAGTTTTGTGTTGTAGTTTTGTTACCGTGTGACAAATTATTTGTCTGTCAAAGCAAGGATGAACCATAATGTTTAACAACATTATCATATTTTAAGAATCACCAAAGCTGATATGTAGATTTCGAGTGCCCAGTTTGGTTTTTTAAATCGTTGCATTTGATTTATGTGAATTTTTCATTATTGGGCGGAAGAATATTTAACACTAAATTCAATTTTAGAATTTTGAGTTTTACTTGATCATGAAATGGTGTTATGATTCAACATCCATATTAACAATAAATCCATGTTATATTTCATCTAGTTAGTACTTAAAATATAAAATGCAATAATCACTTGTACATAAGGCATTCTTTCTTGTACATTTCAATCCACACATCGGTATTGACTACAACAAACACCGACACGTCGACAAAAATGAGCCGGTCGTCATGGTATATTCGAATGTTTTTAAAATATAATAGTTTTAAAGTTATAATAGAATTAAATAAAAGAAATTATAATTTTGTAGGGGAGGGGAGGAAAATGTAATTACTAACTAAAAATTAGGAAATTAAAGTGTAAATAAGATAGGGTATTAAAGTGTAAATAATGTATGAATGACTATTTTACCCTCTTTTTAGGGTTGTTAATGAAAAATTAGTTCTTAACTTTTGGGTATCTTAAAATACCCCTCCCTCATGCATTATAATATAGTATAGATAATAGTTATTAGAATTGATAATTGGATAGTTCTAAGTTTCCAGAAACATCTTACAGGTTTTTTTACCTACCAAAAGCATTTTTTTTTTGTTTTGAACGGAAAATTTTTATACCACCTTATTTGCACCTAACCTTGCATTTGCAAGGATTTGAACCCACAGCCTCACATTTGTAAGGGGGGACACCATACCAAAATCATTTAACAATTCAAATATGTGATTAAGTTGAAACACATAAGTTGTGGAAGGTCTTAGGTTCAAGTCCCAAAGACTACAAGATTTAAAAGAAATTAACCTTTCAAAAAATATATTACATAAAAATAAAGATTTATATCCCAACTAATTCCTATTTTGCTTTACTATTATTATTTTTTTTTTGTTGAAAATTAAATGAAATAACTGATTTAGTAACAAATTCCGATAGAACTTTTATTAACTATAAATATAAATTTTTAAAAGAGCTTCTTTGTACAAGAATATAACTTGCTCAAATTATTTTCTTGATAATACTAGTTTCTTTTATGCAGGGAAGTGAATGGGACAGATCAAGCTTCCAAGAAGCACTGACTAGGGTTCTTGATGACCTGGCACAATGACATGGTGCCATTCTTTTTTGCCACATGTAACTACTTATGTTTCGGATAAATTCAGAAAACCTAACACTTTTATGTGTAGATGCATACATATATATCGAGTTTAGTTGGCTTACTTTATGTTTTTTCTTTTCAACTTTTCAATGTATAAGCAAGTGGAAATGTAAACCCAATATAAGCATCCTTAGATAATACATCGTTTTCCCGGAAATTGTGGTTAATGGTTGTCTCTTTAAAAGCATATAGTTTCAAAAAGAATAAAAATAGAGTAAATAGTCAAAATTGTTCATGGCTTTGATCAATTTTACTATTTTTTTTTTTTACTACATTCTTCTAAAAAAGTTTTTTTTATCAACCGGACTACTCAGGTTTCCATTTTGTTATCAAATGCGTCCTTTAACTAACCTTGTTAATAACTAATATTAACTAAGGGTATTTTTGACATTTACATATTTATTTTTATTTTAATTTTTTTTATTTCTATGAACTTAATTTTAACATTAAAAAAATTAAAGGTTTTTTTTTTTTTTTTTTTTTCTATAAGACTCTAACCCCCACCATCACCACCCTAACCACAGTTAACGTCACCACCAATCACCATCTTGAAATAAGTTTTTTCTTTATGGGCTATAAGAATCTTATGAATAAAAATAAAAAACACAAGTGAGTTGTACAACAATTACGTAAAGAAAATATTTATAAAGGGCCATGGGTTTCCAAATAGAGAAAATCACCAATTTGGCTTGTTGACTTGGTCAACTTATCAAAATAGCCACCTCCCATTTTTTGAAAGAGTCGGCTCACAGGTCCCGAGACGTCTTCGTGAGACTTTGGTGATGGACCACTAGCTATGCGACACCTCTCCCCTCTCCTCACCCGTCTTTGGAGAGACGTTTCCCGATTCCCAAGACGTCTTTGTGAGACCTCGCCTACACACTTCCCAACTCTTTCCCCTCTCTCTCTCTCTCTCTCTCTCTCTCTCTCTCTCTCTCTCTCTCTCTCTCTCTCTCAACCTTCCGCAGACAAACTCCGGCGACTTGCTTCTCCGATGGTCCTTCCGGTCACCAGTGTTCGGAAACTGGTTATGGCTATCTTGCTCGTCGTTTTTCTACCAGGAAGAGCCATCGTCGAAGTCGAAGTTGGGAAAATTATTCCGGGCAACCTGCAAAATTTTCCGGCAAGTCGTCTTCTTCTTTTCCGGCGACTAGCTAACCAGCAAACTCCGGTTTCGCTTCAAACAGGTGTTGACCTTATTCGTTTTTATTCTCATATATGATGTTTATATTTATAAAGAAACGAATCCTTTGCATAAATAGGGGGTTTTTCATTTTACAAATTACATTTGGGGGGTATTGGGGGAAAAAACTAAAAATGGTGATGTATTGAAACCATTTGGCGGTATCAAAATAATAAAAGCTTGATGCCGCCAAACCAAACGGTGGTATCAAGGGGACTTTTTCAGTGGGTTAGATGCCGCCAATTGAAGTAGAGGTATCGAATAAAATTGCCTAGATGCCGCCAAATGAAATGGAGGGGTCACCTCTTGATGCCGCCAATCCAGTTAGAGGTGTCATTGATGCCGCCAATTGAGTTGGTGTGTTCTTCAATATTGCCGTCATGATCCCGCCAATCCATTTTCATGCATTCAAACCAGCAAATGAAAATCAGTCTTCACCTGCAAACCATGCAGCCTATAAGACACACTCACAAGGTCTCTAGCATTGCATGCAATGGTCTTGTAAGTTGCAGATGATTTGATAGGCAAATAGTGTTCTTGGGAGTGTAAGAATTCAAGCTTTGAAGGTTATAAAATGGAGGTTGAGGTGAAGAAGGAGCACCATCCACATCCAAGAACACACCATCAACACTACAATCTCCATCTGAAACCTTTGAAATTTATAAAAAATCATACCAACCAAATTCCTCCCACCATGAATCAAAACATGAACTTACACGCTGGTCCCCTAAACGACGATGTGTTGTATCTGCGTGATCGACATCGTGCCTTTCACGTTTTCACAGACGAGGAAAACTTCAATGCCGCCATGATGGTAAAGCGTAGCAATAGAGCCATATGGAAGTTACTTTGTGACCACCCTGTTGTAGGACGGGTTCGTCACCTTATCGATGCTGCAGGGTTTGGTGGCCTTATAAATTGTGGTTATCGATACGTTGACCACTCCTTGATAATAGCTTTGGTGGAACGATGGAGGCCCGAAACTCACACGTTCCACCTTCCATTTGGTGAAGCTACTGTCACCTTACAAGATGTTAACGTCTTGTGGGGGTTACCTATTGAGGGAGCTGTTGTGTCTGGGGTAGATGATAATTTGTCTACTGCCGACGCAATAGCGTTGTGCCGACAATTGTTAGGTGTTACGCCTACAGAGGCCAAATGTCCGGCAAGTCCATTTTGGGTACTGTTATTATTAATAAACTAAAGCAGGACTTTGTTGAAGCAGAGGCTACGGATGAAGAGTGCATTTTTCGTGCTCGTTTAATCCTTTTCTTTTTTATCGGTTCCACCTTAGTCCCTGATAATAATAATAATAGAATAAATGTTTTTTACTTAAGATTTTTACGAGACCTCAACCGTACAACATCTTATAGCTGGGGCAGTGCGGTTCTGGCTTGTTTATATAGGCGGCTTTGTGATGCCACCCAGCCGGATAGGAAAGCCGTGACCGGACCCATGATGCTCCTTCAAGTATGGGCATGGGAGAGGATTCGGTGTCTCGCGCCACGACCACCCTCAAACCGGTTTGATTATACTTGCCCGATAGCGGCTCGGTATATATCGCAAATCCCAGTTTGATTATACTTGCCTGCATGGCATCCCTTTGTATTTTTTTTCTGAACACGTTTTTTAACATGTTAATTTTGTAGGTGGCGAGACCGGCGGTTAAACTTCCAGGAGGTGGCCACACACTGCCTCAAGGCATATCGTTCGCAGCTACAATCGTTGGACGAGGACATGGTATGTTAGTAATTATTTTTAGTTTTTCGTATGTATTAATCATGCATTTATTGTGTTTTGTTACTGACTTAAGTGTTTGTTTTTAGTTCAACTGGACCCCCTACAACTCGGTTTTGGATCGACTACCGGCCATGTGCTCAAACGGGATGGAAAGCTGGAGGAGTTGCTGTCCGCTTATATGCTTCGAGATCGTTGAGCATCATTACCCTCAACGGGTTTTGAAGCAATTCGGCATGGTCCAGTACATACCTCCCCAGATAACCTTAGCCGTACCCACGGCTCAGCTTGAAAAACTGCATGCTTTGGGGCGGCAAGGACACAACAGGGCGGACTGGATGAGTAGGCATGAAGCCTACGTCAATGCATGGAATAACCGTCGTAACACGGTTATCCGCTCTGAACTCATAAGGACAGCTTCAACAGCGCCCGATTATATGCAATGGTATATGGGGCGTACCGTTGCATTTATTGGAAATCCGGGTGTAGCACCGGCCCCAGCTGGCGGTTTCCAAGACGACGGTGCTAGAATCCAGTTGATGGTAAAGCATTTTTACGTGCCTAATTCATACATTAATTATTTTCTGTTTGCTGTTTCTAACTAAAAATTTTGTTTGCAGAGGGATGCCATGGGTGATATTTACCGGTCATCTCAGGAGGCATTTAATAATCCTCAGGCATTCTCCACGCATCTTGAGCGCATACAAAACACGGCGTTTCACAGTATGATGATGTCACACAATGTCGGACACTTACAAAATCCGACGCATCTTACCAGGGACGCCGTTGACTTGTTGGCACCTGCACGGCCTCAAAGGGTGCGCCGACGACGCGCTCCCCGTCAGGTGCCGGAAAACGTGCCGGAAAATGAAGACCAAGCTGCTGGAAGTCACTTTGACAATGACGCTGGGTTTCGTGCATCTGTTGCGGCCAGCAACAATCAGAACCAGACTGGGGGATATGTCCCGCAATTCATGGACAGTGGATTGGACCAGATGGGAACTCCATTTGGATTGGGTGGATCATTCGTACAGGGAACTGGTGATGTTGGTGGGTCCGGTGGCAGTCAACCGGCGGAGATGGGTCCGCTAGCTAACTTTCGTGCAGGCGGAATTGGCATCCGAGATAGTTGGGTGTTTCCTTCATCACCGGGTTACGTGACGCCGGTTGGACAGGGGTTGGCACGGTTTGATCACGACCTTTTTAGTGATTTTCATTACCATGCCCCGCATAATTCGTGTGATGAAAGACCTTCAAGCCGGCCAGGACCATCGACCACACTGAATTTAAACCTCTTTCCTGATGATGAGTACGGTAATGAAGGAGCACCACCCACCAACCAACCACCCAAGAGGCAATCTGAACGTCTTATGAATCAGGGTCCCTCGAACTCTCTGGACTGGTTTAACTCGTAACATTGTCGAATTCAAGTGTGTTCTTAATTACTTGTTGTAACATTTTGATTTGCTTTATAACATTAATTATTGATTTGCTGTATAAATATATGAATCGTTTAGCCACCTGTGATTCGAACATTGATATGAGAAACAACCACTAAAATTAAAATCCAAATAAAAGCGTTAAACACTAAAACAAGATTACGTAATCATTTATCTGTGGCCCGAAAACGGCTCGGAGGTGTTTTTTTCAAAACCCACACTATGTTGAAAACGGGCCAGGCTGCCCTGTTTGGGCCTCTGTGCAGCCTGGCTGGGCCTGCCGGACAAGTAACCGGACTGACGGACGCGTTGCCCTTAGGTAACACACGGGCGTCTCACGAAGTCCGGGCAGTTTTCGGGTCTCCGGGGCCTGATCCTGGTGGCCCGAAAACGGCTCGGAGGTGTTTTTCTCAAAACCCACACTATGTTGAAAACGGGCCAGGCTGCCCTCTTTGGGCCTCTGTGCAGCCTGGCTGGGCCTGCCGGGCAGGTAACCGGACTGACGGACCCGTTGCCCTTGGGTAACACACGGGCGTCGCACGAAGTCCGGGCAGTTTTCGGGTCTCCGGGGCCTGATCCCGGTGGCCCGAAAACGGCTCGGAGGTGTTTTTTCTCAAAACCGGCTCGTAGGGATAGATTTATTTAAATCAAATAATAACACACAGACTTTCCATTTTTGGAATGTCTCAAACAAATAATACAAATTTGATAGATTTATTTAAAACAAATATTACAAATTTATTTAACAACTGTTTTTCAAAACTAGTCACTCAAACTATACAATCTACGGATTTACAAGACACTATATTTTCCGAGATCACCTATTCCAATATTCTACCACCGTTTCTTGTTACAGAGTTCATTCAGTTTTTGTTTCGCACCTTCAATCACAATTGCTTTGTTGAAATCAACAATAGCTTGTGTTGTGCACCCAGAAACTTCTCTTTTCCAGTCAGCGGGAACTCAGGACCGCATTCAGATTCAAACCCATCTGAATTTGATCCAGGAGAACATGGTTCTACCTGTTGAATATGTGTACCAAATCTACAGGTACCCAATGTTCAAACCAGCCTGCCATACGAAAGTAGTACGGTGAAGAATCGCATCATCCGTTGCCGGACAGATCGCTAATGACGTGATGTGATTCATCAACACCGGATGGCGTGGGTTTGCCTGGAAAGTAGACCCGCCTAAAGAGCCCGTTGGAATGTCCAGCTTTGGTAGACTAGAGGTTCAGACTTCCAACGATCCATAACTCTCTAATATTTGAAACTAAAGTATCAATGTTGCATTCTACACGTGTTATACCACGTGTAGATGTATTGAGAAGTGTAGTTTAATGTGGATGTAACACCGATCCAAAGACACCGCTTTTTTGGACCCCAGAAAAGCGATGCCAAGCGGGGGATGAAACGGCAGACGATGCTGTTAAGCATGACTCATCCCCGCCGAAAACATTTAAAACTCCATGTGAATGTAACATCGACCCAATATCAATAAAAAACCATACCATCCAGAACAATTGCAGGAAAAGTATTATATCTTATATTGGGGGGGTTTATTGTGGTTTGTAGTCTGAATGGGATGGAGAGAATGGGCAGAGGGCTTATATAAGAAATGAAGCCTAGAACTCAATTGGCGGCATCAATGTATAGGAATCAAATGGCGGCTTCAATGTCTATAACTGAATTGGCGGCATCAAGCTTTAGTTTATTAGATGCCGCCAAATGGTTTCAATACATCACCAAATTTGATTTTTTTACCCAATACCCCCCAAATGTAATTTGTAAAATGAAAAACCCCCTATTTATGCAAAGGATTCATAAAGAAACCGATTTATAAGCAAAACCATTTTCGGCTATATAGGTTTATAACGTAGAAGATGACCGGATCCATAATTGTCATTAATTAATCTGGTCCACTATGTTTTACTTAACCAATAGATAATATTATTCACATACTTTGTAATATCGGGGACCATAATATCAACTGATCGAATTTGAGTCAATTCACGAACAATGAATCCCTTCTGTACATCATTACACACAGTTACAGCAAACCGGGAATATTATGAACATGCTGCAAATTCCCTACTCTCAAATACTGCAGCATTAAGTGAGGAGAGAGGGACTTCAGGGGAGAGAGGGAGTAGAGAGAGGAGAGAGAAAGTGAGGAGAGAGAGAGGAGAGAGGGAGGGGAAAAAGTTGGGAAATGTGTAGGCGAGGTCTCACAAAGACGTCTTGGGAATCGGGAACCGTCTCTCCAAAGACGGGTAAGGAGAGGGGTGAGGTGTCGCATAGCTAGTGATCCAGTACCGAAGTCTCACGAAAACATCTCGGGACCTGTGAGCCGACTCTCCCAAGAGATGGGAGGTGGCTATTTTGGTAAGTTGACCAAGTCAACTGGCCAAATTGGCGATTTTCCCTTCCAAATATCTTTCAACGAAGACTTTCGCAGAAAAGATGGCATCTTGGATTGATGGATGTATCAACTACCACCCCCATTGACCAACCTAACCACCACCCTTCACGCCGTTCACCATCTCCGAAAACCCTAACGCGTCACCTCCCTCTAGCCTCCGTTACCTCCACCAACAAACGCCATCATAGATCTACATGACCACCACTATACCACCAACTAACCCGCTTCCGAAACCTGTAACGACGATCTCCATCCACACCACCATCGTTCCCTCTAGGGTTGCAAATGAGCCGAGCCGAGACGCTCACGAGCTGCTCAAGCTCGACTAGATAAAAAGCTCGAAACAAGCCGAGCCTTATCGAGCTCGAGCCGATCTTGAGCCTAAAACAAAACTCATTTATTTATCAAGCCCGAGCTCGAACCAGGCATGTGAAGCTCGTTAGGCTCGTCGAGCCTTATCGAGCCTAGTGTAATATTAGTTTTTTTAATATTTAATAATATTTACCACTCATTTAAATTTGTTTAGTAAACGAGCCCCGAGCTCAAGCTTCACTTATCGAGCTCACGAGCCTAAACGAACTTATTTATATTATTTTTATTCAATGTATTAACTAATTGATAATAAACGAGCCAAGCCCGAGCCGAGCTCGAGCTCATATAAGTCAATCGAGCTCGAGCCTGGTTGATCTCGGGCTCTACTCGGCTCGTTTGCACCCCTAGTTCCCCCCTACACCTTTGTCCCCCACCCACGTTTTACACTACCATGCCACCATAACCCTGCCACCAAACAAACCACCGATTTAGCACCACCAAACAAACTGCCACCGATGTTTATTGCAATAAAAGGTTAAGAGAGAGAAAGGGAGAAAGGGATAGAGAGAGTGCGAAGGGAGGGATGAGGTAAAGGGTGTTGGTGGGTAAATGGGTTTTATATTAAGCCATGTGTACTGAAGGGGACTTGATAGGGGGCTTTGTGAAAAATATTAATAAAGCGAGATGAGGGGCTTGATGAGGGCCTTATGTTTATGTACAGTACGTATGTAGTAGGAAAAAAAACCCCACTAATCAGTGAGTAATTATTACTTAATTATTGTGTTTTATTTAAATATTTTTTTTTAAATTGAGTGTTTTATTTAAATATATAAATTTTAAAAACAAATAACATTTCACTAAATAAAAAAACTTTACAAATACTTAAGAAAAAAAGAAAAATTACATATACTTAAAAAAACTTGCATATACTAAAAATAACATAATATATGTAACTAAATAAAAAACAATATTAAATAAATAAAAGTATATAAAGGTAAATTTATTAAATAAAAAAATAATAAAATAAGAATAATATTTAATATTTAAACTGGTTACTTTTTAAACGGCTATTTTTAAATGGATATTTTTCCAATGGCTATTTTTCAAACGACTATTTTTCTAACCCTATAAATACAAGACACATTTAGAATTATCATTCATAATTCAATTTAAATACAAAAAATCAATTATATGGGTGGTGGTTATCCTACTGAAGCAGCTGGTCCTTCCAACCTCAGGCAATATTCTTGCCAATTGCCAGCCGACATTCATAACCAGTGTCATTTCCTCCTCCTCCTTAACCAATTCTGTGTCCTCCTCACCAAGTGTACACTTCTCCTTAACCAGTGTAAGTCATCCTCAACAAGTATACACTTCTTTTCAATCAGTGTACACTCCTCCTCCTTGTCTACTCTAAACTCCTCCACACTAATAATCACTCCCCCTTTACCAACCTATACACCTACTTAATCAAGTGTCAATCCAAATCCTCCTCTTACAGACTAGGACTTTAACTAGGCCTATGACTACACTATAGTCGTACTACAATTTAATTAACTACAAGTTCAGGAGATGCAAACAAACTTCACCCCAAACCCTCTCATTTCAAACATCCGCCCAACACAAGTCGTACCTAGCTGGGCTGAAGGGTACGAAACTGACCAGGGTGAGGAGTACATCATTATGGACGATGAACCGTATCGTCTTCCAAGTCCTGACTTCGGATGCATTCGTTAAGATGCTAGGTCGGATGATTGTAACATTACGTGTTTTCCCCAAATTTTTATTTTAACGCCCAACTGGTCTGGACTTGTGATTTAAAACACGCGAACCGGCCAAGGGCCCGGGTTCGATTCCTGGCAGCTACGTTATTTTTTAAGACCCTTTATCTTTATATTGAATCTAAATATCTTTTAAAATAGTTTTTAAACACTAAAAGTGATTTATATATTCTACAAAATTTATTTTATGATATTCAGAAGGTAAAGTTTTTCATACAATTTTTAGTTTTTCAAAACTAATTTATTTAATATATATATTGTAGATACACGAAGTGCGTCTAATGTTATTGAATTGCTAATACAATTTTGTTTTGCCAATGTCGAATGGTCGAAGGTGGAATTAGATTGGTTGAAGGTAGATATAAATGGTCGAAGGGAGAGCTCAAAGGTCGAAGGAAGTGGTTGTTTATGTATTGTGTTGATTCGCCCAGATTGTTTGGTCAAACCTGCACATTCGCCCATTCGTTTGGTCGAATGTGCAGGTCTATATAAAGGCTGAATCAGTTTTTAATATTAACTTTTGGTCATTTTGTTTCCCTCCTTTGAGTGTGTTCTCTCCCTAGGGTGTTTTTGAGTCTGATCTTATTATATATCATTGTAAACATCATTTTGTAAAGATTATCAACTTGTTTATCAATGAAATGCATGAAAACTTTGAATGAGATTTGTGTGTTTTGCTGATTATATTATCATTTCGTAATCGATTCAGGGATTCCGCACCTGAATTGATAGACTTGTTTGATCATAGTCTTTGTTTTGACAATTCGATCCTTTCATACATATATAAAATATATTACAAGTTTATTCATTTATAAATTAAAAATTGTATAAAAAGATCTAAACAGTTTTATAAATTTTCACAAAAATTATTTTAAACTTATAAATCAATAAATGTTCCAAAAATAAATTTTAATTTTAGAAAAACATTTATTTAATATTTTTAATTAATTTTTGCTCTTTTAATCATAAATAATTCATAATAAATCCGTTTTTCACTATTTTTATATCAAAATTTTACATAAATTATTTTTGTTCATTTAGAACAGAAATATAAATTTTAATTTGAAACTTTATGAATTTTAATATTTTTAGACATTAATACTATATTTTGACAAATAAATATTAATATATTATATATTCAATTATTAAGAAAATAATTTTATAAAAATTATTTTCATATTTACAACATTATAACACAACCATCTTTATTCAAAATTTTACAAAAAGTCCTTTTATTTATTTATTTTTCTAAATTCCTTTATTTATTCCATTAACAATTTATCTAAATTAACAATTAAACAATTGTCTATCCCTAAATTAAGGAACCCTAGAATACTTGTAGACTAGAAAACTTAGACTTATTTATTGCCTTAAACATAGGGTAATACTTGGCAACGTTTGGACCACATTTATTCTATTTCCAAGGACTTGATACTTTGCTAAGGTGAGTTTACATAGCCTATTTTCACTATTTTGGGGTGAAACATATTACATTTTCAATTGCAATTCAACATAAGTGTCTATGTGTTATTATATGTTGCATTATGTCTTAAACATTACTATGGTAAGCACAATTAGACTAGCATAATCATTAACTTCGTACAAGCCAACGATATACAATGATAGATCTATTGGACTGACAACCCCACCCGTATACGTGTACCTCCGGTATGGGTAGCATGGGTAATTTTTATCGCAACAAAAATGAGTGAACCATATGCGTATGGGATGGACCACAATATTCTAGTCACAAGGTTTGATTATGCACACGATTTACCGGGTAGTATTGTTTTCACATATGGACTAGACTTGCCATGACACTCGAATTGTACAAATTTTATTCAATATTCAAACCTATGTAATTCTCACCAACGTTTTTTGACCCAAAATATTTTCAAACTTAACATGTTTCAGGTTATAGCTTTGCTTGAAGATTAGAGTTAATGCTTGAAGATTTGTATTTAGTATTTCTCATTTGATGTACAAATTCTTTTAGAACAATGTATATAATTTATTTAATTAATGATTGAAACTTTTTATTTACCATGAGCTACTGAACAATCATAAATACGTGACATCCCGATGTTTCCGCCATCTGTTGGGATGTTACAATGATCGTGATAACGATCGTGATGTACCGTCTCTAGAGACTACTCTAGAGGATTGGGATCACATGTATTAGTTAGTGTTTAATATGTTTGTATGTTTTAGTAATGTTTAAATTTTAGGTTTTAGGAAATGAGGTTTATAGGAAAAGGTTAGAAGTGGCTAATTTATCGGATAAGATTAAGGAGGGGAGATTGAGATGGTTTGGACATGTGAAACGGAGACAAATGATAGCTCTTGTTAGAACAGTGGAACACCTCACTATGGAGGGGAAGAGGGGTAGAGGCAGACCCAAAGTGACTTGGGTGGAACGGATTAGGAAAGATTTGTTAGAATTGCACCTCTTTGAGAATATGGTCCAAGATAGGAATTCGTGGAGGTGTAGGATCAAAGTTAAGGATTTTTAGGAGAAGAGTACCTTTTTTTAAGAAAATAGTACCTCTTTTTTAGGTATGGTCTTTGTGCATTTATATATAGTTTCTATTTCATGAGGTTATTTATGTACTTAGTCTTCTATGTTATTCATTCACTACTTTTTTAATGTTTGGTGTTTGTCTACTTATTTATCTATAGTGTGTGTTTGGCATCGAGCTGGGGGTCTCTCTGGAAGCAGCATCTCTATCTCTAACGATCGGGGGGGGGGGTAAGGTTTGCCTACATCCCACCCTCCCAGGCCCTACTAATAGCGTCGCTATTCGTGGGATTTCCTGGGTTCGGTTGTCGGCTTAAGTAATGTTTTAATTAGGTTTATGTTTAATTAATATTTTAATTACGTTTATGAGTGTGCAATAGATAATTTAGGTTTATGTAATGTTGTTAATATAATATCTGATTTTTAATTTTTTTTATTTTTTAAACGGTTAGCGTTTTTTTAATAATGTTTTTTCTAACAATTAAACATATTTGTATTTTAAAATTTGAAATGTATTTTTTTTAGTTAAACCAAGTGCCATAGCTATCAAGCCCAACCAAAGAAATATAAATATTTAAAACAAAATTATATAGGTAAAATATCTAAAATACACTTAAGTTAATGTTAACTTTAAACAAAGTTATTGAATTGGATGGAGTAAGCCATGACCATCCGTTTACAAGACACGAGACTGATTAAATCCTGGTCAGGGTGGGGGCAGATACCGGAAACCATTTTATTTTTTATGTGATAATTTTCTTAGAGGGCGTGTACAATCCAAGTCACTATATCAGTGCACAATCGCCATAAGTTCCGTATTTATTTGCTTAGAGTACGTGTGGCTGATTTAAGAAACTTGGCTTAGCGGGTGTGTTCAATCCAGGTCACCATCCCAGTGAACAGTCACCATAAGCTTCAGAATTAGTTATAGTACACACCACAAGGCACAATGGTATATATGTACGAGTAGCTGGAGACGAAAGGTGCTCGCACTCCTCAGCTAGAATTCTCTTATTTTTGTACGAGAATTAGGGTTTGGCTTATGATGAATTGTTTAGCACATTTTGAGAATGCCTGATCAATTCAATCGAATTTACAATAAATCCAAGATTCGATCAGTTGTTCCTGGATGAATCACAAGCTTAAAGACCAGAAACCTCAAATTTTGGTAAGCCATCAATCGAGATTTCGGTACTGCAACCGTATGCCAATGAGGCGGGAAACCACTCAACTTAAAGTCATTAATGTTTATATCGCTGTGCCAACTTTGATGAAATGATTTTCAGGCCTACCGGTATATCACTTGTAAGACTAATCATCGTTTGCAATTTAAGTTTTGGGAAATCAGACAATCCAGTGATGTACTATCTTATTCTATTATCCACACAGCAAAAGCTCAATTTTTTCTTTTCTAATGTTTTTGTATTTTTGTGATTTTTCAATGTTTTTGGTGTTTGTTGGTTTTTCAAAGTTTTTGTATTTTTGATCAGAGAAACTATTTACAAAAATCGAAGTACTGATTTGGAGTAATTTTTTTTTTTTTGACACTATTTACGATAAGCAAATACTCAAAGCGAGATTTGTCAAAGGCTTTCGTAAATAGGCCAGCACGTTTTTGGTCGGTGTGAATCTTAACAACATCAATGAGCTTATTTTCATAGCAATCGCGTATGAAATCATAGCGAACATTGATGTGTTTGACCTTGGAGTGATAAACTGAGTCCTTAGTGATAGCTATAGCCGCTTCATAATCAACATGAATAGGGGTAGTAGGAAATTTCAAACCGTAATCTCGCATCTGCTGTTGAATCAAGATAATCTGCGAGCAACATCAAGAAGCGGCAACATACTCAGCTTCACAAATGGAAACAACTACAGATTTATGTTCTTGCACTGCCAGGATACGAGTCTACTCCATAAAATTTGACATCCAACCGTCGTGGATTTAACATCGAGCTTGCAGCCTGCGTAGTCAGCATCACTATAGGTAGTGAAATCGAATGTATCGTTACAAGGGTACTATAGACCTTTGGTTGGACAACCATTCAGATACTAAAAGATTCGCTTAACCGCGGTCAGATAAGAAACCTTTGTCTTAGACTGGTATCGTGCACACAAGCATGTTGCGCATATGATATCAGGATGAGAAGTAGTTAGATACATGAGATAATCGATCATTGCGCGGTAGAAAGAAGTGTCAATGTTGATTCCCTTCTCATCTGGTCCAATCCCGTAATTGACTTGAATTGGAGTAGAAGAAGGTGGTGTACCATCCACCGAGAACCGACTCAAGATGTATGCTACGCACTTTGTCTGATGAATATAGATTCCCGTAGGCTTCTGTTGAACTTGTAGACCCAAGAAAAACTGCATATCCCCCATCGCACTCATCTCGAACTTATTCTACATAAGTTTCTCAAAGTGCCTACACAAACTATCGTTAGTTGAGCCAAATATGATATCATAAACATATACATATACTAGTAGCAAGTCACCATCTTTCTCCAGGGTAAAGAGTATACAATCAATGAGTCCCCGTGTGAACCCATGAGAGATAAGGTACCGAGAGAGCATCTCGTACCATGCTCTTGGAGCTTGTGAAGTCCATAGAGAGCCTTGTTTAAGCAGTAAACTCGATCTCCGTGCATTGTATCATCAAAACCCGGTGGTTGCCCACGTACACCTCTTCCTTCACTTTACCATATAGAAACGCGCTCTTTGCGTCCACCTGGTAGACCTTGAATCGCTTGTAGGATGCAAATGCGTGAAACATGCGTATTGCTTCCACGCGGGCTACCGAAGCGTAGATTTCATTGTAATCAACCCTTTCAATTTGCTAGAACCCTTGAACATCTAAGCGAGCTTCGTTTCTGACATCAACGCCTCGGTAGTCTTTCTTGCATTTGTAAACTAGGTCCCAAACACCTAGTTTCCTGAACTGAAGGAGTTCTTCCTGCATTGCTTTGATCCATGGTTCTGCCTTTAATGCCTCATTGATGCTTCGTGGTTCGGTTTGTGAGACATAAAGCGACGGACCAATCGTTATGTTCCCCGGATTCAGTAATCTTTGAATAAAGAGCTTAAAAGATTACACGAAGTTGCCCACGGGTAGTTACCCCACTTTTCTGGATTTCCTATGATGTTCTACTAAAGTGTTTGTCATTGATCCTAGATTCAGGATGATTTAGGACAGGGACACCCTCTTGCATGTTGTACTTAGATATATCAATCCTAAAATTCAATAGGGGATTACCGAAAGAAGAAGACGGACCAGCTATAGATGATGTCACATTCCCACTTTTACCGCAGAACATTGTTAGTATCAACATTGGTATTGACATTACCTGTTGGATTGGAATTATTTACCGGATCCGTTGGTTGATCAGTAAGAATCTCTGAAGAATCAACAAAGTCATCATCATATGATGACGTTAAATCATTTTCTTCACAAGCTTCTATGAAAACCTCTTCTTCCTCATTATTTCCAGCTGCTATAGAAGGACCAGTTTCAGAAGGAGCCACTTCTAGAGATACTGTGACAGGGTGCACCGGTGAACAACTAGTGGCACTCTCACTCTCAAAATACATCTTAGCAACTGCTTCTTCTACTACATCATCCAGACCGAATTCCTCAAATAAGCTTGAGTAATCGAACATCCAATTGCGTCATGTACATTGAGGATTGGTGGTGTATCGCTAGATATCAACATTCATCCATTCTTCAACACACTTTGTGCAAATATTCCAAACCCTCTTTTTGTGAGTGGCATACCCGACAAAGAATCCTTCTTCATCATTCTCTCCAAATTTCTCGTTGTCGAACAGCATGGTACAAGGATCATCGAAGGGTTCAAGGAATTTAAGATTGGGTTTGCCAAGGTTGAAAACCTCATAGCTTGTCTTCCCAAACTTCTTCACTATTAGGACTCTGTTCAGTTTATAAAAGCACAATGTACGGCTTCATTCCAGAACATCACAGGGAGTTTTGAGTCAGCCAACATAGTCCTAGCAGCCTCAATCAAGGTACGGTTCTTCCTCTCTGCTACTCCATTCTGCTACGGTGTGCATGACGCACTGACCTGAATTCAGTCCCATTGTCACTTCGAATCTTCTTGATCTTCAATTTGTATAGAGATTCAAGTTTCGGGAGCAGAAGTTGTAGATTGTTGATGGTCTCACTCTTGTGTTGCATACATACCACCAAAGAAAATCTAGAGTAATCATATGTGATAACCAAACAGTACAGATCTCTACATTAGCTCTTTCTCCTCATGGGTCCGAACAAATCCATAAGAAGTCTTTTAAGCAGAGTTGATACTGAGTTAATCTTCTTCTTGGGGTGAGACTTCTTGTTATGTTTACCCTTCTTGCAGTTGACACAGACGTCATTGAGATGAAAGTGCTTGACCGACACACCCTCCACCAAACCATTCTTGACTAACTGATTCATTTTCCTGAGGTGGATGTGTCCCATACGTCTGTGCCACATGATGGACTCTTTCTCAGTAACCTTTGATAGAAAGCAAGTAACCTGGGCAGACTTGGTAATAGCTAGACATGATAACCCACTTCTCCGGTATCACAAATCCCGATTTCAGAATGAAGCAAGCAGTGTCGTTGAAATTACAGAAAACTTCTTCTCACAAATTTGGGACACACATAGTAAGTTATGATCAATCTGCTTCACATAATTGATTCGATCAAAACTTACTATCCCATTTGACATACTACTTTCTTTAGTAATATAACTCACTTTATTTCCAGCAAAGGCAACAAATCCTCCATTAATGTTCTTTATGTTGAATAGGAACGATAAGTCACCCGTCATGTGCCCGGATGCCTTATTATCAACAATAAAAACACTGCTAATAGGCCCTATGGAAACACCCTGCATGAGACATTAAAGATTAGTTGGAAAGGGGGACCCAAACCTTTACGGTCTTGGGTCATCCACTAGCATGAAGCATTGAAACCTCAATCTACATGCTTAATGTTGTGGGAGTATCACAAACAATCACCTTTTTTCTGTGGCTTTGAATGGCTAATGGAACTCCCAGCTTTTGATTCATTCTCCTTTGGTTGCCAAACTTGTTCAGGCTTAGCCTTTGGAGTCTTTGGCTTAACAACTTTGGGTGGAGTCTTAGGTTGACCTTTAGGACTTACCGGTTGGTTTTCCTGTCTAGTCACCATAGACTTACCCTTAGGCTCCCCCTTAGATGATGAAGTCTTTGGGTTTGCCTTTTGGGCTTTGACCTTAGCGGGCTTTGATGGTGCACCCTCATCTACCTTTTTCTTACCCTTTTCAACCGTAGAAATCACCTTAGCCACTTGCTTTGGTGATTTAGGAGCCTTTTCAGATGAAGGTCTGGAATTCACAGCAGCATGTCCCTTGCGAGGTCTCAAGTATGGACAATTTGACACTATGTGCCCGACCTCTTGGCACTCAAAACATCTTCTCCATTCAGTTTGGTTTTGAGATACATGTTTTGGCTGCCAGGAAGATTGCACATCATAATTGCAACTGTAACTTTTAGAATGTGCAAAATTTACAAAGTGTTTAACAAGTTGGGGTATTTATAGGATTGTTTTCATACGCCTGGGCTGTTCCAGGCGTTTAACACTCATACACCTGAGCTGTCAGGCGTATGACACTCATATACCTAAGTTTCCAGGCATATATCACTCATACACCTGAGCTGCCAGGCGTCTGACACTCGTACACCTGAGCTTCCAGGCGTATGACACTCATACACCTGGAAATTTAGATTAATGACTGAAATACCCTCGAAACCTCTAGAATACTGCCCGGTAACATCTAAAACGTATATAAACATGCTTACGACTATTATGGACCTATCACTAGCTGGGGGCATACACAGAATGCACAAACAAAGCTCTATACTGAAATGTTACTAGTACTACCGTTTAAGAAGAAACCCTTACTAGCTACAAGCTTTTAATGATTAAATGACACAAATACCCATTTCACCATTAAAAAAAACATGCATACAAGATTTTAATTATGCCTATTTTGTTCATTTTATACATTTAATTAAAAGCTACATCTACTCTGCCAAACACCAAAATATATTTAAAAAACTACAGCTGCCAGCTTACAGTCACCAGCTTCCAGCCACCAACCATCAATTAGTTTTGCCAATAATACCCAATACCTTGCTGGTTTATCAATAGGATATACCACCACTAGACAACTAGGTTAGGTCATATGTAATTTAATTTTGTTAATTATTACCGCTATCTCTCATAAATATGATGGGCCCCTCTCTCATTAAAAATTAATATTCCTCTTATATGAATAGGGCATGTTTAGTACATTAGTATACTAGATTAATGCCTGCGTTGACACGCGGTTCAATAAATTTTAGTATTTTGAGGTGTAAAATTTAGTAAAACATAAAATATAGTGAAAATATTTTGATAAATTGCTAAAGTAAGAAATACAAATATAATTCAAATATTACTAAATATTTCCTTATACACTACATTTTTTGTTTTATTTGTGACCTTCCCATCGCTATCAAGTAACTTAACTGTAAGGTCAAAGAGGATTGACAAAGCCACTTTTGATACCTTAGTCTTAATCGTATGCTATAATATTTTGCTAAGTATAGGAAACTGCTAAAGAAGAAGAAGACATGTACTAAAGAAGCTAATGACAAGTGTTGAAGAGTAATGTTCAGAAGTTCTGAAGACAAACCAGACAACTCTCTTAAGAAATACTGAAGACCAAACTTTTGAAGAATACTCATCATAAGTTTGTCACTCATCAGCAATTCTGTTAGAAGCTTCCCACCGCCTTATACTTCAGTAGTTTAGTATTATATTACTTTTGTTAAAGTCTTTGTACAAGTACCAATGCTACAGCCTGTTGTAGTATTATTATATTGCTTTGAATACTTCTCTTGTACGTATCTAAACAGTCTATAAATAGATGGATTCATCCCACTATTTTAGACAGTCCTTATGTAGTTTATTTTTCCTAATATATTGAGAATCATTTGAAGCATTTACTGTTATATTCATTAATTTTTTTTATTCTCATTTACCACTTTAAGTTCATTGATAGAGGGGGAGTAATAACTCCTGTTAAAAGTGAAACTTTAACTTGAACACTTACATTTATTCCGCTGTGCAAATTACTTTGATAGATCTTACACAAGTGTTCATAATAAGAACTGTTAAACAGAAACTGATCCAACATTTGGTATCAGAGCACTGGTTCATCTGATCAAATATCAATCTAACAAATTGAGAATCAGACACAGGCTCTTATTGATATTCAATAAAGGATATTAGTTCACTTTTTCAAAACATCCATCACTTTAAGAAAACATTGACAATTCAAATATCTTAAAAATGGATCCTCAAAATACTGGATCTGCCAATAAGCCTCCTATGCTAGTCATGTATGGACCCCATAAACCAGTAACTACAAATCTTGAAACTAAAGTAGAAATACCAAAAGAACCAAAAGACTACACTTATGAAGATTTCCTAAAAATAGAGCTAGATGCTAAGGCATTCTCAATGTTGGCAATGGCTGTCCCAAATAAAATATATGTTGGGCTTTTACATTGTGAAAGTGCCAAAGAGTTGTGGGATTGCCTCAAAGAACAGTTTGGAGGAACTGATGAGGTATTGCCAACACTAAAGAAATTCTTGCTCAACAATATGAAACCTTTACTCATGTTAATGGGGAGACTTTGACACAATAATTTGAAAGATTATCTTCATCAATTTCAGAGTTAAAGTTACTTGGTATCTGGATGTTAGATTGTACTGAATCTGATGTGGTGTGTCTGGTCTAGGAAGCCCTAAATTCAATGTAAAGGCCTCTTAAGTCTATGTTATGTTCTAACTACCATGTAACTGTTCACCCGACTAAGACACCTATGGACTAAAGGCTTATGTACCACTGTCCACGTGTGTCACACACTGTATGTGTTAGAAATGTTCGTTTTGTTGGTAATGTGACTATGTTTAGTCTGTTTTTGGTAAAACAAGTGTCTTGACTTACTTAATGTTACCGAGTGTTAATTATGTCTCAGTTATGTAAGTCTAGGGTGAGATATAGACATATCTTTCGACAGTTTCTTATGAAAATAACATGTTTAGGTATTTTTCCTTGAATATACACACATGTTAGTATATATCATTGGTTTCCAACAAAACTCTTGTGTTAAGCTTGTTAACACATGTTTTGTATGATCTTTAACACATGTTCTTAAAACATAGCTTAGTATATGTTACAAAACTAAACAAGATTGACTTGTTTTGGGCCGGCCTCGACCCTATACACTCACGTATACATTCATATGTATGTGTGGGTGCACGCGTATGTTCATGTAAGTGTTCCAAGGTGTATGTAATCGTATATACGTAGGTGTGTATACATGAGCTAAAACATCAAACTTTCAACATAAAACTTAAGTGGTTAAGTTAGTTTAACTTGAAAAACTACTTATTAATGGAGTGTGCGAGCATGTGTGTGCGCCTCGGGTGAACCTCCATGATCGAGTATTTTATACAAACAAAGGAAAATGGTTCGGATGTCATACCTTAAGTATGTATAGCCGAAAATACCAAAGAAAAATAAGCTAACTCCCAAAATGTAACTCATAAATGCTTGCTAAAGACTTAGAACTCCTAAATGATGATGGTGGTCGATCGAACCAAACTTCTTGGGTGTGCTAGTCTTCGGCTGAGGGGTTGCAAGAGGAAAAGAGGTGTTTTCAAGTGTTAGTGTAAATTGTGTTGTTGTGGTGTGATCACAAAGCCTCTAAGTCCTCTATATATAGCCGAAGGTGGGGAGGGTAGCCAAGAGCTCATTGGTGCACAATTGTAGAAGGTCAATGGCTTGCTTTCATGGAGTGCAAAGATGGAAGCGCTTGGTAGAGAAACAAGTTGACTTTGGAGTTTGTTTGGTTGTGTAGGGGGTGTTCGGCTGAAATACTCATGGGGAAGGGGCATTTCTTTTGTGACAAGGTTGACAAAGTGATCTGGCTCATGTGTTTTATGTTTTGCTACTTTAGTGTAAGGTGTTAACTAATGTTATTGGTTGTTGTGTGCACACTTCTTGGGACTCTTGGAAGCCAAAAATTTATGGGGAAAAGAAAGAGATTTGTGTCAAGTCAATGTATCTTGGAGAGCCATGTATCATGTGTTGTTTCCATGTTAGTATAAGGTCTAGATATGTGGTGAGGTTTGGATAAGAATGGTGAGTGTATGGTGAGTGAATGTATGTATGCGTGTGGTGTATTGATGCAAGATAGGGTGGTGACAAGTTAAAAACAATACTATTTGGTTCTTGGGAATGCATGGGCCAAAATCTGGGCCTTGGGAATGGTCATGGATTGTCTTTGGAAGCTAAACAACATGGTTCTTAGTGATCTTACAATGGCTTGCCAAATTAGGAAGTGTTCTTGGGAATAGAATGTCATGGTATGGAATTGAAAAAGTGTGGGACTTGTGTGTGTGTATTCGTGTACATATATACATATATAGGTCTTGTGTGTGCCTTTTGAGAATGGTGATACATGTGTTGGATGTTTATTAATCACACAGGCCTGATACGGATTGATTTTCAAGGACATTTGTAGACACATTGTTCATGGTTTCACTAGTTTTCCATAGAATGCGCGTCGGTGACTTTACTATTATAAGACATTGTTTGTTTTTGGTTCTTGTCGTGGTAACAAGTTGGAATTCTTGTATTCAATTGCATGGCTTTCCACAGTTAGTGTTTTGCATGGATTTTCTGTAGTCTAGCATGATCTATTAGACTAACTAAGCCCTTGGACTAACTAGTGTGTCTACTGTTAGACTATATGCCTTGGAATTGACTTGTTGGAACCCTGTATAGCCCAACTATGATGAATATGATGACATGTAATGCTATACACACTGTATACATGTAGCTAAGTGTACAGATATGACCTGTGATTTCGACGGGTGTCACATCATTAAAGTGATAATAATCGTTACAGAAGTGATTACACGAAAACACACACTTTAAGGTGTAAGTGGACAAGCTTTGGACTCTCTAGAACACGCACACAGCTAATGACATAACTGAATAACCATCACATTGTTACACCTATATATAGAACTTTTGGTTCGACCTCTCGATGGTCCGAACCAGTACATTCAACCTAGAAAAATTACGAACCAAACTATTGCATTTTGGTTCGACCTTTCGAACACCCGAATCAATACATCAAACGCAAATACAAACTTTACAATTTGACACAATTGACTTTAAGGATCTGAAATCTACATAGACATATATAAAATATGCATCTACACAATTGATAATCAAAAGAATATATGGCACTTGACCAATAACTATCAACAGATAAAGATTTGAAGAAATGTAAAGGCACTATAATATCTATGATATAAATGTACATACCAATAACATTGTTTCAAACTTGATTAAAAAAACAGCAATAGTAATAATAATAAATACATGAACTCTTTATCCTAAAGAAGATAGCCTTAGGATGCAAACTTTACTCATTCGCAACGTGTTAATCAATATCATTATACTCACAATAATCAAATTACAGTCCACAAAACAATACTAAGTACAAATCAATTAAATCTTGTAATTTAGTTCCAAAAAAAAGGAAATAATCAAATTAAAAACAAAAGGACGATAATATATCAAAATGAATACGTTGAGATAATAAAGACAAAGCTAGGGTATTGCCTTTTCTATTATAGTACGCATGATATGGTATAAGTTTTTTTACATAATTTGATACTCCTATTACAAAATTATAAGATAAGTCACTTAAAACTTTGTGTTCACAACACAAACGAGATGCATAAAGTCATACCTATGATGCTTCACTTTGTACAGAAAACACCATCTAACTGTTTGTTCTACCACTAGTTCTGCCACAACTAAATGGTTGTGAATCAGCATCTCATTTGCAAACAACAAAAATCTGACCTTCCTCTTTGCAAATTATGTACTCAGCTATATTACACTCATAAACCTGAAACTTTATATTAATGACTGAAATCCTCCCCCCCCCCCCCCCCCCCCGAGAAACCTCTAGAATACCGCCCGATAACATCTAAAACGTATATAAACATGCCTACGACTATTATGGACCTATCACTAGTTGGGGACATACACAAAGGGCACTAACAAAGCTCTATATTGAAACGCTACTAGTACTAGCGTTTAAGAAAAAGCTCCTACTAGCTACAAGCTTTTAATGATTAAATGACACAAATACCCATTTTATCATTAAAAAAAAAAAGAACCATGAATACAAGCTTTTAATTATGCTCATTTTGGTCATTTTATATATTTTATTACAGCTACATCTACCAGCTTAAAGTCAACAGCTAGGGTTTCGCCTAAGACGCTACCCGTCAGCTCCGCCCTGCAAACGCGATGTTCTATCGGGCCCTGGCCGCTGCGCAAACTGACATTTTCCCGGAAACCATACTGCTCCCACACGAGAAACTCGCTGGGGTAACAGCTGGGTAAAACCGGGTTGCCCTTAGGATCGAACCATGCCTCGATAGGAATTATCCATTATAGGGACTTCCCCGTATGCAGGCAGCGGTGATTGAACCCAAGCCTCCCAAATGGAAGGTTGAGCCTTTCACCAACTGCACTGCAAGTGGGGATGTTTAGTACATTAGCATATGAGAGGTGTTTAGAGGCACCCGTAACTGTAGTTTGTGTTTATGTACATATTGAACAAAAATTGACAAAGACTGCTGATGTACGAACATTGAATGTTGAATGGGGTGGTGTTCTGTGATCATGATGGTTCACCCTTGTTGACCAGTCATTATCTCGAGACAACGATGTATGATTTGATTAGTTTGTGTTCTTTTTTTCGTCTAGTGATTTATTAAATATGTGATAAAGCATTATTCATCATGAGGTCGAAATCTCATGTATGATAAGACGGATTATATATTTTTTAAATGTGATCCAAGGCTCGAATCATGGATTATAAATAATTACATCATATAACAAACTAAATTTTAGTAAAAATCGTTATCTCAAGTTCAAACCTAGACAATGATATATTTTTAAAATTATTGGTATAAAGGAGTAATGCTACTGTTAAGAAAAAGAAAAAAAAAAGAAGATTCTAATCCAAATTTACGATTTTATATGTAACTTCTATTCTAAGCTTCCAACATATACTTACTCATACACATACATATACTCACACCCACACACATACATACCTATACATTTATCGGTGTCTAACAACCATACACATACCTATACACATACATACATACATACATACATACATACATACACACACTTCGTAGGGTCGGCCCAAGCCGAATTATTTTGAAGCTAGGGCTTCAGGACGCCAAGTATTTAGGGCCCTGATTAGTTATAAGGCTTTGGGCCATCCATGTATTTTTTTAGCTTCCGTCTGGGATTTAGAACAAAATCGCTTGGTACCTTGCGGGTTAGCCTGTGTGCTTGTATGTTCATGATCTTAGGTTCGATTCCTAAAAGCATCCTTTGGCCTTTTTTTATCTAACCCCTTTAGCTTTATTTTTCACTTCTAACCCATAGTTTTTCATCTTTTCCAATTTAACCCAAACGTTTTTTACTTCCAACTTTAGTCTATTTTTCATCTTTGGCAAATTTTTCATTTTACGCTTCGTTCTAAGTTTTGCCATTTAACAAGCTGCAACATCCGTGTGGAGTTCACCGTTTTTTAATTGATATTAGTGCGTGTGAGGTTCAACATTTTTAAATTTTGTTAGTTAAAATTAACGAATGTAAATTTTGTGTAACATTAATGTATAGTTTATCCCGTTAGTATTTATGTCTGGTTGATACGATATAGTCTCACGGGACAATGACCGCAAGCAATGTCCTAGTTAATTATATTGAAATGGACAATGCTTTGTGTCGATATTACGTGAAAAGGCTTGAGTGCTCCTCTCACATGGCTTAGGTTGATTAACATTATCTGGCAAAGTTGATTACCAAAAATTAAAGTGAAAACGACATACTAAGTCACTAAGACATATTTTACATAGTATAAAAGACAATATCATTACATCTAATGTAATTTCACATGTCTAAAAGACAATATCATTACATCTAATGTTATTTAACATGTGTAATATACAATATTATTACAATTAACAAAGTTGAGGTGAAGAAAGTTGAGAAGCATTCTAAAGCTTGTGAGGAGAACCAACACGTTTTTGTACCCCTAGCATTTGATACATTTGGCTCATTGGCACCGGAAGCCATCCGTTTCCTGACCAGAGTCCAACCACTACTACAAAAATAGGCATTTGTTACGGCCAAATTCATAGCAAATTCGTAGCAAACACCCATTTTGCTACGGATTTGCTATGGATTTTGTTCGTAGCTACAAGTCTCGTCGCTAAATTATTTGCTACGAATTTTAGCTAGGGAAACGTATTTGCGACGGGTTTAGCTACTATAAAGGAGGTCACTATTCTTGCTATGAATTTGCTACGAAAAAGTTTGCTATGGAATTTCGCTATGAATTTTTAGCTACGGAAGTTTAGCTACAAAGTTTGCTATGAATTATTAGCTACGGACTTTTTTGCTATGATTCTTGCTACCCATTATGCGATGCAATTTAGCTACAAATTCTTACGTTTTTTGCTACAAAATTTTAAACGTTTTTGCACTGGATTTTATAAGGTTTTTGCCACCAATTTAGCTATAATTTCTTTTTAAAACATGTTTCAATTTGGATAATTTTTTATTTTGAGTTTTTCTAAACGTAATATTCAAATAACAACAAATATATAAATCATACTGAAGATAATCTCCAATCCAACTTATCCAAATTTAACAAAGTAAATAAGTACTTATACAAAATTTATACAACAATTGAATGAGAATGTTTAAGCTATATAAACCCATATCGTAATTTTGTGGGGAGTTTTTGGGCATGTCTTGTGACAACAATTGAGATATCCCATCCATTGGAGCATGCGGCCTCATGTTTTCTTCAAAATTCTCCATCATTACATAATCCACTCGACTCTATCTCGTGCCATTGTTCCTTCAATCGTGAAGTGGGCAAGTTTCCTTCAACAAGAAGATGGAATGGATGACATGAGGCTTCATACATAAATTGAATAAGCTTATGTAACGATATATTATATCATCTGAACATTGGAGGCCATAACATAATCACATTACACATCAGTGAACTTATGTTTGCAATGCGTTGCTTTTTACGACTACTTAACTAAATTGAAAATTATTATATACCATTTTTATTGTCCTGGTACGAGAAGTAAGGCCAATGCACCCTCACCTTTATATTTCAAGTTAATGACAAACGTCCAAGATGAAATGGATAACATGCACCCTCACCTTCTTTTATTTATTTAAAAATGTATCAATTTAGGTATCTTTTTTAGACAAATCACAAATGAGTCAAGAGTAAAAAAAGCGAATACTATGATTAACAAATTAGGGAACCGGTTGAACTGGTATATGGCTGTGAATAAGTTTTTTCCACTTCAAAAAGAAAAAGAAAACATTAAGCTTACCTCATTCATGTTCTTCACAATCATATATTTTCCTGCAAAAAAAAGTTTCTACTATTAAAAACCCATCAACTGTTCTATCAAAATACCTAATTAGATATGTAATTCGCATTCAGAATATAATAAAATTCTAACTTAGACATTTCATCAGGTAGTTGATACGGATATATTAAAATACAAAGTGGAAATGGCAATTTTGATTCAGTTCAACACTGTAATCACAAGTTTATACAAAGATCATAATTACATTCAAGCATGTATACTTTCTAATTAAAAAAAAAGATTAGAATTAATACATGCAATCGAATGCCACGATGAAAAGTAGCCATTTTGAACTAAAGTAGTGGGAATGTAATTTGTAGAACAAATTGAAGTTGAAGTACCTTTCAATGATTGTTGTCGCTTACAAGCACTGGTCTCTCCTGTTTCGCTAAGTTGCTAACCATCCATCAAAGCGGCCCTCAACAATATTTTATGCATAGATCACATTGGGAGGGAAATCCATATAGGCTTAGGAGAATGAGGGAAAACATGAAATTATGGGAGGAATTTGGGTTAGTTTTGGTTAAAAATGGGAACATGGGATAGTGGGAAATGGGAAGTGGGTGAACCGTATTTGGGGGGGATTTGAAAAACAGAATTTCATATTGGAGGGAATCGGTAATTTAGTGGTACGTTTAAAATTTGATTTTTTGCATTTTATTTTTGAAAAATATTAACAAATTATTACATTAGAAATAGAATTGAAAAAAAATACCTAGAGTGTAAATAATTTTGACCCCGTCATGAGTTACTCGAGATGAGTTTTCTACAAAGGGTGTGTTTGGCAAAACTAGTTGGTGGCTGGAAGTTAACTGATCGTTGTAACTTTTTAGATATATTTAGGTGTTTGACAGAGTAGCTGGAGCTTTTAATAAAAATGTTTATAAAAAATAATATATTTTTGCCCGTCTTTTAACACTTATTCAAGTTTATAAATAATAATATATTTTTGCCGGTCTTTCTATACTTTTCGTAATGGGCTTTGGAGGTTCAGGGCCCATGGGGTTTTCCTTTGAAGCCTTATCTATCGGATGTTAGGCTTGATTCGAGCCTTTTTTGGGTTGGTTCGACCTTCAGCCTAAAACCACTTATTCTCTTCAAGTTTCTCGAAGTCTTTTTAAATTCTTTGGAATTTGAAAAAGGACTTGCTAAATTGGGGTTGCTTGTTTTTTACGTGCTTCGGCTTCGGCATGTAGTGGGTGACAACTGTTTGTTGTTTATTTTATGAGTGGGTGACAACTACTGTCATTCACGTATTGTTTCGACCTTCGGAACCTTTATAATCTGTTTCGGAGGAATGTCCACATGCACTCTTCACCCGAGCAACGGCTCTGGCTCTCTCCATCATCTTAGGTAAGTCTTCATGTAACTTCTCCACTAAATGATTGTTTCGGACCCCATGACAGAAGCCTAAGACCCAGAGCTAATCAACCGCACCGTTGATCTGCATGCTTTTTTTACTGAAGCGATCAATGAAAACTTCGAGGGATTCCCCATCTTTCCTTCGGATATTATGTATTTCAGTAATATCCTTGGAGCATCGACGTTGATTGGAGAAATTTAATAAAAACAACTTTCGGAATTCTATCCAACTGGTAATCTCTCTGGCTGGAAACCCGTCGAACCAAACCCTATCTGCTCCGGTAAGGGTTTGCACAAACATGTGGCACCATGCAGGCATGGGCCATAATTCAATCTCTGCTGCTCTGCCGAAAGCAAATACGTGGTCGTCCGGATCAGACGTTCCATCGTATTTCTTAACGGTGGCTGGCATTTTCAGTTTGGTTCGTAATTGGACTGTAGCAATTCTTTGTGAAAACTTTGAGTGGGCTGCCATGTAGGCTGGCCGATACGGAGCAGTAAGTTCGTCATCACCATGGAGAGTTTCACTTGACGTTTTTGTCCGAAGAAAATAACCCAGTTGGTATCGGTCCGGTGTAACCGAAAGGTATCATATGCCCATATGGCGTTTGGAATGGTGTGGTTGTTGTGACTGTGGAATAAGTCGGGTATAATCCGAGACCCATCCCAGCTCTGATTGGAGTAGGAAACCCTTCGGTAGGAAAAAAAGTTTTGTTTTACACTTTGCATTTTGGCTTCTTTGTCTTGTTGTTCCTTTAGTCGGAGCAATATATCTCGGTTTTTGTGGAGGAAAATCATCAAATTCTTTAAGTGAATTTGCTATTTTAGATGCCAAAGCATATGTAAGTGAGCTGAAAATTTGTCGTCCGTCGACGTGATCTATTGTGGTGATGTCATCAATCACGAATCCCTCAGAATGCGCCGTCATGGTTTGAGATTGCATGGTGTTTCACCTTAGAGAAAAGAGAAACAAAGCAAAATCATAGATGGCACCAATTGAAGAGGAAAAGAATTACCTCCTTGTGGTTCGAGATGCCGGATCTGAGTGAATATGATTGAACTTGACTATGAGAGTCAAGATCTAATGATACCTGCAAAACAAGACACCGTTAGGCTCGTCATAGGGTAGAGGGAAGGTTGCTCTGTGACCACCCTCCGGCGTGAGAATAAGTATAGTTTTAGGAAGTGAAAAAGTATAGAAAGAGAGAATTGTTTCGATTGAGTGAAGTTACCAAATGAGGAAGTTTTTGGGAGTATTTATACTTTTCATAATGGGCTTCGGAGGTTTAGGGCCCATGGGCTTTTCCTCCGAAGCCTTATCTATCGGATGTTAGGCTTGATTCGAGCCTTTTTTGGGTTGGTTTGGCCTTCGGCCTAAAACCACTTATTCTCTTTGGGTACAAAATTTATTTTAACTTTTTTCAGTTATTTTTTAATATTTGTTTTCATGTTTTTTTTCTACCGATATTACAATTCTTTTTTAATATATTTATTTCCTCAAGTTTGTTGTGGATTCGTCAGTTCGTTTGCGATGAAATAGCCATAGCCATAGCAACTAATTTGTTGCAGAATTTGGGATCGAGTTTTTCCGTAGCAAATATACATAGAAAATGCATGTTTTTGTTTACTTTCAGATTTGCAATATGATAAAGTTACTTTTTTAATATTTGTTTTTAACATTTTGTAACTAATTTTGCTACGGATGTTGCTATTGATTTTGCTACATTAATTAGTTTTTTCTAATTTTCCCTATAGTTAGCTACAATTATCGCTACGAGTTTTATTTAGTTACTTTTAAATATATTTATTTCACAACGTTGCTACTGATTTGCTACGGATATTATAAGACCTCTTTTAGTTAATTTATAAATATTTATTCTCATGATTTAGCTACGGATTTTGCTACCAGTTTTTATAAGTTATTTTTACTATATCCGTTCCTGCAATTTTGCTACGAATTTTGCTATGAATTTTTTTTCGCTACGGAATATTCATAGCCAAGTTGTACCAAATTGTGGTCGTAGCTATTCCGTAGCAAATTCATAGCAAGATTTGCGACCAATTCTTTCGGTAGCAAAGTTTCGTAACAAATGCCTGTTTTTGTAGTAGTGAACGGATTATTCATAGAAGTGTCTCGACTCCGGAGGGGGGGGGGGCATGGGTTTGTGTTTAGTAGGTTAGAGTTTGTCGTCCAGAAAGGGGTGGCGGCGCAACTTGTTGCCCTCCTACCCGCTATCTTAATGTAATTTTTTCGCGGTTACGTGTTAATTAAATTTAAAAAAAATGAAAAAAACAATTAACAAATTGTACATCTCTTCATCACTCACTACAAAAAAAAATGTCATTTAGTGACACACATTTTTAATGGCATTTAGGGTATGTGACACTAATAAGGTTTTTAGTGACACTTTTTGTGTGCCATACTTGCTCAACACGTACTTTTAGTGGCATTTAAATGTTATGCCACTAATTTTGATTTTTAGTGACACTTTAAGTATGCCATAATTGTTTGATACGTACTTGAGTGGCATTTATTTTTGTGCCACTAATTTAGTGACACACATTTTTAATGGCATTTAGCGTATGTGACACTAATAAGGTTTTTAGTGACTTTTTGTGTGTCATACTTGCTTAACACGTACTTTTAGTGGCATTTAAATGTTATGCCACTAATTTTGATTTTTAGTGACACTTTAAGTATGCCATAATTGTTTGATACGTACTTTAGTGGCATTTATTTTTGTGCCAATAATATCATTTTGTTAATGGTACCACTAGGTGCGACAAATGTTGACACGAACCGTACTTGACACGAAAAAGACAGTTTTTGGGTCGACAAATACGACCCGTTTAAAAATTGGGTTGGGTTCAGGTTGACTCATATTAAAAACAAGCGTAGTTCGAGTTGACTCGTATAAAAACGGGTTGGTTCGTCAACAAGTTTTAAGTATTTTGAAAAAAAAAACTTTCATATTTTTTTATTTTTCTTCTATTTACTTGTCTTAACCGTACTCACCATCAAAGGCTTTACAGAAACACACTTATAATTCGTCAACATCTATGACTCATTTAAAAAGACGGGTTGGGTTCGGTTTGACCCGAATTTATGTGTGTGCGAGCTATGATTGAAATCTTTGACACGAATAATAATATGGGTCGGGTTCGGTTTACACATTTCAACTCGTCAAGCCTCCAATTCATTAACTCAACACGATTAACACCCTAGGTACCATTAATATCAAATAAATAAGTTAAAAATCATTTATTTATATTAAAATTTTATTTATTAAATTGAAACAAAAAAAAAAACCAATTAAACTAAAAAGAACTGGTCATATCCTCTCACTACTAGAAAAATGGTCTTTCTTGACACGCATTTTATGACACACATTCATTTATGACACTTAAAAGCGTGTGTCATAAAAAAATTATAATAATTTGAAAAATCTGGTTAAATAATGACGCGTTTTTTTGTGTGTCAAGAATGTAATGTCAAGAAACCAAAAACATAACATTATAAAATATTGTGTGTCATCTCTCGGTGTCATAACATAATTTTAAAATTTTATTTTCCCTCTCATAAATCTCACCCCTTCCTCTCAAAATTTTATTTGTGTGCCGCACATTCCTTCAGGTCCTAGCACTTTTTTGTTTTTTTTTTTTTTTGCACTTTTTGTATGTCAGGCATTTTTTTTTGTAGTGACTAAAGATGTTGTACACAATTACAAAGTTACAAACATAAATCATTATGATATGATTAATTTCTTTATATCACATCATTAATTATTATTTGACCGAACCAAATAAAAAAAATAGACAAGTTGTAAGTTCCTTGTGGGTCACACTTCTACTCCAAGAATTTCCTAGCAGATTCTTTCCATATACAAAGAGGTGGCACACGCCACCCACCCTTGTGGTGAAGTGGTATCAGGTGATGAAGGAGAGATACTTGACCCTTGTAGTCATGGGTTTGACTTCTGAGCCAGCCAGGTTTTACCGGTTTGCTACCATCGTGCCTTCGGGCGGATATGCGGGCCGGGTTTTCCCTGGAACTGGCACACAGGTGGGCTAGAGGCTCTCGTACGTGCGGGTTGGGCCGCCGCGAGGCTCGTGAGTTCGGCTCCGAGTCTGTGGGCTTCCCTTTGCCAATGGAGGCCGCGTACGAAAGTACCCGACGATTCTTTAGGTGGCCGTTAAAAAAAACAAAGAGGTGGCACACAATCACTTTAAAAATCCACAAGTTGTAAGAAAGGTGGAATCATTGCATTGAATGCACTCATGTGGTTATATAAAAGTAGGAAAAAAAAACATACCTTTTCCGTTGGATAGAATTATCAAATAATCTTTAACAGAAATGAAATAAACAAAACCTACCTTTTTTTATATTGAATACGTGATTTGTGTTCGTATGGATTAATGGTGTAAATTTTTGCCACGACACGTAAATATGATATGTATATAGCACGAAATTCGCAGGTTAAACTCGCAACCACATTTACCTAAGCGAGTCAGTTTCGTCTCTACCTGACGTGTTTGCAGGTTGACCCATTTATTTTATTTTAAATTTGTTAATTGTTAATATAACTAGTTTTATACCCACCGCGCGTTGCCGCGGCGGGGGCTAACGGGTTACTGCTTCATACGTTACGTGGTTGTAAACCTGCACCTGACTGAAACCTACCTCACGCCAGAGATTAATATGAATTTAGAAAGAGAATAAAAAGACATAGACGTTGTCTAAATATATATATATATATATATATATATATATATTTGATATCAAAATAGATTTTTATAAACCTAAAACTCCAAAAGCCTCTTAGCAACCTACAGAGACAACACAAAAAGTTTGACCTTAATAATTTATAATTGTTATTCTTCTTGAAACCAAAAACCATGTGCTGTAAAAACACATTGAATGCAGAATACTACTACAACTACAAAGGTAAAGCGAAAAGCATTGCTAGTTTCTATGATTTCTCCTAACCCCATATCTCTCTCTCCAAGGAAGCCTTTTTTTTCTCTCTCTCTAACGAAAGCAGGCAACACACACCACCTCATCTTCACCCGTCGCCGTCACAACGTCGTAGCCGCCTCAGCCATGATCACAACCATCACCACCGCTGCCTCACCACAACCATCTTTGTCAGCATTTCGGTGTAGCGTCATCACTGGTGGAGACCACCGACATCTTTTTCATTACCGGTGGTGGTGTGGTGGTTGTACGAAGATGCATCCGAATGGAAAGATTGTATAGCGCCATCTCCGACAACAGTGGCTTCAAAGACGACCACAACCATCTTTTTCTCTCTCTCTCCCTCTCTATGTTTTAAACCCGAAGATTTTTAGCTCAGATCTAGGGTTTGCTCCCTTCGTTAGCGATCCGACGCACACCAGCTCAGTCTACGTTAACCACCATTATCATCGCAGAGTTGATTTTATTTGGTTGGTGAAAACGTATTCCACCAGATCTGCGGCTGAAGCTCCATGGTGAGCACAGTTTCTGATTTAGATGGAAATCGTGGTGGTTAAGGACAGGATGGTCCAGTTGGGTCGTCGATGGTGGTTTCGTTGAGCGATTTTGTCGATGATGGTTTCGTTGAGCGATTTCGGCAGTGGTGAGGCGTTTGAAGGTGAAACTATCGCTGAACTGATGGGAGTCGGAAGCAAATCGCAAAACAGTGGTCAAAGTAGGGTTCTGATTAAAAAGAGAAAGATGCCTGCATTAAAGAGTTGTACATGATGTTGGCTGACGTCAGCAATGACGTAAATGCGCTTTAAAAGATTGTATCGAGCGAAATAGTGTTCTCCCCTCACATCAAAAGTTACCTTTTGTATATATATATATATATATATATAATAACTTTAACTATTTGAGTATTTTTATGCCAATTTATAAAATTCTAAAAATAACTTTCCATTTATTTAAAAACAATTACTTTAATATATATATATATATATATATAGGTCAATTATAAAACGAAAACCCGCTTGAGTTGAGAAAACCTTCGAAAACCCATGTAAAAAAATATTTTTTTTCTTTGAAAAAAATAACCAATGTAAAATACATGTTTGTAAGCGTTTTGGACCAAAAAAATAATAAAAAAACGCTGATGGGATTTTTTTTTAAATAAACAAAGTTGCTAAAAACATAGGTAAATAGCTGAAAACATATGTTTTTTAGCAACTTTGTTTATTTTAAAAAAAATCCCATCGGCGCTTTTGTTATTTTTTTCCCAAAATGCTTAAAAACATGTATTTTACATTGTTTATTTTTTTTAAAAAAAAATAATGGTTTTTTACATGGGTTTTCAATGGTTTTCTCAACTCAAGAAGGTTTCCAATATATATATATATATATATATATATATATATATATAGGGGAGGGTTATCTTGAGAACGCTAAATATCGCGAGAACCGTGAGAACAAATGAAAAAACCAATCAAAATCATTTTTTTTCATTACAAACCTAATTATAATCAAAATACAACATTAAAAAACAATTTTTCTTTCCAAATAATTCATCTTTTTTTGCAAAAACACTTTCAGTTTAACTTTTTACACATGTGTAAATGAAACAGTTTACACATGTACAAACAGTAAATTTACACATGTGTAAAAACAATTTATTTCCGTATACGTTTAAATTTTTACGCGTAAATTGTGTTTTTGGGATTGTATTTTAGTAATAAAGATAAGTGTAAAAAGAAAATTTTGATTTGAATGGTTTTAGATGGCGTTCTCGCGGTTCGCACGAAATATAGGTGTTCTCAAATTAACTTTCCCCTATATATATATATATATATATATATATATATATATATATATATATATATATATATAGGGGAAAGGGATAATGGAAACCTTCTAAAATGAGAAAACCATGGAAACCTAACTAGTGGCCAAGATTAATCCACCTCAACCTCTATTATTTTAATAAAAAGGGTAATCTAGTAAATTTACCCTTCCCCCTCTTTTTCTAATTTGAATTTTCTCTTTCCCCCTCCTATATAAACAACTCCCTCTCTCTCTCTCTTCATCTCTCTTCCACCATCTTCAAGATCAATCCCACCACCACCACCCCTACCGCCACCTCCACTGCCACCACCGCCACTGCCACCGCCACCACCACCACCACCGCCACCACCACCACCACCTTCAGCCCACATCTTCAAGTCTTCAACGTGTCCTCTCAGCTTCATTCCACATCTGTGTTGCCTCTCACATCTCCAGCACATCAAAACAAGAGAGATTGGAGATATAGAGAGAGAAAGAAAGCACTGTAGAAAGTGGATCTGGTGCATCATCATCTTTATTCTCGCCGTCAACATCCTCCTCTGCTCCTTCCTGATCTGTAGATATTGGTGTGTTTTTTTTACATATTGGTGTGTTATTAAAGTTTACATATTGGTGTGTTTTTTTTTTTCTGAAATAGTCTATGTCATTTGTTTTTTTTTTTTTCTAGCATCCCTTTTTTTTGTTTTTTCTGAAAATAGTCTAGTCATTTGTTTTTTTTTTTTTTTTGAAACAATTATTTCCAACTTAATTCTTTTTGTTTTTTCTGAAATAGTCTAGTCATTTGTTTTTTTTTCTAGCATCCCTTTTTTTTTGTTGGGGGTTAGGTGGTTTAATATTTTTTTTTTTGGGTGATTGATTATGTTAAACATCGAAAAAGATTTTTCGTTTTGTGTTTTATGTTCGTAGTATCTTTGTGTTTAGTTTGGGTGTTTTTATCGTCTATATTTTTGTATGATCTTTGTGTTTAGTTAGGCTGTTACATGTGCAGCACATCTGTTTTTATCGTCTATATTTTTCTTATATAGGTTTACGAATCAGAGGATGATGGGCTTGGAGGTGGTTTAATATATATCTTTTTTTTGTGTTTCTAGTTTTTTTTTTTTTTTTTTTGGTGGGGGGGGGGGAGGGTTGGGGGGTTAGGTGGTTTAATATTTTATTTTTTTTAAGTTGGAAATAATTGTTGTTTTTTTGTGTGTTACTAGCATCTCTTTTTTTGGGTGATTTATTATGTTAAACCATCTAAAATGATTTTTTGTTTTTGTGTTTTATGTTCGTAGTATATTTGTGTTTAGTTAGGGTGTTTTTATCGTCTATATTTTCGTATAATCTTTGTGTTTAGTTAGCCTGTTACGTGTGTAGCATATCTATTTTTTGCAGTCAAATTATGATTTCTGTTTTCTAGCATATCAAATTCTGTTCTATGTTTACTGCAGACTACATAAGTGTTGTCTGTGTTTTTCCTGTTACACATGTAAATAATTGTTGTTTTCTTGTAAATAATTGTTGTTTCACATGTACATAAGTATTGTCTGTATTATGTTAAACATCGAAAATGATTTTTCGTTTTGGGTTTTTATGTTTGTAGTATCTTGTTGTTTAGTTAGGGTGTTTTTATCGTCTATATTTTCATATAATCTTTGTGTTATGTTAGACTGTTTACGTGTGTAGCATATATGTTTTTTGCAGTCAGATTATTTTCTATGCAACAATATGTCTGCTTTTGTTTAATATGTTTTTTTAATCAAAATTGGTGAATTTTAATGTCTGTTAACATATGCAACAATATGTCTGCTTTTGTTTTTTACCAGTATGTGCATGTTTGTATGAGTATTATAATGTGTGGAATGTATGTTTGCATCTGTTTCCTATATTTTTGCACATGTTTCGTATGTAACAACAAAACTATGGTATAAATTAGTTTCTGTTTCGTATGTAACAGCAGAACTAAGTTGTTATAAATTAGCTTCTGATTTTTTTACCATATATTGATTAAAACAAAAGTCACTAATCATTGGATCAAATCTATGTTTGCGTCTGTTTCGTATGTAACAGCAGAACTAAGTTGCTATCAGTTTCGTATGTTTGATAATCTTTGATAACTAAATGTATAAAACAATGTTTTTTTTGTATCAGTTTCGTATGTTTTTTTGTAATCCAGTTGGTCAACATACGTTAAGCGGGGGGGGGTGGGGGTCTTTTACATGTAAAATGATGATTTTTGTTTTATTTTTGCAGGTGAGCATATTTTTTTGCATTAAAGATGAAGATGATTATCAAGAATGAAGTGTAGACATTTTTTTTATTTATGATACATTTTTTTTAGCATTTGTTGATTTGTAATGACCGTTTTGTTTGTTTTTTAGCATTTTGTAAGAAACAATTCTTGTGTACATTTGAATGTTTTTTGATCAATAAAGTTTTTAGCACTTTGTAATGACCGTTTTGTTTGGTTTTAGCACTTTGTAAGTAACAAAATGCCTATAACCATATTAATTCTCGTTACGTATGCAACAATTCTGGTGCTGGTACAATAAAACGAAAAAAAAAACATGGTATAATAAAAAAAGTAATAATAAATCAGCATTTTTTAAATAATATACACTGGCAACTCAGTTTTAACCTACGTAACACAACACATGTTACATATGTAACACGGGTATCTGGCAGATTTAGGACAATGGTCACAAAAGTATGAGAGAGATGATGTGACATGTGTGGGGTCCACTTGTCATATCTGCTTTTTCAGAAAAATGGCATTTGACCATTGTGCCCTTTTTTTGTCCTTTACCTTAATAAATATATTAAAATAATATAGAATGAATCTAGACCATTGATCACTTTAGATCAATGGCTACAAATGGGTTTACATGGTTTTCTCATTTTGGAGGGTTTTTATTATAACCCTCCCCTATATATATATATATATATATATATATATATATATATATATATATATATATATATATATATATATATATATATATATATATATATATATATATATGGGGTGGATAATATGGAAACCCCATCTTTTGGAAAAACCTTGCAAACTCTATGGTGACCATTGATCAAGTTTGATCAATGGTCCATAATTAATTGTATTTAATAATCAAAAGCAACTTGCATTGTGTGGTCATAATTGAAATCAAGGGTAATATGGTAATCTTAAATTAACAAGTGGGCCACTTAAATTTTCTGAATCCTAGGTTTAAAAAGGTTGATTTGACACTTGTCAAATCATCTCTCTCATACTTTATGGCCCTTTTCCTGCACCAATATTAACGTACGTTAGTGTTGTGATAAAAAAATTCTAACCTCGTGTGACACATCGCTAACATGTGTTAACACACATATACTAAAAAGAACAAAATAAAAAGAACACATAAAATGTATATTTAATTAAGAAATGATAAAAACGATCATTACAATCAATACTAAAAATGTATCAAAAAACTTTTCATACAAACATAATTATTTGCGAATGATAAAAAACTATCATAACAACATAAAAATGATCAAGCTATGCTTCGTTCTTGATACCCATATGCATCTTTAACACAAAAACATCTTTTCACCTACAAAAAAAAAAAAAAAAAAAAAAAAAGATAACACGTGTTAGTTGGGCTCTCCAAAACACATAATGAGACATCACTGACATGTGTAGTGTGTTGTAAAACAGATGTTTTACTGAAATAACGTATGTCATATGAACCCTAACACCTGTTAGTTAGGCATACTAGCATGTGTTAGCATCACTAACATGTGTATAAACATATGTTTTACTGAAAGACATCAGTAGCATGTGTTAGCATATTTTAAAACATATGTTTTTACTGAAAATAACGTATGTCATATGGACCTTAACACCTGTTAGTTGGGCATATACTAGCATATGTTAGCATCACTAACGTGTGTGAGCATACAAGACTCAGACCGCAAAAAATAGACATGCACCCTAGATGAGTTCATAACACTTTCACTTGCCAAAAAAAAAATATATTAAACAGAATACAATAATAATAATACGATTAAATAGGATTTAAAATCCAACAATAATAAATTTTAAAAAATCAAATCAGAACCAATCCAAATCCATATACCAAAAAATTATCCTCATATTCATGAAATATATAATATAATAAAAGACATCAGTAGCATGTGTTAGCATATTCTAAAACATATGTTTTACTGAAAATAACGTATGTGATATGGACCCTAACACCTGTTAGTTGGGCATATACTAGCATGTGTTAACATTATTAACGTGTGTGGGCATACATGACTCAGACCGCAAAAAATAGACATGCACTCTAGACGAGTTCACAAACACCTTCACTTGCCTAAAAAAAATTAAAAATTTATAATCTTTATAAAAAAACTCAAAACAATCACTTACCACAGCCACATCATCAACGCCACCTTCTTCCTATAGCCTACTCGTGAAAACCAACACTAGAACAGATACACATGTTAGTTTGGGATCCTCAAACACATAAATAGGGCATCACTAACATGTGTTAGCATATACTAACATAAAAAGACTACAAATTTATTCATCAATCACATGTGATCTATCAACCTCATGTCCCCAATCCAATAAAAATCTAACATAAACAAAATAATTATAATAAAAAAAATAAAAAAAAAGGGTTAATATAAGTTTTTTTTTCATTCAAGCATTTGATCGAACACTTGGTATGCAAACAAAAACTATCCCCAAAACTGTTATTATTATTATTCTAACAAAACCCAAAACCTAACAAAATCAAAACGCAACACAGAACGCATAAATAAAAAACGCAATAGCTTATTATTATTATTCTAAACAAAACTATTATTATTATTATTATTATTCAAAAAAATCAAAACATAAATAGCGTAAAAAAACATATCAGCAACTTTAAAACTTTAAAACATGACACCTACTTGCAAATCGTGATATTCAAAGTAAATTAGTTAATAATAAATATATTACTTATCAAAGATCAGCTAGCATATACAGACAAAAATATAGACACACATATGTATGTATATTATAATAAATATATTACTTTGATAAGATCACCTCTGTTAGCAAGAAAATGCATAATAACAATAATAATAACACAGAGGCACAAACATCAACAATGAGTGAAGGAATACCTACAAAGACTAGATTCGAATACGGAGATGATGATGTAGCAATCGAAGAAACAGCCACAGGAAGCTCCAACGTTGATGACGACTCCTCGATGTGTGAGCTTGGAGGAGGAGATGATAGTAAAACCAACGCCGATTATTACTTCGATTCTTACTCTTAGTGACGCAGCTTTGAAGGGGCGGGGAGGGGCGGCCGACCCCCCGAATTTTTGCTCAAGAGTTCAGATTATATAGTTTTCGTATAGAAATTTTTTGGTATATACGGTTTCGACCCCCCGAAATTGGTTTTCGACCCCCTGAAACTAGTGATTTCCGCCCCCTGGTGACTTCCGACCCCCCGAAGTTTCGGGTCAAGTTTCGCCACTTCTTACTCTCACTTCAGTTCGAAGATCAGCGTGAAACAGAGCAGATCCCGTGCTTCCTGGGCTTCTAGATACTGCTCTGGTGCTTCTTCTTATTCGGATGAACAGACGAGGCGATGAAGAACAGAAGCGGCAATGGTGGGAGGTGGTGAATGGAGGTGGCGATGGTAGTTGTGGAAGGTGGTGTTGGTGGTTCTAGAGAGAGAACAGAGAAAAAATTGTGTGTTTGAATTTGAAAATAAAATGAAGAGAGAGAGAGAGAGAGATAGAGAAACAATATATATAGGGAGAGAGAGAAAGGGGGTTGTAGAAATGTCTATTATGCCCTTTTAAATATTATAGAATATTAGAATATGATGGGTGATGTGGCACAACATGGACCAAGGATTGGGTTTCTTGGGGTTTTTTCATTTTAGAGGGTTTCTTGTCTATACTTTCCCTATATATATATAGGATTTGGATCATTTGAGAACCACCATTTACGTTGTTCCCGAGTTAACTTAACGAGGGAAAAGAAAGGAAACAAAAATTTGATTGTGTTCCCGAGTTTCATTTAAGGAGGGAAAAGAAAGGAAAACAGGGCAAAATCTTTAAGTTTAGTTTTCCTTTCGATTTGGAAGGAAACAGAAGGAAAAGATATTTATCCTTTCTTTTCCTTTCTCCTCCTTTCCTTCGATTCTTTTCCTTTCCTTTCCCTCTTTAAGTTAACTCGGGAACACAGCGTTAGGGAGAGAACTAAGGAACCAGTGTGAACAGGTGGCATTTTTGTAATTATTAAGGGTGTCTACAAAAACCCCTTCATCAAAAAATGATAAAAAATTATATAACCTAAATAAATTAAAAAAAAAGTAAAAACACCAAAATGATTATTTTGCATTAATAATTCGAAAAAAATTGGTTGTTTTGACGTCATCCCGGATGCACATGTGCATTTCGCTGTTATATATACAGAAATACATCGTATGCACATGTGCATTTCACTATTAAATCATACTTTTGAATGAATTGTCAATTACCATGCTTAAATGATTATTAAATGGACGTGATACAGATATATAAGGGGTCACAAATTCTATTCAATGATCATTAAATGGACGCAAAGTGAGATATAAAATACACTCAAACTCGTCAAGTGTTTAGTCATGCATATTGTAACATAAATTGAAAATATAACACGTGGATGACAACAAACATGAATAAACTTAAAACACCTCTATATAAGACCTATAAAATAAGAAACGTATACTGCATGCACATGTGCATTTCACTAATATTGTTAGATTTTTTTAGTGGTTTAACTTTCGGGCATACATATATGCATGCATCATCCTTCAAATAACAAAGCTTTTATACCAATCTGTTTTTATCATACAACTACATGTAGTCTCTACCAAACGTATTAACTCAATAAAACAAACGATAACAAAAAGAAATATCCATATTACAAACCAACTATGTTAACCACCTACATACAAAAATTCTAATTATCTCACAACCTCACATTCACCAACATAACAAAATGTTAAACCAAACATACATTACACTAAATGTTATACAAACTTCTTTGTTTGTTTGACAATTTTCCTTATCCCCAACCAAAGTTGATGTGGTGTAACGCGTGTTTGTTTCAAACGCCAATTTGCTTTTCTCATAACCTTCTTTTGAGTTGACTTCAATACCACCGTTTTAACACACTTTGATGTTTTTTTTCCTTATTGTACTTACATCTGCACACACATTTGTCATAAAACACAATATATCACATTCATCCATAATTATGCACATGTACATAATCAACAATATATGTTAAATATTGCGCAAATCAACATACCATCATTATTCTCCATTTCAATATGTTTCCTCTTGTTTGACCTCGTTTGAACCTTCCTTTTTAATTCCAAATCTGCACATAGGATATTTTGTGTGAGTAAACATCAAACATTTAATATTTCAAAAGATAAAACTACACATATGCACATGTGCATTTCTATATAAATGTACTTAATACATAATAACAACCTGATTCAACTTCTTGATAAACATCCATTACATTATCAGCTTTCAATTCTGAGAGATCAAATGGAGTTCGACTAGTTTCTGCTATACAATAAATAAAGAACATAACTAATAAACGGAATAAAGTAACTACCAAGTACATCCGGACTAAACAAATAATACCAACCTGATTCAAATTTTTGATCAACAATCGTGTCATTATCTTCAATTTCAGCCGGTAACCATTTTGTTCAAATTTCTGATTAACAATCGTGTCACTACCTTCAATTGTCACCATTCTGTGCATTCAAATTTATGTACAAATGTTACTTTATATGATTTTTTCCCCATCTATTAGCTACAATCAATAAAAAAAACGTATAAGAAAATCGATATTTCATCTTGAATGCACATGTGCAACACCATTACTTTGTTAATTACAACAAAACACATGCAATTGTGCATTATTGTTACTCACTTACTTAAACCAATATGCGCTATAACATTAAGAACCATAAGAAATTTGCTATAACAATAATCAGTGGCCCTGGCCCCCCCTATTTTTTGGCGCAGTAGTGGAAATTTGTGATTTTCATAGGTAAATTGAGTCCGGGTTGAGTTTGGCCCCGCCGATTTTCCACCACCAATCGAAAAAAATTGAGTTCGGCCCCCGTCGATTCCGAAACCAAGCTTCGCCACTGATGTTCTCACAATAAAGTTGGTTCTCGTATGATCCCTACCCTATATATATATATATTATATATATATATATATAGGGGAAGGATAAAATGAAAACCCTCTTGAGTTGAGAAAACCTTTGAAAACCCATGTAAAAAACCATTATTTTTTTAAAAAAAAATAACCAATGTAAAATACATGTTTTTAAGCATCTTGGGCAAAAAAAATAACAAAAGCGCTGATGGGATTTTTTTTAAAAAAATAAACAAAGTTGCTAAAAAAAACATATGTTTTCAGCTATTTACCTATGTTTTTAGCAACTTTGTTTATTTTTTTTTTTAAAAAAATCTCATCGGCGTTTTTTTATTTTTTTGGTCCAAAACGCTTACAAACATGTATTTTACATTGGTTATTTTTTTCAAAGAAAAAAAATGTTTTTTTACATGGGTTTTTGAAAGTTTTATCAACTCAAGCGGGTTTTCATTTTATAATTACATATATATATATATATATATATATATATATATATATATATATATATATATATATGGGAGGGTTATCTTGAGAACAAGGAAATTTGTGAGAACACTAAGAACTATTTTCATCCATAGATCATCTATAATCAAGGGCTAAGATTAGAGGGAGTTTAAATAAGAAGAGGGAACAAAATAAAGGACCTAAAAGGGCATTATTGGTAAAATACATTTCAAACACACTTAAAATCTTCCATGACACAACCTGGTAGTCAGCTTCCTTCTCAAAAACCTAGATCGCGTCTTTATTCAACAGACCTTCTTCCTCATGATTCAAATCACGTCTTCAAAAATCCGTTTATCTTTTAATATGCAAGGTAATTGATTGCTATTTTGTTGCATCTTTTATTGTTGATTGAAGGTATTTGGTGTTCTTTTGTTTTGTTTGTTGTATGTTGTGTTTGATCTTGTAAGGATGTGAGAGGGATAGTTGGGTTTAAGTAGTTGCACATAAGGTGTTTGATGAAATGTCTAAGTGTGTGTTAGGTTGATTTGGTTGGGTTATTTTTGTTTAAGTAGTGAAGATGAGGTGTTTGATTAAAGGTCTAAGTTTTTCTTATGTTGATTTTGTTGAATTACTTGTGATTGAGTAGTTTCCTATGAGGTGTTTGATGAAAGGTTTAATGTCTAATTGTTGGTTTTGTTGATTTTTGTTGGATTATTTTTGTTTGAGTAGTTATAGATGTAGTGTTTGATGAAATGTCTAAGTGTATATTAGATGTTATCCGGATATATCATGTAAGCTTAATACATTTTGTATTAAAACACTATATTTGCAAGTCATGAAAATCAGAGAATAGCAAGGAAATGATGAGTGCAAGATGTTTTTCAGAGCATGGAAAGCAAGTTATACATGTGTAAGTGAGTTATTTGCCTATGTGTAGTGGTTATATAATTTGGTCACTTTAAATAAAAACATTCAAAAAAAATTGGTACATTGTGCATTAATACAATCTGTTTATCTCTAATTATATACTGCAAATGGTTTTGTGACTTTTAGTTCATATCACCAATTTAAGTAGTTGAAATTTTGTTTACTGACTTTTAATTCATGGCACCAATTTGAGTAGTTGAAATTTTATTTATTGTACTAAAAACGAGTTGACGTTACCCGCACGTTGCGGCGGGATGTTGTTTATTAAAACGTTTAGTAAACTAAATTAAAAAAAAAGATAAATTAAGTTTAAAATATTATATGTTTTTGGGTAACATACAAAAATAATAGAATGGCAAAAAAAAAAATTCATCCATGGTTACATACTTTGATGCAAAGATACATGTCCAACCTATTTACATACCATTACATGATACAAATATATTGTAAACATGATTAAAGTTTATCCTTTCGAATAAGCCTAATTTGAGAAACTTTATGTATACTAATATTTAAGTAGTTAAATATTGCATGGGAGAAAAATGTTACATGTGGCAGTAGATGATCGTGTGTTTTTTTTTTCTCGAAATTTTAATTACATTTAATAAAATAACTATTAAATAAATAACCATCAACCGAATGCATACAATTATACAAATTAACTTACCAACAATAGTCTAAAAAGATGGGACTGCGGAGTGAGTCCTATGTCGATAAATGTTTATTTTTTAATTCAAATATGAACCAACAAACTGCCCACAGTACAAATCAAAACCATGGACTCCTCATCTTCTCTCTTTGTGAATATCATCTTCTCTGCACTCTCCACATTCCGAATCCCCGATCCTACCGCTGCGCCCATTGTCATTTTACGCACAGTTCGCCAATAACGCATCCCGAACCCCTTGCAGCACTACACTTATTAATTAGCATCCGTTTCTTCTTGTTGAACTGTGAAGGCAGAGAAGTTGAAGATCGGTGCCGAAACCGGTACAGGAAACGGTGGTGTTTTATTTTTATGCAACTTATGTTGTGGCTGCCGGAGTTGTCAGTTGGATATTGATTGATCATTGGGTTTCAAATTCAACAGTGGGATTATACAGGGTCTGAAATGGTGACAAACGAAAGGGAAATTGATGTTTGGAGGAGACGTGTCACTTTGGCTTTCACTATATATAAAGTCATGACGTACGATAGAAACGGTGAGTCGGAGACGAAAAAAAGATGATGGAAAAGGACGCGTACTACCGTTTTTGCCGTTAACTTGCATTTTTAAGAAGCGGTTATTAAGTATTGTTGGTCTTTGTAAATGCCATGGTTGGATAAAATAGTTAGACGTCAAACAAAGATTGTATAGGAAGAAGAAGGCGTTAAAAGGAACTATAAGTTGCAGATGGGAAAGAAAGTGGCGGTGATTGACGGTGGTGAAAAAGAAAGTGGTGGGTCTTGGAGTTGGACAGAAACCGATGGTGGTAGCAGTTACTTTAACGGTGTTGGGGGCAGTTATTTTAACGGTGGCGAATGTTAAGGAAGAGAGCTTCAAGTTAAACGGTGATGGGAGCAGTTATTTTAACGGTGGCGGTGAATGTTGATCGAAAAATCGTTAAGTTGCTAATTGTATAATATATTATATTATAAGCTATGAAATTGCTTTTACTAGCATCATCACTTTTAACGAATCATCTAGTATATATCACCTTAGTTAATATTGCAATTGTGTAATTAAGAAATTTATACATGTGTAAATAATTTGTTTACACAGGTGTAAGTAGGCAGTTTTGTAAATTGCTACTTATATATATTGAAAATGTTGTTTATTACAAACTATTGATTTTATAAAAGCATTAAAAAGTGGTATACACATGTGTAAATAAGTTATTTACACATGTCTAAGCAAGTAGTTGTATAAACTACTAGTTACACATATTTTAAATGTTGTTTATTACATTCTAATGTTTTGACAGAAGCATCAAAGAGTGGTATATATGTGTACATCATCATGCTTAAGCTTAAAACATTTTTACACATGTGTAAATAAGTTGTTTACACACGTGTAAGTCAATTGTTTGCATACTACACATGTTATTTAATTACATTTTATTGCTTTAACAGAAGCATCCATGAGCGGTAAACAATATTGGTTGTGGCGAGCTTTTTATGAGGCACATAGACATGTAAAAGGAAAGTTGTGTAAAGAAATCGAAATATGGCTTCAAAACATAGAATAGAAAGAGACAAGAAGCACAACTAAACTTGCTTTGGAAGAAATATGCTGCAAAGATAATACTATCGAAAGTGAAATATTCACCGAGAAGATGTTATCAAGAAAACGGTGGAGTTGAGGAGACCAAAATGGGAAAAAAAAATAGACTAGATGATATTAATTATGACTTGTTTCTATGTTACCGTGGTTAGCGCAAGGATTACAACTCTTGTTTTCATGTTATCATAGTTATTGTATGTATTTAATGATGACTTATTGGGCAAATTAATGTCATTGATCTTTGGATAATACTATTTTGGTTTACTTAACAGTTTGCACACGTATAATTCAATCACAAATGTGTAAAAGATGAACAAAAAAATGACAGTGAATAAAATTTACACATGTGTAATTCATATACAAATGTGTAAAACATAAACACATAAGTTACAATAAACAATTTACACATATGTAAGACATATTACATAAGAATACATGAGATTTACACATGTGTAAAGCATACACTTACACATGTGTATTTCAGATCCAAATGCGTCGAACAAAAGCAAAAAAAACCATCAGTGAACAATTCACACGTGTAACACAACTAAACGTATCTAAACTTGAAAGAACTGAGTGACATTATTCAATTTACGCTTGTGTAATTCATATGCAAATGCGAAAAACATACACAAATAGTTGATAGTGAGCAATTTACACATGTGTAATACAACTAAACATATGAAAATAGAGACAAGTAAGTGACAATGAATAGTTTACACATGTGTAATAAAACTGAATATATGTTAGTTAGAAACAAAAAAGCGAAATTAAACAATTTACACATGTGTATTTCAAATGCAAATGTGTTAAACAGAAACAAAATAAGTGACAATGAACAATTTACACATGTGTAAGACATACAAAAGAATACATGAGATGTACACGTATACGTGACAATGAACAAATTTACATGATATTATCTTGGTTTAATTCATAGTTTACACATGTTTAATTCAGCTGTAAACATGTAAAACAAACAAATACGTGACAATGAACAAATTACACATGTGAAATACAAATGTGAATATGTTAAATTGAACCAAATGAGTGACAGTGTACAGTTTACACGTGTGTAATACATATGCAAATTTGTAAATAGAAACAAATTATTGTCAATGAACGATCTACACATGTGTAATACAACTAAAAATATGTAAAAGAAAAACAAACAATTGATTTAAAAAGTTTACACATAAGTTACTCATATACAAATGTGTAAAACATAAAAAATAAGTGACAATGAACAATTTACACATGTGTAAACATATATAAAATAGAAGCAACCAAGCGACAATTAACAATTTACACATGTGTAGTTCAAATGCTTATTACATAAGGAAATAAGTGATAATGAACAATTTACACATGTGTAATACAACTGAACATATGAAAGACATAAACAAAGAGCAATAGTGAATAGTTACACATGTGTAATTAAAAAGCAAATATGAAAAACAGATAATTTATGTGGTAGTGAACAATTACACATGTGTAATACAATTAATATATATGGAAAATATAAACAAAAAAGTGATAGTGGACAATTTCCACATGTGTAAGACATATTACAAAAGAACGAATGAGATTTACAAATGTGTAAAACACTTACGCAAATACAGTTTGATGACAAATAAGAAAACAAGACCAACCACGAAATAAATATCATTACATTGAAAAACATGAGATAATAAAATATAAAATCCAACGTCCAAACAAAAGTTCAAATTCATTCATCATCACTATCTTTACTACTATGTCTCTCTTCATCACACTGACTACATTTATGGCTTCGATTTTGTTTTTTAGGACAACTCAGAGAACTATAGGAACCAGGTTTGTCACAAAATTTGCACTTCCTTTTTTTCTTCATGCACTTAACATGAGCTTTCTATTTCGGGCCAATCAAACGACGAGCTGTACCACAACCTTTGTTCCTAATACCTTAAACAGCCACAATAGATACATTTTTAGGAGCCATTGGGGTTGGTGGTCCAGTGGTAAGGCAAAGCCTTTTAATACACTAAAAGTGTGAGGTCTTGAGTTCAAGTCTCACAAGAAGCAAGAAATTTGCCTTTCAAAAAAAAAGATGCATTTTTAGGATGTGAATAAATACTTCAGAGTGACCTCCCTTTTTCTGTGAACTTGGATTCTTGGGTAACTCTATTAAAAGTTTGTTTTTTATAGTCTTTATTTCTTGAACAAAACAAGCAAACTTTACTGGTTCACACTGTAGTCAACAACAAATGTGTAAATCAGACAGCTTTAATAGTGTTTCTTTGCAAAGAAAGCCTTCAGCATTTACATATGTGTAAAACAGAAATGAGTAATATGACCAATTACACTGGAAACAACATATCATAAAAATATGTATAGTCAACTTACATATATGTAAAGATAATGATAACACATCGGAAAAAATACAATTCAAAAGATTTCAACAGAAATATTTTACTAATCAAACATCCATCTAGAGTAGTACCTTCTTAACTGCAACATGAGAACTAGAACCACTCTCCACATTCAACACAATGTTTTTTTTTGTCAGGAACATTTGATATTGCAAATTCGGCTACTTACATAAACATAAATTGGTTTAAAAGTTGCTTAAGAAATTAGAATATTGAAATTATATACAACTTTTGACCACCAGAACCTCATTTCAACCATGCATTTAGAAACAAAGCACAAAACTCACTTTGGCATTTTAGCAAACAGGTTATGTGCACCAAGAAATGATTCAATGTTTCCTTTCCATGCTCCTATTTTTTCCCTAAATTCCACAAAATCAAGATAACTACATCGAAAAGATGAAAGAATTAATCAAGTAATTGAACAAAAACTAAAACCTACAGAATAATATAAAGGAAATCGTCTCAAATTAGTAAATCTAAAATCGATTGAACAATGAACGATGGAAGAACAACACCTACATATTTAGGAACAAAATAAATGAAGATCTATGAATCTGAAATCAGCTGACCAATAATCGATTGAAGAATGAGATTAGAGATGGTGTGCTTATGAAGTATTGATAAAATCCACTGAACGTAATGAAGATCGTGGGTAATATTAGATCTAGGAAGAAGATAGTGAAATATCAAATTACAAATTTAACCTTTTAGTTAAAACACCATGAACAAAATTGAGTGGCTGAGATTTGTTCTCAGGGTTCTCACAAAAGATGGGTGTTCTCATTTAATATATCTATAATAACTTATAATAAAAGAAATGAAGATTGATTAGTTGTCATTCAATGAAGGCCTAAGAAAGCCATTTTAATGACATGACATTCAAGGAGGCATTCTCCTCCTTGAGTGTGTCATGTGTAATGCCATATGGCAAATAAATAAAATAATAATAATATAAAACCTAATCTACTAAATTTAAATTGAGTTATTTTAGAACAAAACAATTTAAAAACAAATTTAAATTTTTCTCTCTTATGTTTCCTCCCATAATTTTTAAACGTTAATATCTTTTATATACGAGATTTTTTAAAGAAAAAAATTACACCAAATTAACAAGCGTTTTATTATCTTTCCAACGAGTACCATAGTGTTATATAAAAAACGGAGAAAAAAACGACTATTTTTTTGTGGGGTTTCGTTCATACAGAAAAAAAAAACACAAAGTGTTCAGGTTATTCATTAATAATGTTTTTTCTTTTAAACCAGGTTCTTATCTACGATGTTGAAATTCAGCCCAATCGCCATGTTTTCATTGGAATTTTACTCTTTAAAAGATGCATAGGTATACTTCATCAAGAAAAGCTAGGAGAAAGAATTGCGCAACACTGCAACACATGGTGTCACCTTATAGCCAGATTATTTTTTATTTATTTAATTACAAGAGTAATAATTATTACTATTAGTATTAATATTATTAGAATTGTTATATTTTTCAACCACGGGACGCTCCCGGGATAAAAGCTAGTGTATCATATTCTGATTCACATGTTACAAGATTTGCATGTCTATGTCGATTAGTTTAATATTTTAGACTATTAACACGACTCATTTCCATTAATCTGTGTGAAATTGAAGATTTTTAAGGGTTTTATAACAAAATTACGTACACATGTTTAAATTACATTTAAAAGAAAATAATACGGATTTTTTCATGTGGAAAAGTTAAAGCATGGTCCCCTTTCACATTAGAGCATGCGTAGTGTCTCGTTATCCGGCGTTTTAGGGCCACCATAGCGCCGGGAACACCGCCCCCCAGGCGCTATGGTGGCGTTATGGTGGTATCAAGCGTTGAGCATAGCGAGCGTTTTGCTTGTGAGAATGTGCCTTTGACCGTTGTTGAACGGTCCAATATTTAAAAAAAAAAATCTGATTTATTTAATTTTTATCTATATATATATACTTCATCTTCAACAACATAAACACACACATATACAATTCACACACACAAACAATTCATACATACACACACTCTTTACAAACCAAAAACCAAACCTATGGCAGCCTTGTCACACCCTCAAATTCCACGTGCGGGGTTTTACCGCGAGGCGCATGACAAACCAGGATCTAAGTCAACGGTCACAATAAACGACACTATATGATACGTAAAATGAAATAAACAAACATCAAGTTTCATAAATCCATTCGCTGCGGAAGCGTAACTTTTAATACAACCCAAAAGTAAAAGTGCATAAGTCTGAAAAAGATATGATAATGCATATGAAGCCTAGACGCCGTGTGACTCCGTGCGCCTATAGTAAGCTGCTACCTCAACGACCTGAGACAAACATGCTAAAAACGTCAGCAAATAATGCCGGTGAGTTCACAGGTTTTTAATTAAATGTTTAAGGTAATGAAAGCCATCATGTTATCACTATATCAAAAGTAATAGCGTTAGCTAGACGCATGAGTTATACCACTACGACCGGAAACCATTACAGACAACGATATATGATTTTTGCCCGAAATGATTTAGCGTACGACCGAGACAATATGCACCCGCCCGGCTCCCAGCCGACGGGTGGGGTCTGTCAATCCCAATAGATCTATCCACATTTCCCCCGTTATGCTATCCAGCATATTCATGGTTTCCCCGGGACTTTACGTATCGTATAGTAAGTAAATGAATCAACCACTAGCATAACATGATAATTTATGAAATAAGTATAAGCATGTGTCTCCCCCAAAATGTAAAGCATAAGACGGGGCCGTGAAACTCACCTGATGCTGCTCTTCGCACTATAATAAGTAAACCTGCTCAATAGACGGCCCCTAATACCGGTGACCTATCATGACGAGCATATAAGGTGTTAGACTAACAACCCGTAGGTTGATTAGTCCCTAATAGTCCAGACCATAACCGTGTACACATGAAATGATGTTCCAACGTTTAACCGACCGTACCAGGCAAGGCCCGACATCCCATTGGTGACCCGACATCTCATGTGTTTAGACAATACAAGACATCATGCCACATATGAAATCAAACACTTAATACGCGCAACAGTTCACCTAGTCTAGCATAATATCCGTTTAACGCATAAACAGGTCCGAATACGTGTTACTAAGTCATTGGGTGAATCCCGGGGTTCCTATCATGTTCCTAGGCGTCAAATCATGTTCCGGGATGTTAAAATATACATACAGCAGCATTACACGCGAGTAGGAATCAAACTAGCAATTAGGAAAAGTCAACATGTGATTAGGACTAGTCAACATGCGAGTACAGAGGCTAATCGCCCCTAATGATGGGCGAATAGGGCTATTCGTGTGACATAGGGGCGAGTAGGGTCATAAGGCATGCAATTCAGGGCTTAACTAGTGATTAGGATCGTAATCGCATGAAGTAAGGGCAATTGGACCCCCAATCGCCACTTTTATACACGATTAGGCTGCCATATAGGCGAGTAGGCCTCCAATCGCCTATAACACAGGCGATTAGGATCCCTAATCGCCTATAGTGCAGCTGATGTGGTATTTCGCGCGCCGAACACTCCAAATCAGATCCGAAACATGTAAAAACACCCAATAATCATTCTAACACATTAATAAACATATTCTAAGCAAAACCCCTAAGTTTTCATCATTCTAACAGTCCCGAATGCGAGCGTTTTCCCAAAATGGCAACTTAGCATGTAAACATCACATCAACATGCAAGAACTTGCCCTAAATAGCAAATATTCAGATTTAATCACATAATCACGTTGTCCGATAGCATCCTACTGTTCTAGCATCATCCTAGAGCAAACCCTAACATCACACAATCAACAACACACCTCATAACATCCTTAATCATCCAAAATCCTTCAAACGGGTCAAAACATCAAGTATCAATAATACACCACCAAAACCATTCAAACTCCTAGGACATCATCATACTAACTTATAACAGCAATAAACATCAAAACAACACAAGAATAACCATGATTCAACCCTAAAAATCCTACCTTTAACACATATAACACATATAATGCATGTAAAGGTGTAGGTTTGTTTAGAAACGGTTTTAAATGGATTTTCAAAGATAAAAACCTTTATAAGTCAGGTCTGGACGTTTAGGGAGCAAAACATAATCATTTAAGGGTTTGGGTTTGAAAAACACACCTTGAGATTAAGGGATGATGATGGAATAAGCTTGAAAATGATGGTTTTGATGCAAAAACGAGTTCCAGAGGGTGTTTGGGTGTTGGGTTATGTTATGGGACGGCTAGGGTTGTTGTTATGATGTTTTGGAGGTCAAGGGTGGTATTTATAGGCGTTTCTAGTCGTTCAGCATGTTACACGCGATTACGCAGACATACACGCGAGTAGGGAGCCTAATCGCATGAACCTTCATGCGATTAGCCCTTAATCGCCTATAGGTATCTCCCAATCGCCCCTATATAGGCGATTAGGCTACTCCCCATATGCCTAATCGCCTGCAGCCTCCCAGTTTGTGTGTTTTGCGCGTTAAACCCCGTTTTAACATATGTTAACACATATCCACTACTAACAAGCCACATAATGATTGTAAACATATAATACATGATAAATGACACGTTCCTACCCGATCACCAATTCCCGGGACCCGAGACTTGCGTGGTTGCGTTAAACCCGGCGATCCCACGAATCACCGATTCTTGTACACGTGGTTATGGACCGACACCCAATGGTTTCTCTAACCATTGTAACGACTCCCGATGATTCTCGAATCATCAATATGACTTAATTAACCCTAGTTAAGTATGATATTAAGTAGTTATTTGAAATGTTTTCGTTGAGATAGACTCGTATGCATGTAAAGTACGAAACGCATGTATGTAAGGTATAAAAGTATTGACCTGAATATGCCGGGTGTCACATCATCCCCCAGTTGAAAGAATTTTCGTCCCGAAAATTAAATGAAGTCCGTAGATGAAGTGACGAAAGGAAGAAAGAAAAGAAAAATTTTCCCCGTTGTTACATCATCCCCCAGTTGAAAGGAATCTCGACCCGAGATTCATTTCTCTTTGGAGGCCACATAGTTCGATTCAAACGCACGCTTAGGAAATAGATGAGGGTACTTAGCCTTCATCTGATCTTCTCGTTCCCACGTGAACTCCGGTCCACGATTAGAATTCCAACGAACCTTAACGATACGGATTTTACTCCGACGGAGGCTACGAATCTTATAATCTAAGATTTCAACGGGTTCCTCTACAATACGTAAATGATCATCAACCTTGATTTCTTCAAGAGGAACTACGAGAGATTCGTCTGCCAAACACTTCTTAAGATTCGAGACATGGAAGACGTTATGCACGCCACTAAGCTCGGCTGGTAAGTCAAGTCTGTATGCCACCGGCCCAATACGTTCCAAGATGGGGAACGGTCCGACATAACGAGGGTTAAGTTTGCCGCGCTTCCCGAAGCGTATAACGCCCTTCCATGGAGATACCTTCAATAAAACCCTGTCGCCAACCTGGAACTCCAAAGGTTTGCGACGACGATCAGCGTAGCTCTTCTGACGATCACGAGCTGCCGCCATACGATTACGAATTTGTACGATCTTTTCGGAAGTTTCGTACACCAATTCTGGACCGGTGAGTTGGCTTTCGCCCACTTCGGCCCAACAAAGAGGGGACCGGCACTTCCGTCCATACAGAGCCTCGAACGGTGCCGTCTTAATGCTAGAGTGGTAACTATTGTTGTAAGAGAACTCCACCAACGGTAAGTGAATCTCCCAACTCTTACCGAAATCGATGACGCATGCTCGAAGCATGTCTTCAAGCGTCTGAATCGTCCGCTCACTCTGACCGTCAGTTTGCGGATGATATGCGGTGCTCATGTCAAGTTGAGTACCCAACGCTTTATGTAATTGTTTCCAGAAACGGGAGGCGAAACGAGGGTCACGGTCGGAGATGATAGAGACGGGCACCCCGTGTCTGGAAACCACTTCCTTAAGATAGATACGGGACAACCGCTCCAGACTGTCGGTTTCCTTAATAGCGAGGAAATGTGCGGACTTTGTCAACCGGTCGACAATCACCCAGATCATGTCACAACCACTGGGCGACTTCGGAAGTTTGGTCACAAAATCCATGGTAATCCGCTCCCATTTCCATTCAGGAATTTCAGGTTGCTGTAGAAGACCAGACGGCTTCTGGTACTCCACCTTGACCTTAGCACAGGTCAGACACTTGCTGACATACGAAGCTATGTCAGCCTTCATATTAGGCCACCAATAGAGTATCTTTAGGTCCTGATACATCTTATCGGAACCCGGATGAATAGAATACCGGGATTTGTGGGCTTCGTCCAAGACAAGCCCCCGCAAACCCCCAAATAAAGGGACCCAAACGCGCTCGGCAAAGTAATGCAGGCCATCAGACCCAAGCTCGAGGTGTTTATCAGCACCGTGCATGGTTTCAGCTTTAAGGTTTTCCTCCTTCAAAGCTTCCAATTGTGCCGAACGAATTTGGTCAGGCAACGAAGAATGAATAGTGAGCTGTAAGGCTCGAACACGACGAGGTTTGACAGACTCCTTTCTGCTCAAGGCGTCTGCCACAACGTTCGCCTTACCAGGATGGTACTTAATGGCGCAGTCATAGTCGTTCAGAAGTTCGACCCAACGTCGTTGCCGCATGTTCAGTACTTTCTGGTCGAAGATATGCTGGAGACTCTTGTGATCGGTGTATACGTCGCACTTGGTACCGTACAAGTAATGTCTCCAGATCTTCAACGCAAAGATCACCGCACCCAATTCTAAATCATGAGTGGTGTAGTTCCTTTCATGGACTTTAAGTTGGCGAGAGGCGTAGGCAATAACTTTCCCGCGTTGCATTAACACACAACCGAGACCACGAATGGAAGCGTCACAGTACACAACAAAATCATCTGTGCCCTCAGGTAAGGATAAGATGGGCGCAGAGCAAAGTTTAAGTTTCAGCATCTGGAATGCTGATTCCTGCGGTTCACCCCAGTCAAACTTGCGGTCTTTCTGGGTAAGAGAGGTGAGGGGTTGGGCGATCTTCGAAAATCCCTCAATGAAACGGCGATAGTAACCCGCAAGGCCTAGGAACTGCCGCACCTCAGATGGCGTCTTTGGTGCTTCCCATTCCTTAATGGCCTCAATCTTTGCCGGATCGACATGAATTCCCAGTTCATTAACCACATGCCCTAGGAATTGTACTTCACGTAACCAGAAATCACACTTTGAGAACTTAGCATACAACTGCTCCCGTCTCAAAAGTTCCAAAACCAAACGTAAGTGCTCCTCGTGATCCGTCTCGTTCTTAGAATAAACCAAAATGTCGTCGATAAACACGATAACGAATTTATCGAGATAGGGCTTGCAAACGCGGTTCATCAAGTCCATGAAAACGGCAGGTGCATTCGTAAGACCGAAGGGCATAACCAAAAACTCGAAGTGGCCATAACGTGTACGAAAAGCGGTCTTTGGAATGTCAGCTTCTTGTACCCGCAGTTGATGATACCCAGACCTCAGATCTATCTTGGAATAAAAACTGGAGCCTTGGAGTTGATCGAATAAATCATCAATTCGAGGAAGCGGGTAACGATTCTTGATGGTTACCTTGTTCAGTTCCCGATAGTCAATACACATACGAAGGCTCCCATCTTTCTTTTTGACAAATAGGATAGGAGCTCCCCACGGGGATGAACTAGGTCTAATGAACCCTTTCTCTAACAACTCCTGCAGTTGGTTAGATAATTCTTGCATCTCAGGAGGTGCAAGGCGGTAAGGAGCTCGGGCAATAGGCGCCGCGCCGGGCGCAAGATCAATGTTAAATTCGACCTGACGGTGAGGTGGAAGGCCAGGCAAATCATCGGGAAACACGTCGGGAAAATCACGAACGACAGGAATGTCCTCGATCTTCTTCTCATCGTTAGATGAAACCGAAACAAGAGCTAAGATCGCGGAATACCCCTTACGTAAATACTTATACGCCTTCATACATGAAATGATGCTCAAGGGAACTCCACTTTTCTCGCCATGAACCAAAAGAGTCTCTCCATCCGGGAGAGGGAGGCGAATGATTTTATCGAAGCAAACGATCTCTGCGCGATATAAGGACAACCAATCCATACCCACTACAACGTCGAAACTACCCAATGACACCGGCATGAGGTCGATAGGAAAAGATAACCCTGATAGTTCCAACTGGCATCCTTTAAGAATATGAGTCGCCTCAATATTCTTACCATCAGCCAATTCTATAATATACTTGACCTCTAAGGGAGTCGGTACAATGTCTAACAGTCGGCTAAACTCAACAGATATAAAACTCTTGTCGGCACCCGAATCAAATAAAACGGAGGCATAACGATCACAAAGAAGAAACGTACCAGTAACAGTATCCGGATCCTGACGGGCCTCGCCCGACCCGATGACGAAGGCGCGCGCGTTCCTGCCGCCACCCCCGTTGCCCCTGTCATTCCTCCCAGCATTCCCTTGCTTCAGCTTGGGGCAGTCCTTCTTAAAGTGCCCCGTCTCCCCACAATTAAAACATCCCTGGTTACCCCTAGGTGCAGCAGTGGTAGTAGTAGTAGGGGCAACCACCTGTTGCTGAGTCTGAAGATTCACCCTGCATGTCTGGGCCAGATGCCCATTCTTCTTGCAACGGGTACAAAAACTACAATTTCCCACATGATGATACCCACAACGATCACATCTAGGCAGCCTACCAGTATAACCGCCCTGTTTTTGCCCAGAAAACGAACCCGTAGTCTCAAACTTCTTATGCTGCTGCTGCTGCTGCTGCTGAGGCTGCGCTGTACCCTTACCCGTGTTATCCCATTTCCTCTTGTTGCTGTCAGAGGTCTTCACCACAGTACCCTTAGGAGGCAAAAGACCCTCCTGAACCTTCTGTTTAGTCAACCTGTGAGCCAATCGAATAGTATCCCGAAGTGTAGCAGCATCATTAGCGGTCACCAACCCGCGAACCTCAGGCACCAACCCACTGATGTAGAACTCAATAGCCTTAAATTCAGGCGTCACAGAATCCGGGCACAAAAGTGCCAGCTCATGGTAGCGAGCGGTATACTCCTCTATCTCAGATCCCATCATCTGATGATTCCACAGCTCATGTTCCAAACTCTTGATCTCATCCCTGGGACAATACTCCATCTTCAAACGAAACACAAATTCGGTCCATGGCAACGTATGGGCCTCCAGTAAACCAATAGTCTGAACAGTCGAATTCCACCACGTCAAAGCACGTCCCTCAAACGTCCCCGAAGCATACTTCACACGAAACTCCACAGGGCAATTGCACATGGAGAAAGCAGACTCAACCTTCTCCAACCAACGGAGTAGTCCCACAGCCCCCTCAGTCCCACTGAAGTTATGGGGCTTGCAATCCTGAAACATCTTATAAGTACAGTGGACTGGAGGAGGTGGAGGTGGTGGAGGAGGAAAAGCATCCCCTAAAATTAACAAAACAACACGGTCAGAACACGATCAACACACGATAAAAGATAAGGAATGAGGGTAGGAGTAATTAAATTACCACCATGGCCCTCGTGGGCGGCCTGCTGCGCAGCAATAGCAGCTGCCACGTGCTCCTGGATCAGGTTATTCAGCTCCGCCTGGGTCATGCTGATGTTGCCACGACCCCCATTACGTCCCCCGCCATTCCGGCCTCCAACTCGACCACCAACGCGACCACCACGACGTCCTGCCATCTTCTGTCAAGATCAAAGACAAGACATCAGATTACAGAACAGATAACAAAGAATCATGAAGAAACCGTAAAATAAGGTGAATCAAGGGATTGGGTTCCATCATAGTCATTAGATCAAACGCAGAGTCCACCAGGATTTCCATGCATCTCAACTTATTATTTCGTGTGCACCCGAAATGATAAGTCGCTCTACATGGTCCCCGAGGCGTGCTCCTAGCCTGACCTTCAAACCACTAGGCACTCATGTCCAAAATACAAACAGCAAGTATAAGTGTGTGATAATGTGTGCAAGCAGGTGTGTCCGTTGGAGTATAGAAATGGGAGACGTCCGAATCTTGGACGAATCTCCGCAGAATGCCGAAGCCACTCCAACGCACGCCACCGCCTGTGCAAAGGTAATAAGGATCCTCGTTTCCAACGCGAAGTTGAAGTACAAGATAGGAGATAAGAATAATAGATAGATGATGTAAGCATAAATGATAATAACGAATGTAATACGAACACCCCGGCAAATTCCCGTATGACATGACTTTTATGAGTGTGACCGTCTAGTGTGTGTGCGACTCGGCTATAGACTTGACTCGACATGCAGTCCTAGTTCACTATAACCTGTCTCTGATACCAATCTGTCACACCCTCAAATTCCACGTGCGGGGTTTTACCGCGAGGCGCATGACAAACCAGGATCTAAGTCAACGGTCACAATAAACGACACTATATGATACGTAAAATGAAATAAACAAACATCAAGTTTCATAAATCCATTCGCTGCGGAAGCGTAACTTTTAATACAACCCAAAAGTAAAAGTGCATAAGTCTGAAAAAGATATGATAATGCATATGAAGCCTAGACGCCGTGTGACTCCGTGCGCCTATAGTAAGCTGCTACCTCAACGACCTGAGACAAACATGCTAAAAACGTCAGCAAATAATGCCGGTGAGTTCACAGGTTTTTAATTAAATGTTTAAGGTAATGAAAGCCATCATGTTATCACTATATCAAAAGTAATAGCGTTAGCTAGACGCATGAGTTATACCACTACGACCGGAAACCATTACAGACAACGATATATGATTTTTGCCCGAAATGATTTAGCGTACGACCGAGACAATATGCACCCGCCCGGCTCCCAGCCGACGGGTGGGGTCTGTCAATCCCAATAGATCTATCCACATTTCCCCCGTTATGCTATCCAGCATATTCATGGTTTCCCCGGGACTTTACGTATCGTATAGTAAGTAAATGAATCAACCACTAGCATAACATGATAATTTATGAAATAAGTATAAGCATGTGTCTCCCCCAAAATGTAAAGCATAAGACGGGGCCGTGAAACTCACCTGATGCTGCTCTTCGCACTATAATAAGTAAACCTGCTCAATAGACGGCCCCTAATACCGGTGACCTATCATGACGAGCATATAAGGTGTTAGACTAACAACCCGTAGGTTGATTAGTCCCTAATAGTCCAGACCATAACCGTGTACACATGAAATGATGTTCCAACGTTTAACCGACCGTACCAGGCAAGGCCCGACATCCCATTGGTGACCCGACATCTCATGTGTTTAGACAATACAAGACATCATGCCACATATGAAATCAAACACTTAATACGCGCAACAGTTCACCTAGTCTAGCATAATATCCGTTTAACGCATAAACAGGTCCGAATACGTGTTACTAAGTCATTGGGTGAATCCCGGGGTTCCTATCATGTTCCTAGGCGTCAAATCATGTTCCGGGATGTTAAAATATACATACAGCAGCATTACACGCGAGTAGGAATCAAACTAGCAATTAGGAAAAGTCAACATGTGATTAGGACTAGTCAACATGCGAGTACAGAGGCTAATCGCCCCTAATGATGGGCGAATAGGGCTATTCGTGTGACATAGGGGCGAGTAGGGTCATAAGGCATGCAATTCAGGGCTTAACTAGTGATTAGGATCGTAATCGCATGAAGTAAGGGCAATTGGACCCCCAATCGCCACTTTTATACACGATTAGGCTGCCATATAGGCGAGTAGGCCTCCAATCGCCTATAACACAGGCGATTAGGATCCCTAATCGCCTATAGTGCAGCTGATGTGGTATTTCGCGCGCCGAACACTCCAAATCAGATCCGAAACATGTAAAAACACCCAATAATCATTCTAACACATTAATAAACATATTCTAAGCAAAACCCCTAAGTTTTCATCATTCTAACAGTCCCGAATGCGAGCGTTTTCCCAAAATGGCAACTTAGCATGTAAACATCACATCAACATGCAAGAACTTGCCCTAAATAGCAAATATTCAGATTTAATCACATAATCACGTTGTCCGATAGCATCCTACTGTTCTAGCATCATCCTAGAGCAAACCCTAACATCACACAATCAACAACACACCTCATAACATCCTTAATCATCCAAAATCCTTCAAACGGGTCAAAACATCAAGTATCAATAATACACCACCAAAACCATTCAAACTCCTAGGACATCATCATACTAACTTATAACAGCAATAAACATCAAAACAACACAAGAATAACCATGATTCAACCCTAAAAATCCTACCTTTAACACATATAACACATATAATGCATGTAAAGGTGTAGGTTTGTTTAGAAACGGTTTTAAATGGATTTTCAAAGATAAAAACCTTTATAAGTCAGGTCTGGACGTTTAGGGAGCAAAACATAATCATTTAAGGGTTTGGGTTTGAAAAACACACCTTGAGATTAAGGGATGATGATGGAATAAGCTTGAAAATGATGGTTTTGATGCAAAAACGAGTTCCAGAGGGTGTTTGGGTGTTGGGTTATGTTATGGGACGGCTAGGGTTGTTGTTATGATGTTTTGGAGGTCAAGGGTGGTATTTATAGGCGTTTCTAGTCGTTCAGCATGTTACACGCGATTACGCAGACATACACGCGAGTAGGGAGCCTAATCGCATGAACCTTCATGCGATTAGCCCTTAATCGCCTATAGGTATCTCCCAATCGCCCCTATATAGGCGATTAGGCTACTCCCCATATGCCTAATCGCCTGCAGCCTCCCAGTTTGTGTGTTTTGCGCGTTAAACCCCGTTTTAACATATGTTAACACATATCCACATACTAACAAGCCACATAATGATTGTAAACATATAATACATGATAAATGACACGTTCCTACCCGATCACCAATTCCCGGGACCCGAGACTTGCGTGGTTGCGTTAAACCCGGCGATCCCACGAATCACCGATTCTTGTACACGTGGTTATGGACCGACACCCAATGGTTTCTCTAACCATTGTAACGACTCCCGATGATTCTCGAATCATCAATATGACTTAATTAACCCTAGTTAAGTATGATATTAAGTAGTTATTTGAAATGTTTTCGTTGAGATAGACTCGTATGCATGTAAAGTACGAAACGCATGTATGTAAGGTATAAAAGTATTGACCTGAATATGCCGGGTGTCACAAGCCTGGACGAATCAAGAGCAACTCGAGTTAGTGCGGGCGTGGATAAACGTTAAGGAGATCCCGTCAACCAATAGGCGGGCTTTTTGGCAGGTGTGTTGGTTGAGTTCAACCAAATCACGGAGTCTATTCAGCGACGATGCAGGCGCACCTTGGGGTTAGCGAACAGATGGCAATTCAGTTGACACACGACGCCTATCGTCAACAATACGATAGCGACTTCTCAATCACCAATCTTTTGTCGTGGTCTCTGATGCGTTTTCACTATATTTAATTTTTAATGTTTAGGCTTTATGTTTAATGTTACGTTTGTTGTTTTGTGTTGTATTTGTAATGTTTAATGTTTTAGGCTTTATGTTTAATGCGTTTTCACCAATCTTTTGTGTTTAATGTTAGTTTATTTTAAAAGATTACATAATATTTTAAATTTAAACCACATAAACACATAAAATTACAACCCTAAATTACTTATTACAAACAGAGTTCCTAATCCTAAACTACTTATTAAAACGTTACATAAACACATTACATAAAGACATTACATAAAGACATAATATAATCCTAAATTACTTATTAAAACCTAAACCTCCCACTACGGAGAGTAGTTGTCCCAGTCGAGTGTGTAGTACTCGGGGGATAGGGAACGTGAGCTGTCCCTCCCATCGGACCTTGCATCCGAGGGGAAGTAGTAGTTCTCCCCACGAGGGGAAGGCATGCTCCAAAGGCGCTCCTCCTCAAGTTCCCTGAGGGCTTCCAAGTCCTCAGGAGTTGGGTCCCCATATTCACGGGGTGGGGTGGGGATAGGTTGGTGGTGGTGGAGTGGGCAAGTATTATGGGGGGTGGGGATAGGTTGGTGGTGGTGGGTGGGGGTATTCTGGGGGGGTGGGGATAGGTTGGTGGTGGGGGGAGGGGATAGCAGCAGCAATTCGGGGGGTGGGGGCCGACACCCTCAGTCGGTCCATTTCATTAATAGCCATGGTATAATCCATGGCCCAGGCCCATTCTTCATCCGTGAAGTCATCATCGACTTCAGGATGAGGAAAGGTTGGTGGTGCCGCAGCAAGAGGAGGAGGGTGATAAATCCAATGTTGTGGAGGAGGAAGAGGAGGTTGTGGAGGAGGAGGAGAGGAGGTGAATGGTAGTCTCCGGGGCCGGCCCCGTCCCCGGACCCGGCGAGCGTACTGCCGAACATTAGAAGGTCCGGCAGCTGCTGCTTGAAAACTGCCCATATTATTCATTGTGTTCAGGATGAGGAAAGGATGAGGAAGAGGGAAGAGGTGTGACTGAGATTTGGGAGGAGGGGGGTATTTATAGGTGTGACTGAGATTTGGTGGGGGGGGGGGGACTTTGAAATTCAAACTTTGAAATTTAAACGTTTGGGGGGGGAAAGTTTGAAATTCAAACTTTGAAGTAGGAGGGAAACTGTTTGAAATTCAAACGGTTTGGAACAGTAACTGTTTGAAATTCAAAATTTTTTTTATTAAATTTTATTTTTTAATACTAAATAATTTTTTATTATTTTATTAATTTAATAAACTTTCAGTTTAAATTTTTATTTTTATTATTATTTTTATTTTTAATGAAATATTATTAAGTATTAAATATTCTTATTTAAATAAAAAACAATAATTAACCAATCATTACCAATCATTTATAACCCCCACATAACCCCCTTCCCACTACACCCTCTTTTTCCATAACCCCAACATAACCCCTTTTCTATTACTTTTTAATATTTTAATCCTATAACCCCACATAACTATCCACCACTACACATACCCTTAGTGTAGAAATTTGTCACAGGAGATATTATTATTTTAGAAAATATCTATCTATAATCTATAATCTATAATCTATTAATATATATAAAAGAATTGAACATTGCTGACGTGGCGTGCAATGGTGCCTTCAACCTCTCCATGAAACTGCCACGTGGCATCATAATTGAAAGATTTTAGTGTTTTTAAATTATTTCCTTTTTTTAATTAAAAAAAAGATAAACATAAAACCCTAAATTTATCTCTCTATCTCTCAATCCTCAATTCTCAATTACTAAAATTAAATTGAGTTATTTTAGGAAAAAAGAATTTATAAACAAATTTAAATTTCTCTCTCTTATGTTCCTCCCATAATTTTTAAACGTTAATATCTTTTATATTTGAGATTTTTTAAATAAAAAAAATTACACCAAATTAACGAGCGTTTTATTATCTTTCCAACGAGTACTATAGTGTTATATAAAAAACAGAGAAAAAAACGACTATTTTTTGTGGGGTTATGTTCGTACAGAAAAAAAAAACACAAAGTGTTCAGGTTATTCATTAATCATGATTTTTCTTTTAAACCAGGTTCTTATCTACGATGTTGAAATTCAGCCCAATCGCCATGCTATCATTGAAATTTTACTCTTCTAAAGATGGATAGGTATACTTCATCAAGAGAAGCTAGGAGAAAGAATCGCGCAACACTGGAACACATGGTGTCACCTTATAACAAGTTTATTTTTTTATTTATTTAATTACAAGAGTAATAATTATTACTATTAGTATTAGTATTATTAGAATGGTTATATTTTTCAACCCCCATCATGAATTCTACATCTATATAAGTCAAAATTAAATTGTAATATATTTTAAATTACGTGAAGCTGATTATATGTTGAATGTTATCCTTTTAATAATGTATTATGTTTAATATGGTTTATGCTTTTTATTTTTTTAACTTTTTAAATAAATGTTTTTTAACTAAGATTGATTATGTTTAAGTTATTTACTCTTTTCGTGATTTAAGTTTTCTTCTTTTATCATTTTTTATTAAATCATATTAAATTTTTCAACCCCGGGACCTTCCCGGGGTAATCAGCTAGTTTATAATATATAACTTATAATAAAAGAATTGAATACTGTTGAGGTGGCATTTAATGGAGGCCTCAACCCTCAATCTCTTCTTTGAGAGATGCCACATAGAATGTGATATGACAACTCTAGACCAATTAAAAAAATTAAATATGGTTTAACATAATTTATTAAATACCTAATCTACTAAATTTAAATATTAAAATCTCTCATGTTTCATCCCATAACTTTTAAACGTTGATATCTTTTATATACGAGAATTTTTAAAGAAAAAAATTACACCAAATTAACGAGCGTTTTATTATCTTTTCCAACGAGTACCATAGTGCTATATAAAAAACGGAGAAAAAAACGACTATTTTTTGTAACCCGACAGGTATTGTGTCAGGTTTGGAATTAGTTTAAAAAAATTGTGGGTTTGGGTCGGGCCTGAGATTAGGTGATACCCGACCCAATTACCCGAAACCACATACCCAAATACCCGAACTATATACCCGGTCATATACTCATAATTTTTTTAACGCATCACATAACCCTTAGACTAATGTCTTCGATATTTCAATAAATAACTTTTTTTCCTTATTTCATGTTAGTTCTTTTTAGAATGATCGATTACAAACTTCCGCATTCATTTGACATTATATAATATTTTGTAATGGCACTAGATTTATACCCCGCCGCAGAGATTTCTTTTTTTTAATATATTTATATATTTGAATATGATAACCTATGACAAAGATCTGTTTAAAATAAATAATAATAATAATCATATATTGGCAAGTGATTAATTATGTTGTCATATTAGATATTTTATTATGTCATATTAGATATTTCAACCCGGGACGTTCCGGGATAAAAACTAGTTATATAATAAACCAAAACATTTTTAATGACATGTCATAATATTATGCAATCTCTCTTTTGAGAGATGCCACATAGATGTGATGTGGCAACTCTAGACCAATTAAAAAAAGAAATAAATATGGTTTAACATAATCTATTAAATACCTAATCTACTAAATGTAAATATTAAAACTTTATTATTTTCTCTCTCATGTTTCATCTCATAACTTTTAAATGTTAATATCTTTTATATACGAGATTTTTTAAAGAAAAAAATTACATCAAATTAACGAGCGTTTTATTATCTTTCCAACGAGTACCATAGTGCTATATAAAAAACGGAGAAAAAAACGATTATTTTTTGTAACCTGACAGGTATTGTGTCAGGTTTGGAATTAGTTTTAAAAAAAAATTATGGGTTTGAGTCAGACCTGGGATTAGGTGATACCCGATCCAGTTACCCTTTTTTTATATTAGAATATGATAACTTATGGCAGAGATTTGTTTAAAATAATAATAATAATAATAATAATAATAATAATATTCATTAATCTTATATTGGCAGATGTCATTTTTATAGTTTAGATACTTCTAATTTTATTTACTTTACTTAGATTTCTCAACCCAGAACGCTCCCGAGGTATAAACTAGTTAAATTATATAATAATTGTGATGTTATGAAATGAAAGATTATATGGAAAACTAACTTTAAAATGTAATCACATAATTCTCTTTCAAAGGTTTGGACCCCACACCAAGTGTGCAGACCTTTTTATTTTTGCATAGGGGCTGTTTGGTAGCCTCTTAATGAGACTCTTAACCATTCAGTGCTGAATGATTCAGCATTCAGCGCGTTTGTTTCAGCCTCTTAATGGAATGGTTAAGTCTGAATCATTAAGACTTGGGATGTTGCTGAACCATTAAGCACCGAATCATTAAGCACTGAACTAGGCTGAACCTTAATGAAACTCTCATACCAATGTGGGACAAGAAAACTAACCATTAAGAGGTCCAACTTAATGATTCAGCACTTAACCATACAGACCTCTTAACCATTCAGCTCTCTTAATAATTCAGCACTTAATCAACCAAACAGCCCCATAGTATTGTAATCTATATCTCTACTGGTATCTAATGGGTTTTGGACGAGTAAAATACTAATTTAATGTTCTTTCACAATAGTAAAATTGCAATCTTATAAATTTGTCAAAACATATTTAATAAAACAATTAAATCTCTATTGATTAATAGTAGGTTACATTTTTTTTTGAATGGTCAACTAGCATTTCTGTCCGACTACCTAGGGGAGTCCCACACTATGGGCAGAAAGCCACGACCAACCCAATGGAGGGCCCATACGTACCTTGGGCAGCTGGCGTAGTCAGGCCCGCCCATGCAGTTACCGAAACCGGGGAAAACCCAACCCCTCACCCGCCCGAAGGTAGGACGGCAAAGGATTGGTAAACCCGGGCGAGATCAGGACTCGAACTCGTGACCATAGGCCAGGAGTCATCCTTCATTTCTCATTATGTCCCTCGTGGGAATCGAACCCGGGACACCCAAGAGGGATCCCCGGTCCATTCACCAACTGAGCTACCCGTGAAGGACAATAGTAGGTTAATAAATGACTTCTTGACCAAGAAGATATTAATTGAAACACCAATTAACTTCATTTCTACAACATTATATGTTTTGTTTGGGTAGAAAGAGCAACCGAAGCGTTTAAGATAATTCATTGAATTTACACAAAAAAAAAAAAAAAAAAAAAAAAAACTATATATGACCAATTCCTAAAAAAGACCCTCCTGCATATCGACGGGAAGAAAAGATGGATGAAACGGCTGCCATCATAACCAACCACCCAAATTCGACACAATTATTACAATTGAATCATCGTTAAACCCATTTGATTAACAATTCGTAACCGATCGACAACAACTGAGTTTGAAACCCAAAACCCGGTCCACCAAACAACCTTCGTACCTCTCGGCTCTCTCTCTCTCTATTTTTCTGCAATTTTCAACGGAAATTCGGTCTGCGGTGGCAGTCGAAGGTGTGGAGCACCGTCTTTGATCGTGGACCATGGCTCATACTGGTCCGATCCAATAGACAAGATCGCTTTTGTAAAGGATCGGCTCACAGCGTCCGGTTTACAAGAAGACGGTAGCTAGAAACCCAACTTTGCTTTTGTGCTTATTAATAATAAACCCTTATAGATGAATGTTTAATAGTATAATTAACACTATATTAATATGAGTAAAAAAATTGATTTAACATATTGGTTTCTGACGGTTTGGTCCAGAACATGCTAATTAATTTTGGAGATGTCGTGTTTTCCTTTTACAACTTTTGAAAACACAATGTTCTATAAATTTCACGCATACTGCTTCGATGTGCTTATTTTTATCGATATCTCAATTTAAATTTTACTCAAAACCGAGTTGTGATTAGTATTAGAATGCTACAGATATTTACAATCCCGCCGCGTAGCGCGGGGTTCCCACTAGTAACTCAAAATAAGTAGTGGATAGTAGAGGTGTACAAAAAAACCGGTTTTTTTTAACCGGAAATAAAAACCGAAAACGGTTTTTTTAAAAACCGGTTTTTTTATAATCGGTTTTAAACCCGAACCGAACTAGCTGTTATAGACCGGTTTTAATTATGGAGGTAACACCCCAACCGATGGCGGAAACATCGGGATGTCACGTATTGATGATTGTTCAGTAGCTCATGGTAAATAATAAATTTCAATAATTGATTTAAATACATTACATACAATTGTTCTACAAGAATTTGTACATTAAATGAGAAATACTAAATATGCATCTTCAAGCATTAACTCTAAACTCCAAGCAAGCTATAACCTGAAACATGTTAAGTTTGAAAATATTTTGGGTCAACAAAAGTTGGTGAGAATTACATAGGTTTTGATAATTGAATAAAACTTGTACAATTCAAGTGTCATGGCAAGTCTAGTCCATATGTGAAAACATACTAGAAGTAAATCGAGTGCATAATCAATCCTTGTGACTGTTATAATGTGGTACATCCCATACGCTCATGGTTCACTCGAATATGTTATGCGATAACAAACACCCACGCTACCTTTGTAGGAGGCACGTATCCGGGTGGGATTGTCAGTCCAATAGATCTATCATTGTATATCGTCGGCTGATCAATGTTAATGATTATGCTAGAATTGTGCTTACCCTAGTCATGTTCAAGACATAATGCAACATAGAAAAACACATAGACACTTTGATGATTGAATTGCATATAGAATGTTGTAACATGTTTCACCCCAAAAACGGTGATAAATAGAAAAGGGGCTATGTAAAACTCACATTGGCTAAGGTGAATTGTCCTCTAAGTGTTGTGAATGTATGCGAGGCGAATCCCAAAGACTCAATAACGTAGCTAGTCCAAATTGAAGAAAACGAAAAAAAAGAATATCAAGCTTCCAATTCGCCAATTACAAGAGCTTATAATCAAAGCTTCAATTGTAGAAGTAATAGACTATAGAAGAAAGGTATGAGGGAAAGTTTAATCATATTGAAACAATCTATTTAGAGGTGCAAAGTATAATGGGTCATAGGTGGGTTTTTATACTAGCTTTGGAGTCAATTAGCCATTAAAATTGGTCAACACCATAAAGTAAGGTTTTATGATGAATTGACTATTTGACTAAGACTTTGACTGTTTGACTAAGACTTTGACTGTTTGACTAAGACTTGACTAATCAATTTAAGGAATGTGTTAAGTTTATTTTCTTCTGAAATACTACACAAGATGATAGTTGGCTCAGTTGGTTGTCACTGTGTGTTGGTTGGCTGTGGACGAGGGTTCGAGTTCCGGTCCACACAAATCTTTTTTTGGCAATTATTTCCCTAAAACTATATTATTCTAAATTCATAATATGATTATATAAGCCCAAAAGTGACTCGAAATATTTTTAAAACGTACAAAAGTGTCGAGATACAAATAATTATTAGTTTAAGGTATTTAAAACATATATTGTTTAAAACAATACATTCTTTTTATCAAAAAAAAATTAGGGAAAATTCGCGATGTTACATGGGATGCCCTTAAAGAAGCGTTTTTTTAATAAGTACTTTCCCCCTAGCAAGGCATCCCGCCTTCGCGATCAGATCCATTCGTTCCGGATGGAACCTGATGAGCCTTATTATCTTGCATGGGAGCGTTTTCAAAACTTGCTTAGCAGGTGCTCCCAACATGGTCTGACTGATTGGGCCCTTGTAGAGAAATTCTACAATGGCTTAACTTATGAGGCAAAGAACCGTTTTGATACTTCTGCAGGCGGCCACATGATGGGTAAGAAAACTGCGGCCGAATGCAATGACTTATTTGAAAGTTTTGCCCAGACAGACCATGATCAGCGGACATTACTCAGAAATTCTATTCCTGCACCTAGTACCACCTCACCAACTCGAGGTGTTCACCAAGTCACATTGGATACTAGTGTGGCTACTGCTTTAGATGCATTAACTAAGGAAGTGAAGGAGTTGAAGTTGAAATCTGAAAAGTGTGAGATGTGTAGGGGAGGGCATGCTACTTCTGAATGCCCTTTGATTCACCAGGAGGAGCAAGTAGATTTTGTAGGCGGTCAGAACCGTGGGTCTAATAACTCTTATGGAAATTCTTACAACCCAGGTTGGAGGAATCATCCAAACTTCAGCTGGAAATCTTTCGGTAATCCCCCTGGTTTCTCACCAAGCTCTACTCATAATCAGGGGCAGGGTCATTATTCGGGAGGAAGTTTGGGTAATAATGTAGGTTCGGGTATTGAGGGTGGTTTGGGTGAAATAAAAGATCTGTTAACCCAGTTGGTAGCTAAAGATGCCCACACCCAAAAAACTCTAGCAGAGCATGACACCTTGTTGAAAAATCAGGCTATGCTCTTGAAAAATCACCACTCTGCGTTCTTATATCTTCAGCGTACCGTTGGTGACATTGCTAGGCAGTTGGAAGAGCGGCCCCAAGGTCAGTTCTCGGGTAGTACTCAGCCCAACCTAGCCGCCCAACTGAAAGCAGTCACCACTCGTAGTGGTAGAGGGGCAGAGAGAGTTAGTGAGCAGGTAGAGAGTGAGATAGAGGAGCAGGTAGATGAGGAAATGGAGATGGAGGCTCCTAGTAGGGTGCAACCTAGGCTAGTCCCAGCAAGTACCGCACCAAATAGTGAGCCTCAGATAGAGAAGGGTGTAGGTAGGACACCCACACCGATTAGGCCTACCCCTGAGATTGATCCTTCTCGTCTTCCATACCCAGCCTGCCTTAGGAACCAGAAATATGCTAAGGAGTATGGACATTTTCTAGATATGTTTAAGCAGCTTAAAATCAATCCCCCGTTCATTGAGGCCCTCCAGCATATGCCTAAATATGCCAAATTCCTTAAAGATCTTCTAAAAAGGAAAGATAGGCTGGGGGAGGTCTCAAACATTCCATTGACTGCGGGATGTTCTACGGTGGTTTTGAACAAGCTGCCGGAGAAATTGACAGACCCTGGGATTTTTACAATCCCGTGTATGTTTGGTAGTGACACTCAAAACCACGTGTTGGCATACTTAGGTGCTAGTATCAACCTGATGCCTTATTCTCTTTATGAGAAACTAGACCTAGGTGACCTGACCCCAACGCGCATGACTTTATCCCTTGCTGACCGATCGGTCAAATATCCACGGGGCATTGTGGAAAACTTGTTGGTGAAAGTTGATAAATTTGTTTTCCCCGTGGATTTCGTTATTCTTGACATGGAGGTAGACGACAAAGTACCTCTAATTCTAGGCCGTCCGTTTCTGCGTACCACCAAGGCACTCATTGATGTCTTTGACGGGAAGATCACTCTACGCGTAGGAGATGAGACGGTCACATTTGAGATCGTCAAATCCATGAGATACCCTGGTAGTCAAGACGATTTTAACGGTCCCACTGACTCTGTTTACTTCATAAATTCTTTTATTTCTCGGGTGGACCGATGTCTTGATTACATCTGTGGGGGTGATTTGGTAGTTGAAACCCATGATGAGGAGTTAGATTTGGTTGGGGATGAAGCCCCTTTGTTTCCTGAGGCATTAGAGATTAGTGAGGTTCGTGAGGAGAGTAGTAAACCTTCATTAGAGATACCACCGCCTTTAGAACTTAAGGTTTTACCCTCTCACTTAGAGTATGCCTACTTAGGGGAGAATGCTAGTTTGCCCGTCATTATTTCATCTAAACTGACGGAGAAGGAGAAGAGTCGGTTGCTTGATGTGTTGAAGGCACATAAGCAAGCCATTGCATGGAGGCTCTCTGACATCAAGGGCATCTGCCCTACCTCCTGCACCCATAGGATACTCATGGAGGATGATTATAAGCCTGTGGTGCAGCCTCAGAGACACCTAAATCCAAACATGCAGGAAGTAGTTAGGAGTGAGGTTCTTAAGCTTATGGATGCTGGTCTGATCTATCCCATCTCTGATTCCCCGTAGGTGAGCCCGACTCAGGTTGTCCCTAAGAAGGGAGGGATGACTGTGGTCACTAATGAGACGAATGAGCTCATTCCCACTCGTACTGTTACTGGTTGGCGTGTCTGTATTGATTATAGGAGATTGAATGACGCCACCAGGAAAGACCATTTTCCTCTCCCCTTCATTGATCAGATGTTGGAGCGTCTAGCAGGGCAGCAGGTTTACTGTTCCTTGACGGTTTTTCAGGTTATTTCCAGATCCCCATTGCACCGGAGGATCAGGAGAAGACCACTTTTACATGCCCCTATGGCACTTATGCGTATCGTTGCATGCCATTTGGGTTATGTAACGCTCCAGCCACTTTTCAGCGTTGCATGATAGCTATCTTTTAGGATATGATTGAGACATTTATGGAGGTTTTCATGGATGATTTTTCGGTTTATGGTAGCTCCTTTGATGCTTGTTTGGGTAACTTAGAGAGAATGTTAGAGAGATGTGTAGAGTCTAAGTTAATGTTGAATTGGGAGAAGTGTCACTTTATGGTGACTGAGGGGATAGTTCTAGGACATAAGATTTCTAGGGATGGTATAGAGGTTGATAGGGCTAAGATTGACACCATTAGTAGGCTTCCACCTCTGACCAATGTCAAGGCCATCCGTAGTTTTCTAGGTCATGCGGGTTTCTATCGTCGGTTCATTAAGGATTTTTCCAAAATCACTCGCCCCATGACCCGTCTTCTTGAGAAAGACGTTCCTTTTGTCTTTGATGAGGAGTGTCTTAAGGCTTTTAAGTTTTTGAAGGAGCGGTTGGTGAGTGCTCCTATCTTAGTTTCACCCGACTGGAGATTGCCTTTTGAGCTCATGTGTGATGCGAGTGACTACGCAGTCGGTGCAGTCTTAGGGCAAAGGCGCGACAAACATTTTCATCCTATCTACTACGCCAGTAAGACCCTTAATGATGCTCAGGAGAACTACACAACCACCGAGAAAGAGCTCTTGGCGGTTGTGTTTGCTTTTGATAAATTTCGTTCTTATCTCGTGCTCTCCAAAACCACCGTCTTTACTGATCACTCGGCTTTGCGGTTTCTTTTCGCAAAGAAGGACGCCAAACCTCGTCTAATTCGGTGGATTCTTTTGCTTTCTGAGTTTGATATTGAGATTAAGGATAAACGGGGAGCAGAAAACGTGGCTGCGGATCCCCTTTCTCGTTTGGAGGATCCGAGTAGGGAGGAGATTCGTGAGGAGGCGATTGGAGATAAATTCCCTCACGAGTCCATTGATTTCGTTGAAGCTGAGAAGCAAGGTATGCCATGGTTCACTGATTTGGCAAATTACCTTGCTCATGGGATGTTGGTAGAGGGTATGAATACCCAACATCGTAAGAAATTCCTGAGAGATGCTACCAAGTATGTGTGGGATGATCCTTTTCTGTTTAGGATAAGAGGTGATAGGATTTTGAGGAGATGTGTTAATAGAGAGGAGGGACTAGATATTATTAGGAATTGCCATGAGAATCTCTATGGAGGGCACCATGCTCATCACACCACTACGCAAAAGGTCTTTGATTGTGGTTTTTATTGGCCTACTGTGGTGAAGGATGCCCTCGATTTCGTGAAGCGGTGCGACGCCTGTCAACGCACCAGTAACATTTCATCCAAGGATGAGATGCCTCAGAACCCCATTCAGGTTCTTGAAGTTTTTGATGTCTGGGGCATTGATTTCATGGGACTGTTCCCCATTTCTGGAGGGAACCGGTACATCCTCGTGGCCATTGATTATGTTTCAAAGTGGGTGGAAGCGCAAGCTTTACCTACTAATGATTCCCGAGTGGTGGTGAAATTTTTGAAGAAGTTGTTCACTCAGTTTGGTACTCCCTAGGCACTTAATAGTGACCGTGGTACGCATTTCTGTAACACCATGATGGAAAAGGCTACGGGGTCACTCACCGTTTATCGACTGCTTACCATCCTCAAACAAGCGGTCAAGTGGAAAATGCAAACCGAGGGGTGAAGAGAATTCTTGAGAAAACCGTTGGGAAAAGTCGGAAGGATTGGTCCGACAAGTTAGATGACACGCTTTGGGCGTTTAGGACGGCTTATAAAACGCCACTAGGTACTACACCTTTTATGATTGTTTATGGTAAAGCGTGTCATCTACCCGTTGAGCTAGAACATCGAGCTCTTTGGGCCCTCAAGGCGGTTAATCTTGATCTTACCGAGGCCATTAGGAGACGATTTTTCCAGCTTCATGAGTTGGAGGAGCTTCGGGATGCAGCATATGCACGCTCATTGAGTATTAAAGAGAAATCTAAGGAGCTGCATGATAAGAAGATCAAGAAGGTGAAGGAGTTTAGAAAGGGAGATAAAGTGCTTTTATATAATTCACGGTTGAAGTTGTTCACAGGTAAGCTTAAGTCTAAATGGGCAGGTCCATACACAGTTAATGAGGTTTTCCCATATGGCACAGTCGAATTACTAAATGATGCAGATGGAAGCACTTGGAAGGTCAATGGTCATAGGCTTAAGCTTTATATTGGAGGACCGTTAGACCCGACAGAGAAGGAGGAAACTCCTCTCGAGACCCCTTAGGATGAGAGATGGTTGAACCTTGGGTAAAATCCCAAGTGTAGAGTTTGTAAGTTATTTTTATATTTATTATTATTATTATTTTTTATCTTTTCATTTTTTTATTATTATTTTTTTTATCTTTTGTGGTTCGGTATTGTGCTCGGGTTTTGTTTGTTTCGTTTTGTGCAGGTTTGGATTGCACCACCCGTACTCAATCTCCATTCGGGCGATTCCAGAGCTGTTTAACATTTGTCAAGGCAAGCCCAGAGTTTATCATTGTGTCAGAGCCGATCGCGAATGAAATGCTATACGATCGAGCTGGATTGGACTAGAGTTTTTGGAGCTTACTTGTTATTTAACCAGCTAAGTCCTTTCCAATTTGCCCTTATCTTTTTAGTTTTGTATTCTGAATTTATTTTTAGTTTTGAGTCGTTTGCTATTCCTACATTGAGGGCAATGTAGAGTTTAAGTGTGGGGATGGAAACTGTCGTCTAGTCTGTATATAGAGTTGTTTTGAGTCCAAAAAAAATAAAAAAAAAACGAAAAATTCAAAAAAAAAAGGTCCCTAATTTTGAAGTTTGCATTATAAAATATGGAAAATGATAGGTAAAGTCAAGTGTCTGGTTTTCAAATATTATATGTATTAGAAGAATAAATAATCAAAAGCGTGTTGACTCGGGATGTGTGGGTAGGCCCAGCTGATAGAAAAGTTTCCTTTGAGCTAATACACCTAAATATATTAGGATACCTTGTGGGTTCATCTAGAAAAAAATGGGGAAGCTGAAACCGCCAATAATAGTATAAGGAATGACGTTATAAGATTAAAACCATTAGAATTTCTAATCACTTAAAAAAAAGAACTGGATATAAAATAAGGGCAAGACCAATGGTGTTGTTTCTAGGGATAGTGACTCCGGACCCGACTCCCTCTAGGATTTTCTGAAAATAAATATCTAAAAAAGCTCATGAAAAAATTAGAAATCAAAGCGAACATGCTGAAGCTTAAGGTGCCTGGCCACTGGGATAGCGACTTGGATTGGTCACACCCTCTGAGTTAAGTATGCTGAGATGGAAAAAAAATAATACGTGATTTTAAATTCTCTTGGTTTTCTACATAAGACGTTTAGGAATAGTCAATTGGTTGTTCCTTTTGTTTCATAAGCTTGAGGCGGGATTAGGTGAAACTGTGGCTTCTTTAGTGTGAGACCCTAGGTAGACTAAATGAACCTAAAATTTAACTAACATGATAAGGGGCTTATAAACCGGCGGTTGAGTTTAAGAGGACAAATATACCTGCATTCGCAGTTGGCACGTGATTAGATTTTTAAAATTAAAGTAACCTATGTTTTGAGGCCAGATTATTTGATTGTGATTCCATAGCATAATTCTTTTTCAGGGACGAAAAAAAAGATAAGTGTGGGGATATTTGATGTATTGTAAAATACATCTATTTCCAGTGTAAAGTTTTTACGGTTTTCGAGTCGTTTAGATAGTGTTTTTATTAGTTTTAGGCTTGTACTGGTCTATTTTATTTAGTATAGGTTTTTATATATTTTTATTAGTTTTGTGTCATTTTTATTACTTATGTATTTATTTTATATTTTGTAGGTGTTCATGGACATTGGAGCGTAAACGAGCAATTTCGGTCAAGTCAAGAACACCCAAGTCAAGAGCACGGAGTTATAATACTAAATAATAATAATAATAATAATAATAATAAAAGAAAAAATAAAACATAAAACATAAACTGTGACTTCGTCAAGAAAAGCTAGGAGAAAGAATCGCGCAACACTGCAACACATGGTGTCACTTTATAGCAAGGTTATTTTTTTATTTATTTAATTACAAGAGTAATAATTATTACTACTATTAGTATTAGTATTAGTATTAGTATTATTAGAATGGTTATATTTTTCAACCCCAAGATGCTCCCGAGATAAAAGCTAGTGTATATATATATATATATATATATATATATATATATATATATATATACATTGTATTATATCCTATTACATCACATTACATCTCATTATAGTCTATGTTCTATAAATACTATGTATACCGAGGCAACACACAATCATAATCTCCAAAACAAGAAGTAATACAAATACTAGCCATATCATAATGGCAACTACCACAATATGTTCAAAAGTGTTGCTACTAAGTTTCTTCTTCTTCATCTACTTCATCACCTCTAATGCCAATCAAGTCATGGAAAACAATGATTCAAGCCAACTTTTGATGCGTAAGTTAGGGTTCAAAGTGTCTGATCTTGAATACTATAAAAGAAAGGCGCTTGATGTGAAGCCCAATAGGAATGTACCAGGAGGCCCTACTGAACCTCCTCACCATAATAGACTTGTGAAGCCTAATAGGAATGTACCCGGAGGCCCTACTGAACCTCCTCACCATAATAGACTTGTGAAGCCCAATAGGAATGTACCTGGAGGCCCTACTGAACCTCCTCACCATAATAGACTTGTAATGACAACGGTTCACTAGTTGAGTTTATGAATTGAAATAATAAAATAAAGTTTGTTGTGAGAGTTATTTATTGTTTGAATAAATTATGGTTTTTAGCCATTTGGGTTTTTTTTTTTTTTTTAAAAAAAATCCATTTTAATTCAAATATTTATGACATTTCAATGCCTGATCTTTCAATTTTGTTTAAATTAAAGTCTTGTCATATAACCTAATCAACATAATCTTAAAATCTTGTATGGCATGACCATAATGCAACAACGTATTTGGTTACTCTTATATGGAGTTTTACTTACCATAAAAAAAAAAAAATTAGAGTGGTTTTCTAAGTTTAAGAAGATTCAAAAAATGTGAAACTTGCTTCAACTATTATGTTATAAAATCTATACATATAATAAACCAAAGCCATTTTAATGACATGACACTCAAAAAGGGTATTCTCTTCATTGAGTGTGCCTTGTGTCATCCCATGTGGCAAGGGCTTTATTTTAGGAAAATAATAATTTAAAATTTAAAAATAAAATTAGATTTTTATCTCTAATAATTTATCCCATAACTTTTAAACGTTAATATCTTTTATATACGAGATTTTTTAAAGAAAAAAAATTACACCAAATTAACGAGCGTTTTATTATCTTTCCAACGGGTACCATAGTGCTATATAAAAAACGGAGAAAAAACGACTATTTTTTTGTGTGGTTTTGTTCATACAGGAAAAAAACACAAAGTGTTTAGGTTATTCATTAATCATGTATAGGCAAGTCATTAGTTATGTTCAAACCAATAAATATGATTTTTATTTACAACATGTGTTAGCATTGGAGTTGTACATTGTTTTAGGTTAGGTTTTAATATTAGAGTTATACAGTGTTTAAGGTTATGCACTAACATTGAAGATACATTGTTAATTGTTTTAGGTTAAGTGCTATGTAACTGTAAAACGCATCAGTCTATTTCAGGTGAAAAATTGATATTTCAAATTAGATTTCTCAACCCGGGACGCTCCCGAGATATATTAGTTTAAAAAAATTGTGGGTTTGGGTCGGGCCTGGGATTAGGTGATACCCGACCCAATTACCCTTTTTTTATATTAGAATATGATAACTTATGACAGAGATTTGTAATAATAATAATAATAATAATAATAATAATAATAATATTCATTAATCATATATTGGCAAGTCATTAATTATGTTGTCATATTAGATATTTTATTATGTCACTACAAGAAAAGTGAGCAATAGAGGCGACTTTTGTCGTCTCTATTGCTCTATTTAGTCGTCGCTAAAGGCAATAGAGGCGACATGTCGTCCCTATTGGGTCGCCCCTAAAGGTTAGTCGCTATTGCTCATTTTTTCGTCGCTATTGAAAGTCGCCTCTAATGGTTTTCGTCGCTATTACTAATAGAACAATAGAGACGACTTTTTTCGCCTCTATTGCTTTTCGTCACTAATATTCCTGGAGCAATAGAGGCGATTTTTGTCGCCTCAATTGGCTTTTTTTTTTTTTTTTTTTTGCCTATTTTTCCAGTTTTTTCCCTGTTTCAAACCAGTTAAAAAGCTGTTAAAAACCTTCTATTTTCCGGTTACGGCAAACCATAATAACATATATCACATAATTAAACATAACATTACAATCATCCTAGTTTTCAAACACAAATCGTTTTACCAACCAACATAACATTTACAATCATCCTAACACAAATCGTTTTACAACATAACTATGTCAATTCAAAATCATCGCCGCTACCATAATCCTCGCTTCCATCATCACCGTTTTCATCATCACCGCTATCAACATCCCATCAAACACATATATCTCTACCCATTCATAATAACATTTGCCACTGATATCCATGGCATCAAGACTGAATAGAGTACATGAAACAGCTAGAAATGTGATATCAAACTGCAATAAAACTGATCCATATCAATGGTGGTTCAAAACTTCAAATGAATAGCAATCCACTAAGTATGAATGATGCTTACATTAACATGTAGTTTTTCCCCTCTGGAAGTGTCAACTACAAGCTTTGTTTCGGTAACTGTGTGAAGATATAATCCTGCAATCAAAAGAGGCACCACAACAGTTAGATACAGATTGAGATTTCTAACACTAAACCAGTAACAAGAAGTTTATAAGTTGAAGGTAGCAAAAAGCGAGCTAAAAGGACATGGTAAGTGCTCTCTAACGACTACTTTTTATATCAAGTAGTTATGTGATGACAAAATTTTAAGACAAGTAAACACAAAGTGAGATTAAAATAAGAAACAAATTATAACATATAGAGGGGGTATGGGTAATGCTCATATTCTCAACCAATATCCAGGTTCTCAGTTAACCACAAACACATACATCACCACATCCTCTCAATAGTACTTCAATCACAAACACAAAAACCATATGAATCAATCAAGAACACTTGAAGACTAAATAAGACTTAACTAAATTCTAAATTCTGTCACTTAAAAAAAAAGCTAATGATTTATAATAATGAGACTATGAGAGAATACCATACCATCCATATGTTGTCAACTCCACCAAGAACAGCAGTAGCAAGCTTTGATCTGAATGGGTTCCATACTCTGTATTCAACCTTTGTTCCATCTTCATTTTAATCACAAAACAAAATAATTCATAAGTTCATCTTCATTAACCGTACGAGTGTAAAGCCCAAGATTTAGTTTTTATTAATATTACTTTCTAGCTGTCATAGACTATTCACATATTTTTTTACTAACTAGTATATATTCAAATACATAATATTTACAAACTAACTATTATTTCCACAATATTTACTAACTAGTATATAATCAATTATGACTAAAAAAGAAGTAAAAACTGCATACCTTGGTTTAATAACAATTATAAATAATGTATATCAAACAAAATATATAAATAATCTAATAAACAACAAGCAAACCAAGATAAAACTCGAATGAAGCTAAGCTTAAAAAATTTAAAACAAAAACGAAAAAGTTGAACAAATGATGAATACCTGAACAGAGATCCTCTTCTCATTATAAACAACTTCACCAGGAACCATATTCTTAGTACAAAGAGCATCTACCTTCCCTTTAGCAACAATTTAAACTAAATATTTAACAAAAAGTAACGATTTAAAAAAAACAAAAACAAAAACAATACCAGTGACTGGAGCCGGTGAGGGAGTAGGGAGAGGGGAAGCAGCCTGTGACAAGAGCCGGTGAGGGGGAAACGGTGGAGTTGGATCAGTGGAGCCGGTGAGGGAGACACGGACGGTGTGGATGGCTAACGTTGGAAGGTGGACGATGTGGATGGTGGAGGTCGGACGGTGGGTGACGACCAGATCTAGCAGGAGCAGAGAAGAGTTGGAGGGAATGAATTGGGGAAGAGGGAAAAATGCAGGTTAATTGGCAATTTTTTTGAGCATTAGAGGTGACTTTATGTCGCCTCTGTTGTTGTATTTTTTTAATTTATTTTCAGCCGTAAGATCTTCACAAGATCTAACCACCCATAGCAATTGTAGTACCCTTATCCGGATCGTGGCCTTTAGAGACGACTTTATGTCGCCTCTATTGCTCATTTTAATTGAAATCATCCCAGCCATCAGATCAAAACGTGATCTAACGGTTCATAACCTAACATGAGCAATAGAGGCGACTTTTTATAGGTCGCCTCTAATAGTGTCGCCTCTATTGCTCACAATTCTTGTAGTGTGTCATATTATATATTTCAACCCGGGACGCTCTCCAACAGGTAATTGCTATGTTTTCTTTTTCTGCCATATTCTGAAATAGCTTAAATCTTATTGTATGCAGTTAAAAACCTTTGACTGAATGTATTGGTGCTAAACAATCTTCGTCCCCTTGAAGTGCTTGGGATCTTAATATTATGTATTAGGTGTTGATGTTATAAGGTGAAATGGATCTAATGTAAGTTGATACATAGATGCCATTTTTATAGTTTACGTACTTCTAATTTTATTCACTTTACTTAGATTTTTCAACCCGGGATGCTCCCGGGGTATAAGCTAGTCTATTATAATTGATAAATAAAAATCTTAGGGAACATATGACAAGATTATATGCCTCGTTCATTCATCTCTTTCTCGTAATAATGCTAAATAATAATGATATTTAATACCAATTTAATTATTGATACTTATTAGTTAATTATGGATATTTTGTTTAGGTCTTCAATTTACTATTTCTTTATAGTTTATACTACAAGAAAATGAGGCTAATGTAATTTTTTAAATACATCCATTATCGATTGTGTTGCATTCGACACTAATGCAACTTTCACTACTTGAAAACAGGGTTTTTCCGACCGCTTTACGACTGGAAATACAGTCGGAAAAAACACCTATCACAAATGCCCTATTGCGACTAGGTTGTGACCACTGTTAAATTTTTTGCGACCCATATTTACAACTATTAGAACAGTCGCAAATATTACGACTATGTGAGACTCCAACCCACAACCTTAACTTTGAAAGATTATGGGCTGCCACTTCATCAAAAGGAGATTGACACAACATGTCACGTATTACTCAAAAATAATATTAGTAAAAATGGAATATAATATATATCAAAAATCAATATGAATTTTCTAAAATATTAATGAACTAGGTTAGAGACACGTGTTAACACACGGTACATCCTCAAATCAAACGATAAAATTATATGAAGATTATAGTATACATGTTTTATTTATTGAAAATTACGTAATACAATTTGTATAGATTTCGGTTGCATGCAAAATATCATAAAAAGGTTTAATGTTGCCCAATAATGGAGAATCAACAAATGTTTGATTTGACATGATTTAAAAAGAAGAGAGAGGGCATTGTACAAAGCCTTCTTAACATACAAAGTGTGAGAAGGATTTCCAGCCATTGATTAGGTTTAAAAACTAGCAGTGGCACGATCGTAATATCTAAACTTAATTAATGTTCAGTAAAACAAACTAGGGGTAGATTAGGGAATATAACAATAAATTTTTTCAGTTTTTTCTCTTAACAGCTCCTAATTCAGATTTCCTTTTTGACGGTTATGCATAATTTTGTCAATCAATTGCATGAAACAATCGATTACAGGGAATCATTTCAAAAAACACAAACAATATCGATTACAGCGCATGGTTAAGAAACGTAAATCAAAGAAGATGAAAGTTATAAATATGCGTCATCGTTGTCAATAACTTTTGATTTTAATGATAAAGTATAATTAAATTTAAAAACATGTAGGTTTAACAGATGATGAAGGAGAAAGAAGAAGACGAAAGTGTCACACCCTCAAATTACCACTTGCGGAGTTTTACCGCGAGGCGCATGACAAACCAGGATCCAAGTCAACGATCACAATAAACAACTCTATATGAAAAATGTAAAGAAACATAACCAACGATTTTATAAGCGGAAGCGTTTAAGTAGCATTTAATCAACTATGCTATCATCCCAAAAGTTATTCAAAACACTTTTTAATACAAAACGTGCAACTATGCCTAGACGCCAATGCAGACCCGTGCGCCTAGTTCCATTTGTTGCTACCTTAGCGACCTGAGAAAAACATGCCAAAAAGATGTCAACATATAATGCTGGTGAGTTCACAGGTTTGTTCAATATGTTACCAAAACGTTACCATGTCCATACTATATCAATGTTACCAAGTACGCTAGCTAGGCGTATGTTTTATTACTACTACGATTGGAAACCATTACTAGACACGTTTAGCAATGTTTAGCATGTTTAAGCAGCCCGAATGTTCAGCATGATACCAATGTTCCTGTTCGAGACAATATGCACTCGCCCGGCCCTCCAAGCCGACGAGTGGGGCAGGTCACGCCCAATAGATCTATCCACATTTCCCCCGTTGTGCATCCCCGCACATTCATGGTTTCCCCCGGGACTTCCAAAGATCGTATAGCAATATAAAGTTAAAACCATAGTATGACATATGTTACCAAAATAGTTTAGCGCATGTTTTTTCCCCCAAAAGTTAAAGCAGTAAAAGTGGGGCCGTGAACTCACCTTAAATAGCGTTCTTCGATTACAAGTTAAGATGTTAAGCCCTTGATAATCCCTCTACCAGAGATCTATCAAAATTTCCACATAAGTGTTCCGACTAATAACCATAAGGTTATCTAGTCCCCGATTGTCCAGATCGTAACCAAGTATGTTTTGAAACGTGTTTGAATGTTTAACCGACACACTAGACCGACCCGACATTCCGTTGGTGACTCATTACCCTAACTAATCAAGTACACATAGATTACACACAAGGTTCAAGCATAAAACACTTAGTTTGTATCAAAAATCTCATTTCTGCATCAGAACGGTCGAACCAGTCAGTTTTAAGTCTCCTTCGCCCGTTTTCAGTCTCCTTCGCCCGTTTTACATTTCGTTCGACCGTTTGATGCCTCCTTCGCCCGTTTTACTACGTTCGCCCAATAAAACCCAGGTTCGACCCTGGATTCCCTCCTTCGCACCTTCGATCGGTCGAAGGAGGCCAGGTTCGCCCCTGTTGTGCAAATTTTCCTAAAAACGCTTCAAACACATTCAAAACGACTCGAAACATCATCAAACACAGCAGTCAAGCATGGATAACTTATTCCTACAAAACCTCACCGATTTCCCCCGATAATACGTCCGTTTCAGCCCTTTCCCAAAATGGTAAAGATTATGGAAACATCACTTTCATGCATGAATAATTTACCCAATTTGGAAACTTTTGAAATCGATTCATATTCAACTTGAAATGCTCAGTTTGTCGAGTGTTCGATCTTTTCTTATCAATTCTATTGATCATAAATATCATGCATCAAGTCTAGATTCGTTAAAACCCCCAAATACCCATACATCATCATATCCAATCCTAACCCTAAACAACAATAATCGAGCATCAACAACAACCCTATATCATGTTTCTATCATAGATACAGCAGCAAATCATAGAACAACACATAACACCACATAATACACAATTTACGCATGTTATTCACCATGAAACCTATGTTAATGATAATGTTTTGATTTAGAAAGATGTTTAAAAAGTTTTTAATCATAAAAACACCCTTAGAACAGATCCGGACAATTAGGGTTAGATGAAAACGAATTAAAAATGCTTTTAAAAAGGTTTAGGATTAAGAACACACCTTGGATTCTTGTTTAGATGTTGTAGATAGGTTAGATTATGAAAAAGAAGAGCAAAAACTCCTTCCTTAGTGATTTAGATCGTTTGAGAGCGTTTTGGGACGGTTAGGGTTTGTGAAATGATGAAAAATGACAAAGGTTGGTATTTATACTAATCCTCCTTCGCCCCATTTCAATGGTCGAAGGTGGCCTCCTTCGACCCTTCCACAGGGTCGAATGAGCCCTGTCCTGGTCGAAGGGAATTCTTTCAATTCCACTTCTCAGGTTTACCCATTTACAAAGGGTCGAACCAGGAAATTGTTCTCCTTCGACCACTCGAAGTGGTCGAACCAGAACTCCTTTTTAACCAGTTTTCCAGTTTGTCGTGTTTAACGCATTCTAACACATCTTAACACATAAGCATGCATCCTTAGTCTATATTTAACATATTTAAGCACAGATAATCGTTTACACATCATTTAAACACATCTATGTATATAATCCACCACACGATCCATAATCTACACATATACTTAATTAGTTCATGTAATGTCACCAACAACGGAACCTGGTACTAGTGTATTACCAAAACGACTCCCAATGATCCTCCAGATCATTGCACCCTGGACAATCCTAACTTGACCCGACTCGACTAACCCAGTTAAGTCTGTTTATAAACGTTTCTCGCTAAGGTAGACTTAGATGTTACTAATATGTTTAAGCCAAACATGCCGGGTGTCACATCATCCCCACGTTGAAAGAATTTTCGTCCCGAAAATTGCGCAAAGCCCCAAAAAGAAAGAAACGAAAAAGAACAGAACGAAAAGGAAATTACCGGATGTCACATCATCCCCACGTTGAAAGGAATCTCGACTCGAGATTCATTCCGCTTCAACAGTAACATGCCTCGATTCAAACGCGCGTTTCGGAAAAAGATGAGGATACTTAGCTTTCATCTGATCCTCCCGTTCCCATGTGAACTCCGGTTCACGGTTCGAGTTCCAACGGACTTTAACGATGCGGATTTTACTCCGACGAAGGCTACGAATCTTGTAGTCGAGAATCTCGACAGGTTCCTCCACAATGCGAAGACGATCATCAACCTTGATCTCCTCCAGTGGTACAATGAGAGATTCATCAGCCAAACACTTCTTTAAGTTAGACACATGGAAGACGTTGTGCACACTACCGAGCTCCGCCGGTAAGTCAAGTCTGTATGCCACCGGTCCAATCCGATCCAGGATTGCGAATGGTCCGACATATCGAGGGTTAAGCTTGCCACGCTTTCCGAAGCGTATGACGCCCTTCCATGGTGAAACTTTCAGAAGTACCCTGTCCCCAACCTGGAACTCCAAAGGTTTTCGACGGCGATCGGCATAGCTCTTCTGACGATCCCGTGCAGCAGCCAAACGTTGACGAATCTGTACGATTTTCTCCGAAGTTTCATACACAAGTTCCGGACCAGTGAGCTGGCTCTCGCCCACCTCGGCCCAACAAAGTGGTGATCGACATTTCTGTCCGTAAAGAGCCTCGAACGGAGCTGCCTTGATACTAGAGTGATAGCTGTTGTTGTAGGAGAACTCCACTAACGGCAGGTGGATCTCCCAACTTTTGCCAAAATCGATAACACATGCCCGGAGCATGTCTTCCAAGGTTTGAATCGTCCGCTCACTCTGTCCATCAGTTTGCGGATGATAAGCGGTAATCATATCCAACTGAGTACCCAAAGCCTTGTGCAGGGCCTTCTAGAAACGCGAAGCAAAACGAGAATCACGATCAGAGATAATAGAGACAGGCACCCCGTGCCGAGCAACCACCTCCTTAAGGTAAAGTCGAGCCAACCGCTCGAGTCCATCGGTTTCCTTAATAGGTATAAAACGTGCCGATTTTGTCAGCCGGTCAACAATCACCCAGATCATATCATAACCACTAGGTGATCTTGGCAGCTTGGTGACAAAATCCATCGTGATTCGCTCCCACTTCCATTCCGAAACCTCTGGTTGTTGCAGGAGACCAGACGGCCTCTGATGCTCCACCTTGACTTTAGCACAAGTCAAACATTTGCTGACATAAGAAGCTATATCAGCTTTCATGTTTGGCCACCAATAAAGTATCTTCAAATCCTGATACATCTTATCGGAGCCAGGGTGAATAGAATACCGGGATTTGTGAGCTTCATCCAAAACAAGCTCGCGCAATCCCCCGAACAATGGGACCCAAACACGTCCCGCAAAATAGTGTAAGCCATCGGTCCTGAGCTCAAGATGCTTGTCAGCACTGTGCATAGTTTCAGCCTTAAGGTTTTCCTCCTTCAAGGCTTCCAATTGTGCAGAACGGATTCGGTCAGGCAATGACGAATGAATGGTGAGCTGTAAGGCTCAAACACGACGAGGATTCGCAGACTCCTTCCTGCTCAAGGCGTCCGCCACAACGTTCGCCTTGCCAGGATGGTATTTCATGGCACAGTCATAATCGTTCAGGAGTTCTACCCAGCGACGCTGCCGCATGTTCAACACCTTCTGGTCGAAAATATGCTTAAGACTCTTGTGATCGGTATATACTTCGCACTTGGTACCGTACAAGTAATGTCTCCAGATTTTCAACGCAAAGACTACTGCACCCAGTTCTAAGTCATGAGTAGTGTAGTTCTTCTCATGAACTTTGAGTTGACGAGAAGCATAAGCAATAACTTTCCCGCGTTGCATCAACACGCAACCGAGACCACGAATAGAAGCGTCACAGTACACAACGAAGTCATCCGTACCCTCTGGTAAGGATAAGATAGGTGCAGAACAAAGTTTAAGCTTCAGCATCTGAAATGCTGATTCTTGTGGTTCATCCCAGTCGAACTTTCGGTCCTTCTGGGTAAGAGCAGTGAGGGGTTGAGCGATCTTCGAAAATCCCTCAATGAAACGACGATAATAACCCGCAAGGCCTAGGAATTGCCGCACCTCAGATGGCGTCTTTGGTGCTTCCCAGTCCTTAATAGCTTCGATCTTAGCCGGATCGACATGAATTCCCAGTTCATTCACCACATGTCCTAGGAATTGAACTTCACGTAACCAAAAATCACACTTTGAGAACTTAGCATATAACTGCTCCTGTCTCAAAAGTTCCAAGACCAACCGCAGATGTTCCTCATGATCCGCCTTGTTCTTGGAATAAATCAGAATATCGTCAATGAACACGATGACGAACTTATCAAGGTAAGGTTTGCAAACGCGGTTCATTAAATCCATGAACACCGCCGGTGCGTTAGTGAGACCAAAAGGCATGACCAAGAACTCAAAATGGCCATAACGAGTGCGAAAAGCAGTCTTCTTAATGTCAGCTTCCCTGACGCGCAACTGGTGATAACCGGACCGCAAGTCAATCTTTGAATAGTAGCTGGAGCCCTGAAGCTGGTCAAAGAGATCTTCAATGCGAGGAAGAGGATAACGATTCTTGATGGTCACTTTGTTCAGCTCACGATAATCAATACACATGCGAAGACTCCCATCCTTCTTCTTCACAAACAAAATAGGAGCTCCCCACGGGGAAGAACTTGGTCGGATGAAACCCTTTTCCAAGAGTTCCTGTAACTGGCTGGACAACTCTTGCATCTCGGGAGGTGCAAGACGATACGGAGCTCGGGCAATAGGAGCTGCGCCCGGAGTGAGATCAATGCCAAACTCAACCTGACGATGGGGAGGAAGACCAGGTGAAACACATCGGGAAAATCACGAACCACCGTAATATCCTCGATCTTCTTCTCATCGTCAGTAGAAACGTTAACAAGCGCCAGAATGGCCGAACAGCCCTTCCGAAGGTACTTACGGGCTTTCATGCTAGAAATGATACTCAGCGGAGCACCGCTTTTCTCGCCACGAACCGAAAGAATCTCTCCAACAAGGAGAGGGATCCGAATAACCTTATCGAAACAAACGATCTCCGCACGATACAACGATAACCAATCCATGCCAACCACGACATCAAAACTACCCAGGGGCACCGGCATAAGGTCAATGGGGAAAGACAAACCCGACAGTTCCAAGCGACATTCCCTAAGGGTGTGTGTCGCTTCGATTTTCTTACCATCAGCCAATTCTATTAAGTACTTAGCCTTTAAAGGTGTGGGTACTATATCTAGCAATCGACTAACATCCAAAGATACGAAACTCTTATCGGCACCAGAATCAAATAAGACAGAAACATAGCGATCATTAAGAAGGAACATACCGGTAACTGTGTCTGGATCCTGCCTAGCCTCCGCAGATCCAATGACGAAAGCACGTGCAGTCCTGCCTCCGCCGCCGTTGTTCCCGTTACCGTTTCCGCCCCTCCCATTATCGCCCTGCTTCAGTTTAGGACATTCACGCTTGAAGTGTCCCATATCACCACAGTTATAACACCCCTGCCTCCCCTGAGTCCCCTGAGCAGCAGGAGCAGGAGCAGCCGCAGGAGTCGGAGTTGGGGTGAGTGCCACCTTGCAATCCTTAGCATGGTGCCCCAACTGATGGCACCGATGACAACGAGCCCTATCACAACTCCCAGAATGGTGAAAACCACACTTGTTGCACTTGGGATGCCTCCCAACATACCCACCCATCTTCTGCCTAGAAGAAGACCCAGACGACTCAAACTTCTTTGTCGGCTGAGCTGGCACCACACTCTTCCCCACACTATCCCACTTCCTCTTGTTCCCTTCAGTAGCCTTCACAGCAGCACCCTTAGGAGGCAAAACACCTTCTGCCACCTTCAGGTTAGTCATCCGATGAGCTGATCGGACAACTTCAGCAATAGTGGGAAGGTTCCCAGCAGCCACCAACCCAGCAATCTCCGGCACCAGTCCAGACACATAGTGCTCGATCCTCCTGTACTCGGGTGTGTGCAAATCAGGGCACAGCACCGCCAGCTCATTCCTCCTCACAGTGTATTCTTCAATCTCAGACCCAACCATCTTGTAACTCCATACCTCATGCTCTAACTTCTGTATCTCCTCTCTCGGACAGTACTCACCTCTCAATAGCTGCACAAACTCCGCCCAGGGCATAGCAATAGCCTCCCCCAATCCCATGTTCTGTGTAGTAGCATTCCACCACGACAGTGCAGACCCCTCAAATGTCGCAGTAGCATACTTCACCCGGTCCCCAGCAGGACAGTTACACATAACAAACACAGACTCAACCTTCTCCAGCCATCGGAGCAGTCCCACCGCTCCCTCAGTTCCAGCGAAGTTATGGGGCTGACAGTCCCTAAACTTCTTATAAGAGTAAAACACAAACGAAAGGACACGAAACACGGTACACGAGTAAAACACAAACGAAAGGACACGAAACCCGAAAATGAGGCAAGGTCGACAGAAATCAACTCACCACCCATGGCATTAATCCCAGCCTGGAAATTAGCCATAGCCATGTTCACTTGCTGCTGTAGCAAGTTGTTCAGTTCAGCTTGGGTCATGTTGATGTTTCCACGACCACCGCCTCCAGCACGACCACCGCCGCCGCCACGACGTCCACCACCGCGAGCACCAGACATGATCTAACAAATCTAGAAATCGAGGGATTCAGATTCACTTCCAGTGTCAACCACTAGAAATTTACAAAAGTTAACCTAGGGACAAATCCAGGACTATACATCCAAACTCGAAGTCCATCGGGATTTTCATGCATTCCAGTTTATTATTTCGTGTGCACCCGAAATGATAAACTGCTCTACATGGTCCTCCAGATGTACCCCTAATCCAGACCCCAGTCACTGAATATCGTCGCCTAGTAACGTGTGACGATAGGTGCAAGTGTAAGAAGGCATGTGTGTGCTAGAACCAACAAATCAACCCCTCCTTCTTCAATCCAGAAAAAGAAGACAAGAGTAGGTAAGAACCCAAATAAAAGCGGATGATGTAACGGAGAAGCATGATGATGATGTAAGGACACCCCGACAACGTTAGTACGTATCCCACTAATAAACTCAAGTATGTGACCGTCTAGTGTGTGCGACTCGGCTATAGACCAGACTCTACATGCAGTCCTAGTTCACTATAACCATTGGCTCTGATACCAATCTGTCACACCCTCAAATTACCACTTGCGGAGTTTTACCGCGAGGCGCATGACAAACCAGGATCCAAGTCAACGATCACAATAAACAACTCTATATGAAAAATGTAAAGAAACATAACCAACGATTTTATAAGCGGAAGCGTTTAAGTAGCATTTAATCACCTATGCTATCATCCCAAAAGTTATTCAAAACACTTTTTAATACAAAACGTGCAACTATGCCTAGACGCCAATGCAGACCCGTGCGCCTAGTTCCATTTGTTGCTACCTTAGCGACCTGAGAAAAACATGCCAAAAAGATGTCAACATATAATGCTGGTGAGTTCACAGGTTTGTTCAATATGTTACCAAAACGTTACCATGTCCATACTATATCAATGTTACCAAGTACTAGGGTTGGCAATGGGTAACCTGTTAAGACACGATAAGACCTGTTTGACTGAAAAGTACACTATTTGATTTTTTGACTTTTTTTAATACTTAGAATTAAGAGGCAAAAATCTTTCATTTCCATTTTTTGGTACATAAAACATAAAACTGTGTTATAAACATGAGATATAAATGAGTTAAAAGAGTCGTGTTCATGTTTAGAACTTGATTTGTTCGCACGCGTCAGAGACCTGTTAACCTGTTAGGGACACGATTTGCCAGCCCTACCAAGTACGCTAGCTAGGCGTATGTTTTATTACTACTACGATTGGAAACCATTACTAGACATGTTTAGCAATGTTTAGCATGTTTAAGCAGCCCGAATGTTCAGCATGATACCAATGTTCCTGTTCGAGACAATATGCACTCGCCCGGCCCTCCAAACCGACGAGTGGGGCAGGTCACGCCCAATAGATCTATCCACATTTCCCCCGTTGTGCATCCCCGCACATTCATGGTTTCCCCCGGGACTTCCAAAGATCGTATAGCAATATAAAGTTAAAACCATAGTATGACATATGTTACCAAAATAGTTTAGCGCATGTTTTTTCCCCCAAAAGTTAAAGCAGTAAAAGTGGGGCCGTGAACTCACCTTAAATAGCGTTCTTCGATTACAAGTTAAGATGTTAAGCCCTTGATAATCCCTCTACCGGAGATCTATCAAAATGTCCACATAAGTGTTCCGACTAATAACCATAAGGTTATCTAGTCCCCGATTGTCCAGATCGTAACCAAGTATGTTTTGAAACGTGTTTGAATGTTTAACCGACACACTAGACCGACCCGACATTCCGTTGGTGACCCATTACCCTAACTAATCAAGTACACATAGATTACACACAAGGTTCAAGCATAAAACACTTAGTTTGTATCAAAAATCTCATTTCTGCATCAGAACGGTCGAACCAGTCAGTTTTAAGTCTCCTTCGCCCGTTTTCAGTCTCCTTCGCCTGTTTTACATTTCGTTCGACCGTTTGATGCCTCCTTCGCCCGTTTTACTACGTTCGCCCAACAAAACCCAGGTTCGACCCTGGATTCCCTCCTTCGCACCTTCGATCGGTCGAAGGAGGCCAGGTTCGCCCCTGTTGTGCAAATTTTCCTAAAAATGCTTCAAACACATTCAAAACGACTCAAAACATCATCAAACACAGCAGTCAAGCATGGATAACTTATTCCTACAAAACCCCACTGATTTCCCCCGATAATACGTCCGTTTCAGCCCTTTCCCAAAATGGTAAAGATTATGGAAACATCACTTTCATGCATGAATAATTTACCCAATTTGGAAACTTTTGAAATCGATTCATATTCAACTTGAAATGCTCAGTTTGTCGAGTGTTCGATCTTTTCTTATCAATTCTATTGATCATAAATATCATGCATCAAGTCTAGATTCGTTAAAACCCCCAAATACCCATACATCATCATATCCAATCCTAACCCTAAACAACAATAATCGAGCATCAACAACAACCCTATATCATGTTTCTATCATAGATACAGCAGCAAATCATAGAACAACACATAACACCACATAATACACAATTTACGCATGTTATTCACCATGAAACCTATGTTAATGATAATGTTTTGATTTAGAAAGATGTTTAAAAGGTTTTTAATCATAAAAACACCCTTAGAACAGATCCGGACAATTAGGGTTAGATGAAAACGAATTAAAAATGCTTTTAAAAAGGTTTAGGATTAAGAACACACCTTGGATTCTTGTTTAGATGTTGTAGATAGGTTAGATTATGAAAAAGAAGAGCAAAAACTCCTTCCTTAGTGATTTAGATCGTTTGAGAGCGTTTTGGGACGGTTAGGGTTTGTGAAATGATGAAAAATGACAAAGGTTGGTATTTATACTAATCCTCCTTCGCCCCATTTCAATGGTCGAAGGTGGCCTCCTTCGACCCTTCCACATGGTCGAATGAGCCCTGTCCTGGTCGAAGGGAATTCTTTCAATTCCACTTCTCAGGTTCGCCCATTTACAAAGGGTCGAACCAGGCAATTGTTCTCCTTCGACCACTCGAAGTGGTCGAACCAGAACTCCTTTTTAACCAGTTTTCCAGTTTGTCGTGTTTAACGCATTCTAACACATCTTAACACATAAGCATGCATCCTTAGTCTATATTTAACATATTTAAGCACAGATAATCGTTTACACATCATTTAAACACATCTATGTATATAATCCACCACACGATCCATAATCTACACATATACTTAATTAGTTCATGTAATGTCACCAACAACGGAACCCGGTACTAGTGTATTACCAAAACGACTCCCAATGATCCTCCAGATCATTGCACCCTGGACAATCCTAACTTGACCCGACTCGACTAACCCAGTTAAGTCTGTTTATAAACGTTTCTCGCTAAGGTAGACTTAGATGTTACTAATATGTTTAAGCCAAACATGCCGGGTGTCACAGAAAGTTATAAACGTGCGTCTGTTAAATGTTATTATAAACAAAATGCATGTCCAAATTATTATTATAAACAAAACGCATTCACAAAAACCTAAACAAAACGCATTCACAGAAACATAAACAAAACGCATTCACAAAAACATAAACAAAACGCATGTCCAAATTATTATTATAAACAAAACGCATTCACAAAAACCTAAACAAAACGCATTCACGGAAACATAAACAAAACACATTCACAAAAACAAACAAAACGCATTCACAAAAATATAAACAAAACGCAGTGACAAAAACATAAACAAAACGCACATTGATATAAACAAAACGCACATTCTAAATGTAAAACGCATGTATATAATCAGATCTTCTCCTTGTTCATTCTCTTCTTGATCATCAAAAATCTTCTCCTTCTTCATTCTCTTCACTACCTCCTTGATCGTTTGTTTCTTCTGTAATTGGATATAATCAATAAATAAAACTTAATCTCTCATTATCGATTGTGAAAAACATTTTAAAAAATGATTGAAAAAACAGAGCATAATGACTAATATCCTGGAAATACAAGATTATCAAGATCTACACTTGAATCATAAGCAGACATGTTTAAATCTGCATAAACATAATCAAAACATTATCAATACTATTGTTATTTTGTTAATTACTGGAAACTAAATTGCAATACTATTTTTAATAATAAAAATCGAATTCAGATCATCTCGTAAATTTCTTCAAAATGTATAAAATTGAAAATATGTTTAAGTCGTAAATGCAATCAATATTACTATATTTGAATCTGAATTTGAAATCGAAAAGTAATATGAATATCATTGACATTAAAACGGGAAATGATATCGTGATTACAGGGGAATTATCAAAATGTCTAAACTACCCTTATAATAAACTGGGATTAAGTTTACTAACCCTAACTCTAGTTTACACGTGTCATTATTTGGTGGCTTCCTACGCTTTGTAGGTTAAGGTACTTTGTACCCAATACTTTCTCTAAAAAGAAACACTTAAATGAATAATAACATATTTATTGTAACAAAATGCAAAAGAACATTAAAATTTAAAGTAAATAAATATACTTTAACAAAATATAAAAAATACTGATAAAAAAATTTCACTGTTAAGACGTTTGTAGAAACATTAATAAACCTTAAATAAAAAAAAAAAGATAATTTAACACCTAATAAAGTTATTCACAAACATCCAAAAATTTCTTTGTACACAACATTTGTTGTTTACTTAATAACGCTACTGTCTTTGTCTAATATTAGTATTTTCAATCCATCTCGACTATTGACTCTTGATAGGCAACATACAAACTGTTCATGTATATAAATAGGATCCTTCAACTACATTCCAACTCTTAATGGAATTGTCCTTGACTCTTGTTCTACAATAATCACATAAGATATTAACATGTATATTTACATAAACAACATACATAAAAAGTGTAGCAACAAAGAAAGAACCTTAATAAAATAAAAGAACTATTTCCATTTTCAAAAGTTATACATACTCCGGAGTAACGTCTCTATATTGCAGATCCAATTCACCATCATGCGCCCGAAGACATTGGATTATCTCCAACCAATGTCTTCGCTGCGCACTTTTGGTTTCTTTCCCCTTTAACCGCCATCCTCCTCTGCCCCCCGTTGTCGTATGGTATTTCAATGGAGTATACCTTCCTCAAACAAACTGCAAGAAAAGGAGCACAAAGAATAAGATTTCACCATAGACTCAATGTAAACAAATATGATAGACACAATCGCACGAACAAACGAATTAGCATATCAAAATCTAATAATCAATAACAAAAGAAATTCACCATAGACACAATTTACCTAGCTCCATATATATATATATATATATATTCATACGTGGTTACTTCTATGTTGGGCAATTTGATAGATGTGATGGAGGAGATAGAACTTGCTAGAATACAGCTAAAGAATCTGATTTATGCAAGTATTCACACATTCTCAGGTAATCAAAAGATCTAAATGTACTATTATCCTAATATTGTTTCAGCTTTATTAATTTACGTCAGATTTCAATATATGTACAGTCAAATAGTTTTTAAGTCTCACAACATTAGTTGAATTGCACAAGAACACCTTCATTTAAAGCTTTATTTCTTTCATACAAACAACCAACAAAAGGCAATTATATTTTTTAAATACTTTTCATCATATGTGCATTCAAATATTTTTTTCACAGCATTAGTTGACTTGCAGAAGAACGCCTTCATTTAAAGCTTTATTTCTTTGATACAAATAGCAAACAAATGGCAACATTAAGTCTAAATACCTCATGTCTTAGCAGCCAAAAATCCCAACATCTAAATGTATACCCGTAACTTCTAATGTTGATATCTTTCTTGCAATATGTTCATACAAAATCACAATGAACTAACCTGTCCAAATGAGGTTGCCCATTTTGACCGTTATTCTACTTAGCCAGTTCACAAGTGTCTTCATCATTCACCATTCTAGTAAATTAGAGTACTACATTTGTAAAAAAATAATTATATTAATTGTTCTAAGTCAAATTACCCATTTTCTTTCTTCATGATTATCATCATGGCAAAACATTATGCGTATTACTCTCCTCTCACGAAATTATAGAAAAAAAAAACAATATCTAACCTAAAATAAGCAAAAAAGTACGAAAATTTCAACTAAGAAGTCAGCCGAGAAAAGAAAGGACCAAATTGAACACAAAATCGTAGGTTTCACATGAGACTATGTTCATCAATATATAAATGCAGCACGTTTAAAAAAAGTTATACAAAAAACAACACACTCGAGAGTAGAAAGAAAAATGAATTGGTCGATAAATTGGAGCAAACTCAAGTAGGCATTTACCTTTCCACGCTAACATAGAGTGGGAATACGTGACACCGTTCCTCTTAGAGCAAAGAAATAGAGCCAAACACCGGCAGTGGCAGTACAACAATGTCCGATTGAAAATCCACCATTCAAAACGCATATCCAATTAGAAAAAATAATATCAAATTGGAACAATTATAAATTCGTATGTTTCTTTGTTGCTCGTCCTGGCCTACAATTAAAAGAAACTTTAATCACCTACGTATAGCGATTCATCGTGCCTAGATGTGTAACATTAACAAAATGTGTTTTAACGATAAGATCATAATTTATGACAAGCAACTATAAAATAGTAACAGAGATATTTACGTTGGGAAATTTGCAAACAAAAAAATCGTGCTAGGTCAATAATACAAAGATAATAATAAGACTAAACTGCACAATAAGACAAGGAAATTGCTTAGATGTATTGTTTCATAATACAAATTTGTTAAGGCTAGAACAATAAAAATTACCATAAACTACCAGAGTGTTGTTAAATAGTAGAAGCAACCAATAATAATACAAATTAAAGAGTTACGGTAAAAAAATACAGAGTGTCCGTAGATAAAAAGCAACCAATAATACTTACAACTTGGATTTACAAAAACCTAATATAAATGAAAGTCCAACGTTATTTTGATAAATAAAAAAAAAAGTCAATTCAATACATAGAAAAGAAAAAAAGATAAAACATATTACAAAAGGAAAGAAGAGATATTTTGTTATCATTTTTGTCCAAATTCCACACTGCGATATTTTTTCAAAGTTTTGTAATAGATTAAAAGATACAAGCATTACATGTCTTACTTAGTCCCATACGTGCAATGTTCTAGTGAATGATGATGGAATATATAATTCCAAACACCAATAACCAGTAAAAGCATCATCTGGATCGTTACTTTGGATAGATGTAGATGCCTTAGGGGCGTTCTGAACCGTATTTTCTAAAGCATGTTTAGTCATAGCTAGTAAAAATATTCTTTTCATTGTTCAAAACTGCGTTATCACTTTCCAACACACAAAAACATGACCTCAAACACATACCTTGAATTTGGCTAGTTGCACTTGAGTAGATCGTGGTAAACCATCCTTTTCTGATGCATGTTTCTTGACTTCATTGAGGATGCTATGAAAAGAACTCATTTCATTCTTTGAAGCTTCTACTGCCTTCAAAAATTCATCTTTCTGTAACACTTACCTCTCAAATCCTCCACTTTCACCCTTAATTGCACTAATTCTTCCTTTCTTTTGTCAAAGACATTATACCTTTTCCTTCAAAGATCATACCTTTTCAACACAATATTGAAAATCAGAGTGAAATGTTCGTATGAGAGAAGAATTACAAACAGAGAGCAAGCACTTACAATTTCAAAGACAATGTAATCATTGAAAGATGTCGAATGCATAAAACTGATTAAAAGAGCCTTTACCTAATACTAATCATAAACACATTTCGTGGCGAACCATATACCTTGTGCTAAAAGGAGTATTCAATCGATTTTAAATGAGTATTCAATATATTTTAAATTTTTAGGTTGATAGGGTGTATGAGAAACAAAGCAAATTATTTTTTAAAAAAGTTAACTAAGTAATATAAAAAAAAGTAAATAAACAAAAGCAATCGCTTACAAACATGTCTTCAATACATTTGCTACATATTAAACGTATGTAGTGTGTGCAAGCATACGCCTGTCGAAAGCAAACATGACAATAATTTAGTATAAATGGAGGTAATCATGACCCATTCTTCAAAAAATGGGTTGATTTTAGTGAAAGAAATTTACATATGGACGCATTCGGGTTACTAAATATACAATGGGTCAATTGGGGTGTGCTCAAATTATACAGTTGATTAAAATTGGTTACTTCTATGATATTTGCTAACTTAAAACGGGTCTAAATGGGCATGCCCCAACCACGACCATTGTTTATCGCTAACACAACCACCATCAACCATTTTGTTCACACCCCATTTTGACCCGAAACAAATTGATATTCTTTAAAACACCCGTTTGACCCAGGCCCCCTTTTGACACATTACTCAACCTGCCCCTCCCATTTTGCCAAGCTTATTCAGCATAAAATGTTTCGATGTAAAAAAATGTAACATGACGCCACCCGGAAACAAGCAGAGTGCATTAAATAACTGCGCATAAGTGATCTAACAACTGCACTTGATGTAAATAAAATATTATAGCAAATATGGAAGTTTGTTTCCAAACCTTTCTCCCTACACTTGTGATCCAAATAACTTTATCCCCTATCAGTAGTTACTTGAGATGACCCATGTTGAAAACAAACAAAATTCCCAAACAATCCACATATTTGAATAAGCTGAATAGCATTAATTTGTACTTATTTGGTGGAACATGGTATTTATTATTTAACATATAAAAAGCACAATCAACCCATAATTAATATAATGGCAACAAACTTGCACTCGATTCATGATGCTTTTACCAAAGGCTAGACATTTGAAATTGTTTTTTTTACAACTTTAATCATAGTATATAGGACAAGAGCCAATGCAACCAAACGTAATGACTAAAGTGACATTATGATCCTAAAAAGTTCCCATTGAGGCAATTTATCGAACATGTAGCATGCGACTAAAATACATTAACCCACATTTCTCCCTCCCACCCATAGCCGAGATGAATCGAATGTAACCCAAAGACCATGTTTTAGTTAACAATAGGATCAAGAACGAAAAACGACCAAGGCTCATGAAATATTCATGTATGAAAACCTAATAGTGGAAACAAAATATTCATGTATGAAAAACTAATCGCAATTTATGGTTTGGAAATTCACAATTGTTGATAATCGTTTCAGAGGGGAAACAACACACAATTGTTATAATCATTTCAATGCGGAAACGAATTTATACCAAATATTCAAATGATTAAGGAATTTGTATATTAAAAGAGTGTTAGATAAAGATTAACCAATATCTTTTGAGTACTGCAAATTTAATACTTTTTTCTGTTAACAAAACAATATCAAAAGCTATCTGTAATCCAAAAAACGTATAACTCTTTGAATTGTACTTTAATAGTCACATTAATTAATCAATGATCAAACACCTAGTTCCAATAACTCAGCAAATGCTTTACACTACTGCTTGTAACACCCCAACCGATGGCGGAAACATCGGGATGTCACGTATTGATGATTGTTCAGTAGCTCATGGTAAATAATAAATTTCAATAATTGATTTAAATACATTACATACAATTATTCTACAAGCATTTGTACATCGAAATGAAAAATACTAGCTACGCATCTTCAAGCAATAACTCTAATCTTCAAGCAAGCTATAACCTGAAATCATACCAAATCTGGATCAAAACGCGTGTAATTGGCTTGATTTTGGTAAATTGACATCACAGATGACTTTCCAAGTCAACTGTGAAGAACTAAACTTGTTATATAATAATTGCATGCTGGAATTAAAACAAGATGTGTGTGTAGACTAGATGGTTGAGCTTGTTTGTGTTTGTGACCCGGCTTGGGGCACGGGTTCGATTCCCGGCCCAAGCATAATATTTTTTTGACATTAAAACTTTATATATATGTATATTATATATAAATAATATAGTATTAGGGTTCCAAATGCGTCACAATAATATTTTAAAAAGGCGATAATTGATGAACTTGACGTTTTATTCAAATTATTCGTAACGTACAAGTATTAAATGCGAAATGTTACACTGCTGGAGGCAACTTACTGTCCACCAAAACCCCCTAACAAGTGTAACTTCTTATTTCCACCTCCTTATAACTTATAACTTTTTCAAAAAGTTAATAAGTTAAAAAAAGTGTTTGGCAAAAGGAAAAGGACTTTTTGTTTGCCTATGATAAGTTGTTTTGGAAAAGTAAGGGATGAATGACTTTTTGATCCTCCTTATAACTTATTGTGAAAATTTACCCAACATACCCCTTATGATCAATACCAACAACTTATTTGACTTTTTAAATAATGTCTTTTTTGTCATTTTAATGAAAGATTTATTATTTAAAAAAAAATTTATTGACTTATCACCACACAAGCTAACCCAAACACTTTTTTTAAAAGTCCTTTTCAAAAAGTTATAAGTTAATAAGTCCTTTTAACAAAAAGTCTTTTTGGACTCAAATAAGTTTATCCAAACATGCCCTAAGATGTTTGAGGGGTTGGTAGTGAGTGGCTATTTGCAGCCATTATATAACTAACTAGCTGATTACCCCGGGAAGGTCCCGGGGTTGAAAAACTTAATATGATTTAATAAAAAATGATAAAAGAAGAAAACTCAAATCACGAAAAGAGTAAATAACTTAAACATAATCAATCTTAGTTAAAAAAACATTTATTTAAAAAGTTAAAAAAAACATAAACCATATTAAACATAATACAGTTTTAAAATGATAATCTTCAACATATAATCATCTTCGCGTAATTTAAAATATGTTACAATTTGACTTTGACTTATATCGATGTAGAATTCATGATTACATTGAAAACAAAAACACATATTTCAATACGGTGACTTTGTAAAGAAAAGCATATACGAATTTTCTTTGAATACATGAATTTAGATTAATAAATGTTTATTAATCTAAACATAAATCACTTTCAATAATCAACGAAGAAGAAAAAACTTCAAAGTCTTTTAAAAAATTTTAACACTTACTTCTTGATGAACAAAAGGAGAATTCAGAAACTTTTTAAGAATGAATGGTTTGATGTTAATGTAATCATATATTTATAATGCCTACTCAATAATTCTATATTAAATTAATTTGTAAATAAAATCTTCTATTTTAAATTAGAAGATATGCATATCTTCTTTTATTTATTTTTATATAAATATTTTATTAAACTTACTATAAATAAATAAATATTTAAATTTTTATGTTAATCTTTATACATAATTCGAAAACAATATTTATATATAGTATATATCGAAAATAATATTTAAATTTTAAATATTTTCAATTAGAAGATATGCATATCTTCTTTTATTTATTTTTGAATAAATATTCTATTAAACATCTCACTTCAATGTGCCACGTGGCGCATTCAATTGGGGGGAGGGGGTTGAGACATCCATTGAATGTCAAATCATCATAAGTCAATTCTTTTATTAATAGTTATAGATTATAGATTATAGGGTTAGGATCGTGTGAGAACTGTACCGAGTTGTGAGAACTAGAGAACTCTTATGGACCCTTGATTTTGATGATCCTATGGTTGAGATTTAATCATGTTGTTTTTTTGTCTTTACATGCTAATTAAAATAGTATTAGTATATTTTAATACAAAAAGTACATTAAGGGGTATTTAAGTAAAACCACCATAAAAGAGAAATAATTATTATAATACTTTTTTAATTTTTTATTTAATTATTCAAAAAAATCATTTTTTAAAGAAAATCTGATGAGGATGATCTACCATGATTTACACCAGTGTAGTTATTTACACCAGTGTAAATCTGCTATACACAACTTCTACAAAAATATGTTAGTGTAAAAAACCAAAACAAACATATGATAAGGATGATTTACACTGGTGTAATTATTTACTCCAGTGTTTACTAACATCTATATAAACCAACCATCCATGATTTTGTATGATTTACACTGGTTACACCAGTGTTTACTCATATCTATATAACCTAAACGCCTATAATTTTTGTGTGATTTACACATTTTTTACACCAGCGTTTACTCACATTTACACAGGTGTAATTTACACATTTACATCATACTACACCATTATAAAAAAAAAACCCACAACATCAACAACAAATATATTGCATAATTTGCATTTACACTAGTGTTTTCTTACATTATTCGTATTACATCAGTGTAAAAAACCAAACATCTATAAAAACAAAAAAAAAATGTATTACACTAATGTTTACTTTACATTTTATAAAAAAGAAACCATCGTCATCATCACCTTCAAATACATACTGTATTTTGGTTCACCGAAACTAAAAACACCTTCTAATGATAGTAACACCCCTCATTACACCATTGTAAAATAATAATAATAATAATAACAAAAAATAACAATAATAATAACAGAAATAATAATAATAATAATAATAATAATAATAATAATACCTATTGTTATCTTCATCACCATCACCATCACCGTCTTCAGCCTGTCACCACCGCCGTTTCCCACCGTCATCTTCATCATCATCACCGAACCACCCCCCGTATTCAAAAACCGTTTGCAAAACCCCCACCACCGAACCAAAACCCCTCTCCCACCGTCATCTTCATCATCATCACCATTGAACCACCACCCACCTATCATCTTCAAAACCCTATCTGCACCATCGTTCAGATCCACCCCCCCCCCCCCTCCGCCCCCTACCCACCACGTTCAGCACCACCACCATACCATCATTCAGATCTACCGGTCATTCCCCCATCGAACCCCCACCGGTCACCACCATGTCGAACCCCCACCGGTCACCCCTATCGAACCCCCACCGGTCACCCAAAAAACCACCGGTCACCATCGAACCACCACCATATCACCACAAAGCCTCTCTGCACCATCGTTCAGATCCACCCCTCCTCCGCCCCTACCCACCACGTTCAGCACATTTCCCAATAGCATATTCTCGAACTCGAACAGTAAAGCCATAAAACCCTTCAATATCATGATCGGACTTGGTAATCCAGATGCATTTCTTGTGTGTTTTTTAGAGAGAGAGAGAAGAGAGAGAAGAGAGAGAGAGGAGAGAGAGAAGAGAGAGAGAGAGAGAGAGTGTGTTCATTTAAAAAAATCTGTGCGAAAATAATAATTATAAAGGTAGTTGGGTGGGGTGGGTTGGGGTGGGGTGGGGTAGGGATGATAAATTACTATGATACCCTTAAATATTATATTGATCAACCGCCTATGTGTCATTTTTTTATTGGCCTAGAGGAGTTCTCTAGTTCTCACAACTGAGAGGAGTTCTCACATGATCCGGATCCATAGATTATAAATTACATACTTAGTATTATCACTATAAAAACTTAGAACATTTAACTATCAATCAAGATAATATAAATTTCAAAAAGGTTTATTTTCTAAAATACAATTATGACTAATATCATCATGATATATCTTAAAAGAAAAAAAAAGTTTATTTTTCATGTAATGAAGTTATTTGAATGAAGCCTTACTAAACGATGATTAGTGGAAAAAGCAAATAAAAATTAAAAGTTTTAGGGGATATGTTGTAGGTAAACAGATATATAGTTTCGGATAATCGGGTCAGGTATTACCTAAGCCCATACACATCTCACACCCGACAAATACCTTTTTTCCCAAATCTAATACCCGATCCCATACCTATCATATTTCAAGTATAACCGACCCGGGTATTTCAACTTTACCCGTCAGGCTCAGACTTTTTTTTACCGTCCCTAGATAAAACAAGAAACCCGTTAAGTAAACTCGGGAACACGGGGTTGTAAACTTATTCAATGATGAAATGAGGGTGGCAATTTGCATAAATATTAAAGATAGTGGCAAAACTGAAACATTTTAAAACCACCGACGACGGCGGCGTATTAAAGGTCCTCTGCTTTGTGATCGGAACCCTAACAAAGATTCCGATGATCCAAATGGACACGTCATCCGGCAACCGTCGGAGACAGCCTCTAAGGAGCCGGACTGTCGATACCCTTATTAATATTCTCTCCATTTGCTATGATAATTCTTCTCATATCGTTAAAAATAGAGGTATGCAACTGTTTTTCTGTTCAAGGTTTATGTTTTAGGTTCATGTTTAGGGCTTTGTTTATGTGGGTTTTGGTGGGTATAAGACAGTGATGAATCTTTCATTGGAAAGTCTCCTCATTTACATAGTTACATGATTTAATATGCAGTGATTGATGTTCTTGTATAATAAAGGATGATACTTTAATGTTCAAGTGATAGAATCTTGAAGTCTACCTGACTTAACTAGAATCATTCATAGTTGTTGATTCTTGATAGCGAGCATAGCGCCCGCTATAGTGAACAGCGTAGCGTAGCGCCTATGTGTTGCTATGTAGTTGGTAGCGATAGATAGCGGGAAATAGCGAGATTTTTTGTAGTTTCTATTTATTTTTTTGGTAAAGTATACATGTAAAATATTGTTGTAATTATCTTCTAGTGTACCGCTAACATGAAGTAGCGTCCGTTGTTTCATCGTTATCGCTACATAGCATGTAGGTAGCTTGTCGCTATTGTCCGCCATTTGCCAGTGTTGTAAAAATCGGCGCTAGGCGGTGACCAATATAGAATAAGCCCCTAGGCAGAGATTTGGGCGTTTTGGCCATTAGTCGGTCCTATGCAGTGGTTTTTTTAATTTTTTTTTTAAAATTTCTAAGTATTTCTAAATATTTCTTAGTATTATTTGTATATATCTAAGTATTTTTAAGTATTATGTGTATATATCTTAACATATTTTCAAAAAACACCTAATTTTTTTTTTTTTTTTGTGTGTGTGTATATACGTATAAAAATACCAAAACGCCTAATTCTGCCTAGTCCCTAGGCTGGACCTCACGGCCCGCCTAGCACCTTGTGCCTTCTGCAACATTGCTATTTGCTATTGACAACTATGGACTTTCATTTACTCGTCACAACTATTTTAATATTTTTTGACAAACAAGTTTTCTCTGTGCAAGATGCAGATAGAATGCAAACATACTTCACACTTTTTGCCCAAAATCGCTTGGTCTTTGGCGAAGACCGAGCGATTTTGTATTTTTGTGCATGCCATGGAAAGTTTTTGTATTGGGAAATAAATAAAAATAGAAGTTTGTTACTATTAGTGAATTGTTGAAAAGATTTGTATGGTACCACATACCATGGTTCAAATCGTTAATCGGACACTTTTTGTTTCGGCTTTTTTTTTTACATGCAGGTAAAGGCACAGAAAAGGATGTTTCTTCTGATATCATAACTAAGGATATGTTATTTCAAGAACAAATGCCAATGGATGAATCACAAGTGGTTTTCGATTCCCAAAAAGGCGGTTTATGCAATAAACTTATGGAATCAGCTGAACATGATCATAACTTGTTAGGAGAAAAGAAGGATCTTTTCGACAAAGTCAACATCGGTTATTTACCAACAGATAAAGATATGACTACTTCTTCCCCTCATTTGCCCACAAATAAAGACGTTGAGGAACTAGAAGTTTCGGAAGATTTAATAGATATCATGCCTAGAGTTGATGCAAAATCTGTGGACAAGACGGATTCCAATCCTAAACATTCTATCGATACGGAAACAGGACCTGCAAACGACAATAATTCTATTCGGATATTAAGAGAATCAGTTGAAAATAAAACAAAAAGAAATTTGGTGGATTATTCTGAAATAGGGTTTGGGTCTGATCATGTGCTACCGCTTCAAAGCAATTCCAAAATCAACGCAACCAAGAATCGGGATCTTGTATACCCGTTGAAGGTCTGGATTCCTTTTACAATTTTAATGCAGTTCTTAACCAAAAATTATAATGATCAGATTTGACATAGTTATGTTGGTTCCTACTTTTATTATTTCCACGTATGACAGGAGAGCAGTGCCCAAAATAATAAAAAGAGGCCAGGATCTTGCGCTAAAGAAGAAAGAACAAACAAAAAGTTAAAGAAGTCTGTTGACTTAACAAGATGTCCTGAAAATCTAACATTGCTTGGTGAACAACTGGCAAATTCCGCTCAAGAAGGTGTTGATGCTTCTGCAAACAAGGTACTATTTTTAGTATGGTTGGGTTGGGTCGGGTCGGGTCGGGTACTCGGGTCGACTTACCAATTTTTTTGTCCTTATATAATATAAGTTTCTGTAATCTGTTCTGTAGTAATATAGCTGTTGCGCTTTATGTTGTTATTTCCAATTGGTTACAGTAACTGGTATGTTATCTTACAACAGGATGCCGCTGTTGAGAAGAAACGGAAGCGGGTTTTGACCAAGGAAAGAAAAGCAAAGAGAAAGGTTTTTTTTTTCCGCTTACTTTTATGAACTTCGTTGAAGTGTAATTTAAAAATGAAGTTAATGGCTGGATATACGTTGCTATAGGTCAAGAATCAAGGAGAAAAATTACAGCTAAAATCGTCTATAACGACACTATAAATTAGGAAAGGATAAAACATGACATTTAGGATTTCCTAAACTTATTTTTCTTGCTTTTATCAGTCGAATGTATTTTCCCGTAAGTTATTATATGCATTTATTTTTAATTACTCCAACTAATCCTTTCAGCACAATCACATGTCTTTCAGATAAAGGATAGGATTAAGCGAGCTGAAAAGAACAGAAAACTTGGTGTCAAAAGGCTGAAACTTCAACCTGTGATTAAAGAGAAGAAAATTACATACTGCCGGCATTATATGATGGGAAGATGCCATGAGGTTACGTTATACATTCATGCTTTTTTCATCCTCATTTTTGTAATTTAAATTTATTATTATTATTATTATTATTATTATTATTATTATTATTATGTAACACTACAAATCTATTTATTTATATCAGGGTGAGAAGTGCAAGTTCTCTCATGATACGACCCCTTTGACAAAATCCAAGGTATGTGATCTCGTATTTTCTGCATTCTAATGTCATGAAGATTACACAAGATCGTTAATCGTGATTTTGGAACATCACTTTGAATGGGTCGAACGAGGCTGTGTTTTTTTCTGTACTCTGGGTTAGTTGGGTAAAGTTTAAAAGATTAACTTACAAGGAGACAATTTAAACGGGTCCAACGAGTCAAAAGGCTCCTAAAGTGTGCTTATTACATCAAAACCTACGTAATCATTTTATTTCAGAGATAAGATTATTACTGAAATAATTTTCAACAAATTTTGACTTTTTGGGCATAAATTTTCTGGTTAACCCAGCCCGGCCTTACCCGTTTCAACTTTCAAGTCGTACAAAAAACTACATGTTTTCTCATTTTGCCACATCTATTAATCATATCATTTTATTGGTGAAGTTGTTGATCGTTGTGTAATTTCAACCCAATAACTTTCAAATAGGTTGATTTGGATTGTCTTTTATGTTACACGGGTCAAACTGAAAATTTTAGCTATAACAAGAACGGGTCAAATGGTTTGGAAGGTGCTCAAAGTCTATAACAGACTGATGTATACAACCACCTAATTTTTTTTATTTGAAGACTTGACTTATCATTGTCATAGCATAACGGACAATTCAACTCAAGCCGGACCACTTCAACCCTTGCTATATAAATGACCCACCACTTTCAACTGGTGAATTTAAAGCTCATTTTATTATTGTTTTTTCTTGATTTTGCAGGCATGTTGTCATTTTGCTCGACACGCGTGTATGAAAGGTGATGATTGTCCATTCGATCATGACCTCTCCAAATATCCCTGCAATAATTATCAAACAAAAGGGTCTTGCAACCGAGGTTCAGATTGTATGTTTTCTCACGAGGTAATACTTGCATCATTTGCATTCTCATCTAATTATGTGTTTATACTTTACACACACAAACTTATAAAACACTTGCAACAACATATATATTTTTGGATGCTTGTTTGCTTTCTACAACAATTTTATCATTTAGAAACTTTTAAAACACTTTCTTTCAATCCGGCCCGCTTCAGCGCTCCCTTACAGTGACATTTGTTTATATATGAAATTAATAGATTAATTTGTTTTATTCAGGCACAACCGAATGAAGCCCCCTTAAATGCTTCAAATGAATCAAAGCCCGATCAAAAACCTCCTTCAAATTCAGGTTCTAAAATAGTAGAAACAAAATCTTGTTCGGTACCCAAATTTGTTGATGTTACACCAAAACCTGCTCGACCACCAAAAGGTATAAGCTTTCTTTCACTAGAAAAGTTACCACAGGAATCTCGCGAGGTCGATAAAATTACCAAAACGCCCCATGTATTTCAAGTTTCCAAAGAAATGGCCAAATCGCCCCCAATAGTTCAAGATCCGAAAGAAATTGCCAAAACACCTCCTGCAGTTCAAGATACCAGCGAAATTACCAAAGCGCTGCCTGTAGTTCCCCGTGGAATAAACTTTCTGTCGTTTGGTAAAAAACCTGGTATGGGTCATTCAAAAGATGGTTTTCCGTTCAAGATTAGCAACGGAAGTGAAAAGCCTCGGTTAAGTGATGTGGAAGGTGAGAGTTTAAAGGCCACTCCAATGGTCAATGTGGTCAATGAAGTCAAAGTTGACTTTCCAACAGACGGACCGAATTCTTCTAAAAAACCAATGCCTATTATGTCATTCATGTCAAGCACATCGCAGAAAGCACTCCATTCAACCTTAGCTTTTGCGTCTAAGTTTGACTCTGGTGTAAAGTCAAAAGTTTGACCGTTACAAATTTCGGCAATGGGCGTAACACTAACTTCCAACATGAAGAATGGTAACATGGCAAACGTGAAACGGAATCAACTTTGCTCAAAGATCACTAAATTTTGCTTCATGGCCTCCAAATTTTGTGTAAATAGAGCGGCTGCAGCTGACTGATGGTGGTTAAATTTATTACTGAAATTGTAAGTAAATTATCATAAAAATTTATTTAAAAATTTTGATGCTTTATGAAACTTTTTAAATATCATCTTCTAACAGTAACATACTATGGTTTATTTGCAGGTTAACTTTACTTTTCAGATTCTGAAAAGATGAAGATTTGATACTTCCTTTTGCTATGGAGGAGAGAGTGGCAGAAACATATAATCAATCTGCTGGAAACAAGTAATTTTTTTTAATTTTATATTCATAAAAGATAAGTAAGATCATGCTTGTACTGTAGATAACTAAAAAACAAGAGAAATTCTTTTGTATGTTTGTTATACCTTATCGGCGTAAGATGCACAAATCTTTGGCCGCTTATGTACATTTACTCGCTCAAAACCTAGGTATATTTATTCTATACGTGAATAATAATACATAAGTGAATCTATATGTGATATGGCGTCGTTGTGTATCACATTAATCTAATTGAAGAGGATAAGTCTAATACACCGATATTAGACATAAGTACATAACTATAATGGTTCTTGATTATAATGGTTATAGGTTTACGGTTCCCTGGACCGCTGCCCTGCTAGTGGCTTGCTAGTCTTAAGATTTGGTTAAGGAACTGGTCATGATTTAACTTAGCATATGTACATGACTAAAGAAATTGTTGTCACAAAAAAGGGTTATATATCAAATATTTTGTTGTAAAATTTGGTGATAAGATTAATTCGTCTTTAGGAGTTGGTGTAATAGACACCTGACCTGTAATAGTCTCAAGATTGCAGGTTATAGGTTTAAGCTATGATAACAACAAAATACTCGTATCAGTATGTATCGTTTAGGAAAGGTAATAATAAATATAAATATAATAAATTAAATAAAAAACTATTGAACAAGAACACTTTCTAACATACATGGCATTGAAATTGAAAAATACATGGTTTATGCATATAGTATGGAATAGAGCCCTATGGACTTCATTCTATTACATCAACGTTATCGTGATGCCATGTTAACAAGGGGCTCTATCGCCTTCTTTCAATAAAACCCGAGCAATGAAATAGTGTTTCACTAATCATTACTTAATCATTTATCTATTTTTTTTATTTGTTTTTGTATTTGAATTGAACAAAATAAAATACCATTTAAACAAATAAAAATACATAACATTAAAAATAAAAATATATAATATTAAAAACCACACGTAAATATAAAAGACATGATTTATTGTTGTGCAAAGCGGTGGCTTATAATTCGTCAAACTGCAATGTTAGAAAACTTATTGTTGTATATGAGACGGTACTCGGTACAGGCCGTCTCAATCGCCTCATCCTTATTTAACGCACTGTTAAAGAACCGATCAAAGTTGCACACTTTGATCGGAGAGCCATATACTTTCCAGTTATGGCTTATGATGGTTGTCACCCGTCTGTTGACAAAAGCTATTCAGGTCTGTCAACTATGTTCTAAAACTGTACCGAATCGGCACTTAGTCCTTGCTCGATTGTGGTAACCCAACTCGTGGCCAACGCGATTTCCTCCTCCACGATCCAATGTCGGTTTGCCATTAGAAAATTAAATAGAAAAAAAATTGAGAGTAGAATGTAGAGTGGATTGGGTTAAAAATTGGAGTGGGGTGAATATATCTATATATAGGGTTTTAAAAGTTTAAAATTATTTTTTCTTGTCATGCACCACCATCACTCTCATTGCCCTTCGTTATTGTGCCGGTGAACGTTCAAGAGCGCCCCCTGAATAGCGCTCAGGAAATGAGAAAAGGGGATGATATTAAATGAAATTTGGTTACCTTTTTTTTGGACGACAAATTTCTACTCATTGTAGGACTTGAACCCATGACCTCCCTCTTAGGTGTTTCTAGAAGCTTTGTTTCTACCATTAGGCCACCAACCCCAATCCCAATGGCGTAAATTTGGTTACCTGATGGGACGTTAACCCATACCAGTTAGCATTAATTGCAAGATAACCTATATATATTCTCACTTATGATAATATGATTTTATGATTATCTTCATATTTGATTTTGATATGCAATGGAAAGGTAATTTAGATAAGGAGATATATGCAAGTCTTGTCACTAAAATTAATTACTAAAATTATGGGGAAAAAATTGAGAATCTTGACAATATTCATGAAAAAAAGAAAAATAATCAACATTGTACACATTTTAATTATATGTGTGTATGTATGGATGTATATGTATAGATGTGTGTAAGATCCAGGTCTCTTCACATCTTCTCAGTGTAAAGTCTGATAACTCAGGCTCTTGAATTTATGCATATATGGACTTGTCTCATCTCAGGGTGAAGTCTTAATTGAGGCCGATATCATCCTCTAGCTTTTACAACATATCATATTGCATGTGTTTGCTATAAATAATCAAATAGTACTATAACAAATATGTGACTTGTATATGTATTTTCATGATTATGAAAGTTTATTAGTTATTTTATATTCATAAACATTTAAAAATTTAAATTTATAAGGGTAACAAAACATACAAATAAAAAAACATTAATCTGTTTGGTGATAGTTAACTGAATAATACTCATCGTGAATGCAACGGTGTCTCACATATGGTAGAAGAAAATAAGTTGCAAGTTGGGAATGGTAACGGCCAACATGTTACAGTTGGGTTGGGTTATTAAAGTTCAATTGCCCTTTTACTTTATATTGACAATATTTCATTAACTTATATTTATTCAAAATATATGCAGAGAGATCTCAATGCTAGCCAGAGAGTCTGTTAAAGAGCTCGCCTATAAGATACCTAACACGAAAGCAACTGAAGTAACATCAGAAGTTTTTAGGATGATGATCATATCAACTATTTTTGTAGTTGGTTTTAATCAACTACTCATATGAGTGGTGAAAGGTCATATTTAAAGACCTTTCTCTCTTGTGGTAAACGAGTTGCGCTTGTAAATGGTCACGCAGTTAGGAAATACTTGTGTGGGAGGAGTGGAAATTTGTTGGTTTACATGCCATAATATAGTTTATTTTTTCTTTTGTCGGTGTCAAAATTTCATAGGGTTAGTGCCAAAGTTTCATGGGGTTCTCAAGATGAAATCGCATATATACTAAAAGAAAAAAAACATATTGGGGTGCAATCAACCCCCGTCAAGACCATGTAGGTCCGCCAATGAGTACACTATTGGCAGAAGGCCAAACCTCCTGATATAATTAGTTTCCGGATTTATCTAAACTCTTATGTGTTATAAATAAAATCGTAGCCATATGCGTGAAAGTTACAAGACTAGTTAATACAAATATACTACGTATTGAATCATCAAAATAAAGATTTTTTTGATTATACACAATGAAAAGATGATTCACAAAATAAATTCACATATCACATCAAACAAAAATTTAAAAATATATATATTAGCTTCCTGTTTTTGTCAATGCATGATGCAAATATTTATGGTTTTGTAGGCCTTCAAGTTACCGTACAAATATCAACTCAACTTCCAGATTCTCTTTTTTCAACTGAGATTTTGCTGCACCATTTCATGCAAATAGAATGCTCACTGACTATGTACTACTTTTCATACACTGTGTACAACATCATCTCTCAATATTCATATATGTACTTTATAGCTATAAATGTATAGGTGACTTGTCATATCATATACAAAACAAATCAACATTTCCAGTCAAATACATCACTTTGACTACCCCTTTGTCTCTGTCCTCATATCATCTCTAGCTACCAAATAACACACATACATATCTCTACCTATATATACATGCACCTTGTGCACCAACTACTCAACCCTGACCCGACCCGACCATCTTTGCAAATTGTAATGGATAGTAGAATTTGGTTGTTTATCATTGTTTGGCACACAATGATGATTTGGGTATGTGCAAGAAATATGCATTTTGCATCCTCACATGATCTACTTGACCATGGTTAGTGTCATCCTTGTGATTTTATTTTATGCTAAAATTATTGTTACATTATTTGTATTGAATATATTTACATGTTAAATGTATATTCTAACTTTGTAACGTTTAAACAGGCCAGATGTTGCAATCTCCTAGGACTCCTTTTGCCATGAAAGAGGTACTTAAAACGCGTTGAGTAACGAGTCAAAATTGATTTTAATCATCATGATTAACTTTTTAGTACGTGTCGAGTTTGATTTGACGCTCTAAGTGTAAACATTTTGTCATGTCATTTTCTTGGAAATTTGTTAATACTTATTATGTTGCAATATGATTACCAAAAGGATATAATTACTTAATAATTTTGTTATAATATAATTAAGTAAATGATATTTTTAAATTTTTCTAAAATTTTTCTTATGGAATGTATAAAAAGGGGATTGGTGGTAGCAGAACAAAAGAAGAGGAGGTGCTAAGTAGACTTGGGTCAAGACCACCAAGATGTGAGCACAGGTGTAAAGGGTGCACCCCATGTAGCCCAATTCAAGTTCCTATGGTCCATTTGGGCCCACAATATGCAAACTATGAGCCCGAAGGATGGAAGTGCAAATGTGGCTCGGTTTTTTATGACCCTTAATTCAATATGTACAACTTTCTTTCTAGTAGCATTATATGTCATTGTTTAGATATATATATATTATATATGAAATTAAAACGGCTATTAATATGATTGTTTTGGATATTTTCTTTGGAAATGGTTATTATTTAACTAGAAAACATAACCTTGATATGTTTATGTTTTTTTATTATTTAAAACATCTAAGTATTAACATAACAGAAAAAGAAGTTGATTGGAAATAAACCTTGATACCTTATGAGAAATGGTTAATTGTATTAATGGTGGTAAACTCAAACTAAAGATTCGGTCATTTCTTGTTGGAAAAAGAATTGGTCTTTATTGTTTTTTATAATGTAACATATTTGATCACTCTCAATAACTCTCCTTACAAATGTCTATTTAGGTTGTGTGAAATAACCATTTTACCCTTAATATTGTGGAAACAAAAGAATTGGTCTTTAGTTTTTGTCAAAATGTAACGTATCTTGTCACCATCACTAACCCTTGTTACACACGTATTTGCCAAAAGTGACGCATTTGATCACTATCACTAACCATCCTTACACTGACACATGTTTATTAAGATTGTGTAAAATAATCATTTTACCCTACTAACTCGGTGAAATGGATCTTGATGTTGGGGTAGAAGGGTATATAAGTAGGAATGAGTATTTTGTACCGAATATTGTACCGATCCCATACCGAACCGAGGGTGTTTGGTATCGGTATCGGTATTCACATTTAGAGGTTTTCGGTTTCGGTATTTTCGGTATCGGTACGGGATCGGTATGGTATCGGTATTTTAAGGTAAAATACCGATACCGTACCGTATGTTTTCGGTATCGGTATTAGGTTTTTGGGATTTTCGGGATTGGTATCGGTTGGTACCGATACCGTCCCGAGCTCATCCCTATATATAAGGATTCTTTTATAAAAAAAAAAAAAAAAATCCTAACAGAAATTCATATTGCCTTAAAACAAGTTACAGAAAAATATACATCTAAAAGTCTAAAATGTGGTTATTCTTGATTTCTGTTTTATGGAAAGTTGAAAACATATTACATATGTATAGATTCAAGAAAAATAAGGTTATTTCTCCAACCTTAAAACTGATCCTATCAAAAGACAAAACACCATAATAATAATAATAATAATAACAGTGGCGGAGTGGCATGGGAAATGATAGGTAGAGCTTAGCCTTCTTAAGATGCTAGGTTCGATCTTTGATCCCACCAGGTTTTACTGATTTTTCATTGTCGTGCTTTCAGGCAGGTGGGGCTCAGGTGTTTCCCGAAACTGGTGGCTTTGTAGGTTCTGGCTACCCAACGCTACCTGTGGGCAGTCACCTAACAAGTGTCTTCACCCTATGGGGTGCTTTTGTAATCAATTGATGGGTACCCGGGTAATCAGAACATCGTTTGTTAGCCGTTTATAATAATAATAATAATAATAATAATAATAATAATAATAATAATAATAATAATAATAATAATAATAATAATAATAATAAAACATGATCATCAACATTCAACAAACAAGAACCAATAAGAATAAAGATGAAACCTTTCTCATTATTTGACAATTCCAATCACAAACCAACCTCAAAAACATCATAAAAAACATGAAACCATACATAAATCCAATCCAAACCCAAGATCCATCATGAATTCTATATGCTTAGGTCATGATCTTAAACCATAAACCATCTGTGTATACTTATCTTTAATCCATCTAAAGCTCTTTTTAATGGACCCTTTAACCTTGCCTTCAACTGTATAAGCCTTGTAGCTAGCAACCCTTTTCTTCCTCTGCAACTCAGGGTCAGTAAAGCTCCAGTTCTTTGACATTGACCCATTTGTTGATTTGCTGCTGTGTTTCTTGAATTTGGGTTCATTGTAATCTATTTGTGTGTGAGATGATGATGCATGAGATGTACTGTAGCATCTGAAATCTTGAAGATTTGGGTTGTTGTTGTTGTAGGGTTGTATTTGCATACCATTATTTGCATTGTAGGATTTGGATCTGAAATCCTCCATTTTTTGGACTCTTTCTCTCTCTAAAAGATTGTTTTTCTCTCTCTAAAAGTAGGCATGGATACAGTTAGTTATTATGTGTGTATGTAATAATGGGTTGTATCCAACTGTGATGAGAATTTAAAGTCACTGTTTTGCTTGCGTCGGTGGAGATTGGGAATTTGTTCTAGACATTATTTTAACAAATATTTTAAGTTGGATACTCCCCTTTTTAAAAGGGAAAATTGTTTTTTTTTTTTTAATCTCAAAGTTAGGGATGACTCGTACCGATACTGAAAGTATTGATTCTGAAAATAACAAAAAGAAAAAGTATCGGAATCGTACTAAAAATGTTCAATCTGGTATGATATTCGAAGATTAATTAAACCTAAAATGTTGGCATCGTGCCGAACCAGTATTGAACTAAAAATGCACCCGAAAAACGCAAAAGGTGTACTTTATAAGGTAATAGTCAACCCTCAATCACTCCAATCGGATTTCAAGCAAGAAATACCTCCTCTATTTTTAAATTCTTTAATTGTAATTATTTAGTAAATTGTAACCTTATTTAGAGGAGTAAACCACTCCATGTCTTTTATTATCTTTCTTGTATTTATAGGACCATTGTATGTAATTGAAAATCAAGTTAGACCATTATTTTGTTATATGGTATCACCCAAACACTTAACAAGATCCTTCTATAGTCCATCTTTCCTACTCTTCTTTGTTCCCTCTGTCCTTCTCAATGGCCGAAACTATCAACCTTTCATCCATCCATCTTCATTCCCTTAGCCACCTTATTAACATCAAGTTAAACTCAAGCAACTATATTCCATGGGAAAAACAAATTACTCCCGTCCTATCTTACCTCAACCTCGTCGGTTATGTCACTGGTACCACTTCTCCTCCTTCTGAAACTATCACTACCGATGGCAAAGAAATTGATAATCCCGACTACCTTGCCTAGAAAACAGTCGATCAGAAGGTACTCATTCTTATCAACTTCACCCTTACCGAAGAAGCCATGGCCGAAACTATTGGTCATTCTACGGCTCATGCTGTTTGGAAGGCCCTTGCCGATGCCTATAGCCATTGTTCTATTGAAAGAATTCACAATCTCAAAGATTCCCTCAGGACCCTTCAAAAAGGATCCTCCTCCGTGTCACACCACGTCTAAGGCGGAAACACGTGGCGCGACGGTTCAAAAGTATTAAGCCAAGATTAATGCAAAGCACAATATTAATTAGAAAACGGGCATTTATTCAATGCTAATAATCATGTCAAATTGTTAATACATAATCATAAATTGTTTTCGAAAATGATAAAGAGGCTTCTCCCTTTATCCCTAAATCCATGGAATAAAGAGATAAGACCCCGTCACGACATTTCCAACGCCCAACTTGGAGACATCCCCGACCCTGCTCGCCATGCTAACTTCCATCAATCAATTACCTGAAAGATATGTTTGAAAATCGTCAATATATAAATATTGGTGAGTTCACAGGTTTTAATTTAATAAGTCTTTATAAAGTGGGAATATCCTTGTTATGACATTTATAGGAGTTGCAAGGTCCTACATTTTACTTGAGCCTATAACCAAACCAAGACAATTAATAATGCCCCCGCCCCAAGTCGTTACTCGGTATTCCTACGACTTTATTTCAGAATAAGTGCACCCCAGGCATACGCCGATGCATAATCGACGCTATCGATTAGGGGTGGGCCTTGTCAGGCACCAATAGTACTATCCAAATATCCCTTTGGTTTCTCATTCCTGAATAAATGATTATAGTGGGGAGGTCTCAACCCCGAGTGGCGATCTTTACTCAAGTATCCAACCCGTCATACAATCCCAACATATCTTTCCCCCGTAAAAACGTTAAATAGTTTAGAAATGGGGCCGTGAGACTCACCTGTAACTGTGCTTGGCTCAAAGAAAATGGTAAAGTTTGTGATCCCGTACCTACAAAGGTTCTAGGCGTATAAGTCACTTACACCTAGGGTGTATGTGCCTTGGCAAGTTGTACACCCAACTTCCCGACCACGTCTTTATCCCAATTCCCGTTTAATAGTTTCGTATCCTAGGTTCAATGGCGATGGATTACCCTTTCCTTACAAGTCATATATTATTCTTATAATTATTCTTTATGACTTGTACAACATTATACTTGACACGACTCCACCCAACGTATAATTATTTTCCCATTCAAATAATTATACTTAGGATCTTTTCGCTCAATATAAAGTGTTTTCTTATTAACCGACCCGACTTACTTTGCCACATATTTATTTTCCCATTTAAATAAATATGCTAAGTCTTTGTCGTTTGGTAACATAATCTTAACGCCCGACTAGACTTATCATACCGTACATTTATTTTCCCATTTAAATAAATGTACTAGAATCTTGTCGGTATTCACGCGTTCGTAGATATATCTCATCTACTCGTCTCGGTTTTCCTTCTCGCACATCTATTTTCCCATTTAAATAGATGTACTAGAATTCCGTCGGAAACGAGTATATGTACCTATATCATCGCGTGGATACTACTTGTTAAGTTCATGTGTTGTCTTAGCGTTTTTAATTTGTTACGTTATGTTTTCCTTTCCCACGAACATTGTTACTACACTTAGGAAAGTGTTACGCACGTTTCACCCTTGTTATATATATTTTATTTCCGTAAAATATATATGTATATTTTTATCTCGACGTAATAAGTCCGTTTACGTTGGTTCGTGTAACTAAGTTTGTTAGTTAGCGTTTTTCATATTTATTTCCGTTGCGTGTTCGTATGGAAGTATTGTTCCAACTTCCGATTCCGAACGTTTATCTCTCGGAAAAATATATTATATACGTTTTAGTCCGACTCGTCCAACTTGTTACCAAAAACGTTTCCGATACTTTTATATTCCCATTTATATAAAAGTACCTTATTTTTGTACAAGTCTTTCCAAGCATTTATTTTATAAAATCTACTTCATAAAATACTCGCGTTACTCGATTTATTTTTATAAAACGTCCATTTTATAAAAATATACTTTTTACTTAAAATGCCCAAGTAGGCTATTATTATTTACCGATTCGACCTTGTAAATCGTTACTTACACTTTTTGACACTAATATTTCTATTATCGTGTTTTTGGGCCAATAACTTTCTAAAATATTCATTTTAGTCCTTCAACTTCCAAAGTTGTCATATTATTTCTTTAACTCATACTTGTTGCATTTTTCATTTAATCTTACAAATTTGTGACCATATGCCTTTCGCCACACTTTTTTTTTCCAGCTCAAGTGTGACCATAGGTCGAGTCATCGTAGGTATCATACGGCCACATTCACATTTAGTGGCCGTAGCACTTAAAAAGTGTGGCTAAAGGATACCAATATTTCTTTTTAAAATCAAGCATTTTGTCTATTAAATGTGACTAAAGGGTAGTAACGGCCACATGAAATTACTCTAAGTGTGGCCATTTTAGTTATATAGTCACTAAAAGTTTTACTTTAGCCACATCAATTAAAAAAATATGTGGCAAAAATGATTGTTTTAATAAGCTTTCCATCTATTAAGTGTGACTAAAGGGTAGGAATGGCAACATGAATTCACTGTAAGTGTGGTCGTTTGTATTATATAGTCACATAAATTTACTGTAAGTGTGGTCAAAAACTATTTATAGACACACAAAACAATTTTGTAATTATATGTGTGACTATACTCTAACTTTCGGTCACATATATATTTTTTTCCTATGGCATTTGCTATTATTTTGTCACATAAAAAAGTGACAATGGTGTGGCTGTTGCCTAACTTTAGTGACACATAATCCGTTTTGTCTATGGCATTTGGTATCATTCCGTCACACAAAAAAAAACAAAAGGAGAAGAGTGTGACTAATGATTATATAAAGCCACTTGAAATATTGTAATTTTTTTCCGTGGCTATTGTCCAACATTTGGTCACACATATTTCATTTTACCCATGTCAATTGTTATCATTCCGTCACACAAAAATAAACAAAATTAAGATTGCGTGGCTAATGGTTATGTAAAGCCACATGAAATTTATAATTTTTAGTATGACTATTGTTTAACCTTTGGTCACACATAATTGTTATATAGTCACATGAAATATTTTAACTTTATGTGTAGCTATTTTCTAACCTTTAGTGACACATATTTTCTGTGATTCTATGTGACCATTAAAATGAGAAAACCAAATGATATTATAAAAATAATAAACCAAATTCCATACATAAGTTTCAAACTTAAATACTAAAAATCTGATTCTCAGCCGGTTTTCATCTTCTTGTTCTTTTGCTGCAATTTTTTTAATCCATCTAGAGTAGTAAAACTCTTCTTTTGCTTCTTGGCGAACTTAGGTGAGGTGTTTTGTGTTTGACTGGATGGTGAATCTGGTAGCTGGAGAAACAAAAACAAGAAAACATATATAAAAATTCCTAATTTAGTTATACTTAATTCAAGATTATTTAAAAAACAAACCTTTTCGTCAGGTTTGACAAGGGATTTTGGCCAAGGAACAAAAGAACCTAATGCTTCGCCAACTGCTTCTAACTCCCCTGTTTGAATTGGTAAATATGTTGCCTCCTTTATAGCTTCATCAACAGAAACTTTATAGCAATTATCTTGTAATGGAACACCATAAATGGTTTGATTTTCCATTGAGTAGCAAATTGTACCATATGCCACACGGTTGGTCACGCGACAAGAATATAGAACACACTTAAATGTCTACAAAAAAGTATGGCATATTAACATGATAAAGTTAAAGTCAATATGTATTTGCATTTTGCGCAATAGATACCTGTGGAACATTTTCTTGAGATTCCAAATAGGATGACGTTTCAAGAAGTGGAGTCTCGGGCATTGATGAAATACTTTTTTTTCTAGTTTTCACACTTCCCTAAAAAATTCAATTAACGACGTAAGAAAAATTAGCAACCATGTGGAAAATTAAGAAAAGAAAATTGTCAAATACATACCATTGTTAGCTTTTCTTGTTGCACCATTTTTGATATGTTACTCTAAGAACTAACTTTTTTTTTGCACAACTTTACACGATGCATTAGATGTGGCAGCCTTAGTATGTCCTTAGATTTCAGATTGTTGTCCATACAATTGACATAGAATTCAATTGATTAGCTTATGTTACAACACATGGAAAAATAAAAAAAATAAAAAGAAATTTATCAAATAGTTAATGTTTTTACCGTTTCTTTTTGCACCATGTGTGATGTGGTAGCATTATTAATAAGGTTAGATCCAACATTTTTATCTACAGAATTTACCTACAAAATGTAACAACAAAGAGGGAAGTACAAATATTACCATTTCGTTTACATGGGCAATTTTTGAAATTCTAACTAATAGTAAGTAACATTTGATAAAAGTTAAAGCATTAGTTTGTTAATAAATAATTCACTTACTTGTGTTTTGTGTAGTTCAAGCTCAAGTTGTGCAATCCGTTCTTTTGATGAACCTTTTGTTCGGGGTCCCTGCCAATATTTGAGTCTAAAAGCTTAGTCTATTCCACTATGGTACATTAACATGATGGTCTTCACAAAAGCTAGCGTCCTTTCCAGTCTTGTTCTTGATGTCAAAATGCTTCATATTTTTTAGCATGCTGGATAGAATGGCTAAGCATGTTTTTCCGTTATTTATGACAGCATAAGTAATTATATGAACATTATTGTTGGCAATATTAATTGACAAATGAATAGATGTTCATGATTTATATACTTCTGAAATCAATAAAATTTTGCATACGCGAGGTCTATGTACCTGGCAATAGCTGCAATTTTCTTTTTGCTTATAGTTGGTGGTTTTGTATCTTTGTTCACAACCATTGTATTGTCTTTTTTTCATCGGGTAACATTAGTACGGAGTGCTTTGCAAGTCTTTAAACGAATAAAGAATACGACTTGCAACAAACCATTCACATGTTGAAAACACCTAAGAGAACCCAAGATAATGGCTTACCACTTAGTCACTTACTACCTCAACACAGAAACAATAACAAAATCTTCAAGTAAAACCCGATTGTCACCACCTGCACCCTTCACCAGCACCGCCGCCACTGCCCACCTCCGAGACCACCATCACAGCGCCAAACCTCCCAACCCGTCCCCCCTTTAACATTGCGGCGCCACCACCATATTTATAAGTCGAGAGGGAGTGAGAGATCGGGAGATATTGAGAGAGAGTAGAGAGAGAGATAACCGATTTGAGAGAATGAGAAGGAGGCAGGGTAGGGCCAGAAAGTAGAGTGTTATAAGATCACCCATATAATAAGCGCTAACCATCCCGGTCATACATAGTTCTTTTCATGTTCTGTTTCGTTTCGTGTGGATTGTCGTTTCTAGGGGCTAACCATCCCGGTCATACATAGTTCTTTTCATGTTCTGTTTCGTTTCGTGTGGATTGTCGTTTCTAGGGGCTATCCATCTTTTTTATGCAGCAGAATCTGGAGTATGAAGAGCGTAAGTGCAAGCATTGCCACAAAGGATGGATTGCTGCTGATTTTGTGTCGTTTTATAAACGAAAGGAAGGTCACTGCTGATTTTGTGCAGCCTTATAAATACTGTTCTCACAAGTGAAGATTATTAGTGCAGTTTGTCAAGTGGAAAATAATTTAAGGAAAATGGCAGCAGAATTATTTTCTTTGTCCAACCAGTTTTTAGGCTGCAGTTTAGTAATTATATTGTTCATCAGGTCATCTTAGATAACGTTATTTTAATGTTGAAGAAATAGAACATTGCATTATCTTTTGAACCATTGTTTCAATTTGTGATCGGAGCTGAAATTATGTGTAGTTTGCTATATATCCCAGCCCAAAATCAGCTTATGCGTTGCAATTCAAGTTAAAAGTGTTTATACATTGATTAAATACAAGTCATGTAGCATCTGCATTTTGAATTAGATTAAACTTAGACTATAGGAAGATTGATTTGGATTATATGACCAGCCATATTGCAATTTTTTCAGCGTCAGCAGGAAGGATCAGCTGATAGCTGTTTGTTTCTTTTGATTTCAGCGATTCCAACGCTTCTAACCTCGGTTTAAGGTAAACACGGATGTTCAGTTGCTTTGATTCTGTTTTGGCGAGTAAATATGTTTTTTTTTTTTTTTTTTTGCTTCAGTTATTTATATCAACTCAAGTTTAGCCAGTTTTGTGTCAATATTATAAGTTCATATATTTTGCATTCTTATAGTTGTTCTTTCCTGTAACTAACTTGTAGTATAACCGGAAAGTTTGGAAGAATATAATAACAATAATCTGATATGGTGAATAAAGCAATCTAAGATGCATGTAACTAGGCACCAAAGTAATCTTTGCTCCACAGTTATTTTTCATTCAACCCGTTTTATAGTTATTGATAGCGACCATAGCGCCCGCTATAGCGAATAGCGTAGCGTAGCGTAGCGCTCATATGTCGCCATATGGTTTATAGCGACAAATAGTGGAAAATAGCGCCCGCTATTTAATCGCTATCGCTACGTAGCGTATCGACAACTTGTCGCTATCATCCGCTATTCCCTATTGACAACTATGACCCGTTTGAGATAAAACATAGGACACATTAGTAAGTAAACGGATTGGAACCGCCAACTGTCAATCAAAATTAGGAGGGTTAGGGGTATTGATCTGGAATTTTTTTTGGTTATTAGGCTGGGTTGGGTCGGGTTTCAGGTTTACAAAAGTATAACCTTCCGCTTTGCCGTCTGTCTAATCTTGCGAAGTATACTGATCTGTACTCTCTACATCAGATGAATATATGCAGGCTGATAAGCTCATTAACGCCATAGCGTACGCTTGCTATTCTGTTGTTTAAAATTGTGTAAATATAATGTATATTTGTAGTTGTGGGATAGTAGAAGGGCCAGGATTGTATATGCACAACATGTAGTATGCATTCAGAATTTCAGATTGCTTATTTCCTTACCCGGTGTATAACAGATTCATTGTGCAGCAAACAATTAAATTACTTGAATCAATAATATAAGATTTCCTTTAACAAGACTTTTGTATGTAGCAAGTTGTTCAACATATCATTGCTTGAGATTTGAGTTTTCAAGCACAATTTCACCAAATCTTAACAGCATAACAATGAATCTAATGAGATTGTCCTACTTGAACGTGCAGAATTAATAATGAATGATTCTGATGTACGTGTAGCTGATCAGTTAATTATTAGCTTTAATATTCAGAACTGATGTACGTGCAGAGTTATTAGCTTGACAATGAATCTAATGAGATTATCCTATAAACATTCATTGTTTGTTCCATCCAGAATCTTTTATTTTCATTTTGTTTTCCTATATTTATACTTAAGAAACATAATTGTGTTCCAACCAGAATCATTTATTTTCATTTGTTTTCCTATATTTATACTTAAGAACATAATTGTGTTCCATCAAGAATCTATTAGCGACCAAAAAACAACAAACAAATGCCCTAATTGATTACTGGAACAAAGACACGAACAGATTTTGCCTATCAATAATATGTGCCTATCAATCACAATGAAAACAAACAAAATATATGCCTATCATTCACAATGAAAAAAAAAAAACATGATTCCTAACCTGTTTTGTGGTTCGGTTCCATCTTGGTAGGCTTCCATCTTCTATGAAATGGAGAGCAGGAGATAACTATGAAGACATGATTTGAATGTGATGGGGATAAAAGAAAAAACTAGGGTTTTATAAGAAGGGAAATGGGAATTTTGGGTGGTAACAATGAGCGGTAGAATTAGAGAGGGAAAACAAAATTCTTGTATTTGGGGAAATAAAGAGAAAGGCTATGATGAAGGAACAAAAAATTTGAAAGAAAAAAATAGCCGGTAAATTAGAGAGGGAAAACAAATTTTTTGGTATAGCCATGATTAGTTTTTAATTATATTACTATCACTTGATTGGTTTTATTTATGGATTAGCAAATGGTACTGGATCCCGATATCGAACCGGTATTGGTATTGGGTCATTTTTTTATACTGGTACCCACTCGTTCTATTTTTTGGTATCGGTACTATCCGTTCGGTACAATATCGATATTTATCGACTTTTACATGCCAATACTGGTATCGAACCGTATTATAATTTGAGGGTGTTTGGGATTGCGTTTTGAATCTGATTTTTAGATTATTGCGTTTTGAAAACGCAAATAATCAGTTTTTAGTGTTTGGATTGCGTTTTAAAAACGCAGATAATCAGTTTTTTAGGCTACCAAAACGCAATAATCTATAAACAGCCTCACCCCTGCTTTTCCAAAACGCATAATCTGTTTTGAATAATCAATCCCAAACACCCCCTTTATATATATATATATTCACATATATATATATATACACAAATATATATCAATAATCATAATTATAATTCTAAATAAGATATTATAATAATATATAAATATTATTAAGCATAATAAAAATAATATAATAATAATAATAATTAGGGATGGCAATGATACCCGAACCCGATGGAAAAACCCGATCATCGTATAATAATAATAATAATCGGGTTTGGGGTTGGGATTAGGCATACCCGACCCATACCCGTCCCATTGCCATCGCTAATAATAATAACTAACTAACTTTGTTGAGCCTAATAGACCATCATTGGGTCCGATTGATCATCATTGAGCCTAATGGAAGATCATTGAGCCTAGTTTACCATTAGTAGGTCTAGTTGACATCATTGTATCTAATTGACCATCATTATATCTAACTTACTATTATTAAGTCTAATTGACCGTCATTGAGCCTAATGGACCATTATTGAGCCTAACTGACCATCATCGTATCTAATTGACCATCATAAAGTCTAATTGACCATCATTGAGCCTAATGGACCATTATTGAGCCTAGTTGACCATCATCGTATCTAATTGACCATTGTTGAGCCTAATGCAACATTATTGGGCCTAGCTGACCATCGTTATATCTAACTGACCATTATTAAGTTTAATTAACCAATCATTGAGCCTAATGGATCATTATTGGGCCTAATTGACCATCTTTGCATCTAATTGACCATTGTTGAGCCTAATGGAACATTATTGGGCCTAGCTGACCATCGTTATATCTAACTAACCATTATTAATTTTAATTAACCAATCATTGAGTCTAATGGATCATTATTGGGCCTAGTTGACCATCATTGTATCTAATTGACCATTGTTGAGCCTAATAGACCATTATTGGGCCTAAGTGACCATCATTGTATCTAATTGACCATTATTGAGTCTAATTGACCATCATTGAGCCTAATGGATTATTATTGGGCCTAGTTGACCATCATCGTATCTAATTGACCATTGTTGAGCCTAATGGAACATTATTGGTTCTAGCAGGCCATCATCTGCTTCTAATTCAACCATATTCGATTTGTCCCAAAGTATGTCGAACCTAGCATTTCTCATGCAAAAGATAACCCCAAGTCAAGTTTGATAGAAGTTGTAACTTTTGTTGCCATTAATACAATTAATCTTGGTTTACAACTCATACATAGTATAATATAATAATAATAAATAACTTTTATTGCCAATAAAAATTATGTACACACACGGTTCTGATTGGCCATTGTTGAGCCTAATGGACGATCATTGGGTCCAGTTGACCATTGTTGAGCCTAATGGACCATTATTGGGCCTATTTGACCATCATTGTATTTAATTGACCATTGTTGAGCCTAATGGATCATCATTGAGTCAAATTAACCAACATTGAGCCTAATGGACCAAATACCATATACGGATGCTCCTACCTTAGAGTTAAGCCTAATATTATTTTACTAATCCACCCATAAAAGAATATCAAATATATCCCATAATTAAATCAAGCCAATCATCTTCAACATTGTGATCGGCAATTAGGTACGTACTAATTTAAATTAATATGATCACCGCCTATTAGTAATGAAAATAAGTGTGATTTTGATAATTGTGCGTGTGGTTTTGATTGGGATTGTGGTTTTGAATAAGTGTGATTTTAATATGATCACATGTGCATAATATATTAAATCCATTATGTTGTACGTAACAAACTAATGATTTTGATAATTGTGCGTTTGATTTATAATTGTGATTTTAATATGATAACTGTGCGTAACAAGCTAATGTTTTCAAAAGCCATTCTGTTGCTGCTAGCTATCTAGGGGTGGCAATGATACCCGAACCTGATGGGAAAACCTGATATCCGAAACATACGGGACGGGGTATGGTTCGGGTAACCGGGTATGGATCCGGGTATGGGATTTGTTTTGAATATTTGGGATGGGTATGGGATTTGATGTTTTGCCCGTTTACCCGCCCCGATTACCCGATTATGTATGCCCGTTTACCCGCCCTGATTACCCGATTATGTATGCCCGTTTACCCGCCCCGATTACCAGGTTATGTATACCCGTTTACCCGCCCCGATTATCCGATTATACATATATATATATATATATATATATATATATATATATATATAACATACCGTGTATATAATTAATATTAATATTAATATATTACAATTTATGTTCCGGTTTATTCATGTCAAACAAACGAGTATTTGTTTTGTGATATTATTTATTTATGTAGTAGCCTACAAATTTTATAACATTCCTACTTTTGTATTGGTTTAAACTAACGTACATTGATTTTTACTCGTTGATAACATGATACTCGATCGTTATGCCCGATACCCGAAACCCATGAGCATACCCGAAACCCGTGGGCATACCCGACCCATACCCGTCTCATTGCCATCCCTATAGCTATCTGTATAATATATTAAATCATTCTCAAATAAAATTCTTACTGTGAATACGTACTCTAACTTGCTTATGCACCAGGTCGTGATTAAAAGATGGATAAGTCATGGATGGTAATCGATAGAACCCAACAACAATATATCGAAGGAGTTGCAATGTTTCTAGATTATGCAGTTCACAACTTGAAGATGTCAACGCCAATTGACCCACTAAAAACTAGAAAAAAAAAAACAAAAATCCCATGTCCATGTGTGAATTGTTTAAATCATTATTCTCTTTCTCTGGACGAGGTAGAACGTCACTTGAAAATAGAAATGGGGTCAAACAAGATAGTCTTGGTTACACGTTGGTCGAACTTAACAGATTAGGCCACAAGGATGATCCGTTCATATTGGCCTCACAAGCACGGCAGGTGTATTACGTTAAAGATCAGCTGGATAAAAAAATGTCTTTTGTTTTTATGACACCTCCCAAAAACTATAGAGATTCGTATGATGATGTTGATGAGGAATTTAGTACTGTACTTCTTCCCCATAGTGATAACATATTGCCACGTGTAGATCCACTTGATCTGGGTAATGAATCACACGACGATTACTTTAGAACCGACTCTAAGGGTATAGTTTTACGTAATTCCGATTGAACCTTATCATGATTATCGTTACGTTGGTTATTTCTCTTGTTTTTATTTAGTGAAGAATATGTAATGGTAAGTTGTAATGTCTGAATGGCAATATTAGAACCTTTGTCTAACAATTTACCAATGGTTGAATTGTAATGTTGACACATTTGAATGAATGGTTTTACTTAATTTCTATATATTTTATGTTGGTTATTTCCCTTGTTTTTATGTAGTGAAGAATATGTAATGATAAATTGTAATGTCTGAATGATGATGTTTCAGTAATACTAGGTTTTGACCCGTGCGCGTTGCGACGCGTTAAACTGAATCGTTCTATAAAGTTTGTCAGACGTTTTGGTTCCAATTTAGTAACAGGACTTGATATTTAAAATGCAAAACACGCTGACAGGGTGACAGTTTATAATTGTTTTGTTGTAAAATTAGTGGTCACTTGTCCGGAGTCAAAAGCAACAAGCGCCCCTGAACTTGCATTGCCAGACCAAACATAACATCATAATCATAATACTATAGTTCTATTTATATCAATTTCCTTCATTATGTACATTTGGGTCTAAAAGAACCCAATAAAAATAGAAGTATTAAATAATAGAAACAAATAGGATCAACTATGTTAATTGTCATTTTCAAGACATATTTGACATTGAATATCAAACTCCTCTCAATTTCTATTTTCACATACAATCACATTATCCATCTCTAGAGATTTACAAAAATTTATGGAAAATACATGTTTGACACTCAAGGTCAAAGAACACTACTACGTGAACAACATTCGGAATATGTGTTACTTATTTCATATGAGAATCAAATGACTTCCTATTCTGTCGAGCAGGGGAATGAGTCACTGGATGATCGATTGCGGGCTGCAAGAAATAGATAAACCAATGTCAACATAACATTTCAGATCACTCAACCCATTTGACCCGTTCGTTTTTAAGTAACTTTTCGAAGTGTTCTTAGTTTATTAGATCGATCTAACCTGTTTCGTTTGGATAACTTGGTAAAAGCGTTTCAAATTTAAGTAGTAAAACATATACTAAGAGCATTTAAAATTTCGGAAAATGGTATAAGTTTTTTTTTTTTTCACCTGGTGTCTTGGAGCTTTACTCGCATAAGGCTATTGTCACTAACGGTCAACACATTGTTGAAGCTTTTTTACCTGGTGTCTTAGAACTCTCCGATCGCAAAAACGACGACGTGGATGATGATGACGTCAGTGGTGTAATAGCGCAGCTCAGATCTCTTTGATCTTACGCTCTCTCTAAACTCAGGGGAAAAATGTGTAGTGTGGGTTGACACGTGTAGTGTTTGGCACATCAGACCACCATGGAGAAAACACGTTGAACTTCCAAGACAACCCTACATATAATATCCACTTTTGTGCTACCTGTGGACTGATCTCAGACCTAGACAATAGCAGAATCCACCAGCAAGAGACTAGAAAAAAACATCGCATTCAGCCATAGAGATGTTATGTACCAAGGCAAGACAACCAAATTCAAGTTGCATTGGCGAAGTGAGCTTTGTAATGCCAAAATTAACCAGCTTGGGACCCGTAACAAGCTTTGTAATGCCAAACCCCAAACCTGATACTTAAACCACCTGATGACTTCGCTGCAGCCCAAGTACAGACACAACAAGTTAACCCATTTGATCCATCTCAAATCTTCCGCAAACCTAAGAGAAGAATCAGCATCAGATCCATTTAATGGTGCTGGCATAATAGTGTGATTCAGGTAACAGCTGGCTGACCCGTTTGTGTCTACACCTGTATGAAGGAACCGATGGCTAATCCGCTTAATGATGCTGACCCGTTTGTAACTAGTTCATTTGATGAATTAGTAAGGATCCGATGAAGCATAATCAATCATAATGTACTCTTATGAATTATATTCCCTGTGTTTGTCTTCGTAATAACCTGCCCAACCTGAGGTGCGTAGTCGAGACAAGAATAAGAGTTGACCATTCACAGATACAACATTAAATGTAAGAGTCCCAAATCTGAACCAAAACCTAGTCCACCCAACTGGATAAAAAATGTGAATGTTCAGTAATAATCGTAGGTATGAAAGACTTGTAATTCACAGAATCCCATTGCACGATTAAATCTGCAAATTATAGGTTTGTGTCTTTTTTACAATTGAACATAAATCATACGTAAGAAAGACCCGAACTTCTGAACGGAAAGAAAAATTACCATATTAATACAGTTACCTTTAGATATAATCAAGCTCAAATTGTAATGCAAGTGGAACCACTATATCATAGTCTAACTAATCTTGAAACCAAATAACAACAAAAGACTAAAAATAGAAGATAAATTTTGGTTAAGTTTCTTTGGATGAGGGAAGTAACTGAGCACAGTTATAACCATATAAAGCATGTGATTAATATGTTCTCAAATCTGTATGTAGAACTGAGGGTAATCACAAAAATGAGAAAACAAATTATGAGTGTTCAATAACAATATGATCCAACAATTGCAGAAAAATCATACACTATGATCATTAAAAGTGAATCTTGTCCCAAATGAACAATTATACACCCCCAATCCTTTATAAAAAAAATATTAGGATTATCGGTAACAACACATAAAACAAAACAAAGATCGAAACAAAATTGACCTTAGGGAAACACTTGCCGTAGTTGGAGCAAGAATGAACTTGACATGGTCGCGACGTGCTTGCTTTTACCTCTGTTCCTTCGCTTAAAAGTCTATACAGATTGATCAAAATTAGGTCAATGAAAAGTGCAAAAAGCATAACAACAGATTCAATGACCGTCAAACAAAATTGAGAGAAGAAACTAACTGTATTACGAAGAACTTTTGGCGGTTTCTCCGGCTGGTTAGGGTTCCGGAGGTTCAGATGGTCAGAGTGAATCAGTAATTGCGATGTTGGTCATGGTGATGATATATGTATTAACTTTTATCCATACCATCAAACAAATATTTGGGCACACCTTTCATCTCTGGATTCAATTGGGTGGGGAAGTGAGAAATAATCATTATTACTTTAGCCATACATACAAATTTTAAATGTGTTTATTTATTAGTTTTAGCCACACATAAAAATTTTAAACGTGTCCATTTATTACTTTTAGCCACACGTAAAACATTTTACTGTGACCATTTATCACTTTTAGCCACATATAAATTCAAACAAATACCAATATGGCAGTTGGTCACATTAAGCCACGGTTTTCTAGCGTGACTACCAAATGTCACAGTTTTTTCTTGAAGTGTGGCTAAATTTTTTGAAATGATATGTTTTTGGTCACATGAAACAAATATTGTGGCAGTAGATCATATTTAGCCACACTTTTAAAGTATGGCTACTAAATGACACATTTTTTTTGTGAAGTGTGGCTAAAGGTTTCGAAAAGACGTGTTTTTGGTCACATTAATAAAAAAATCAAACAAATATTGTGGCCATATATCAAATTTTGCTACACTTTTCTAGTGTGGCTACAAAACGTCACATTTTTCCCCTAAAGTGTGGCTAAAAGTTTTGAAATGATATACAATGGTCACATGAGTAAATAAAATGTGTGGCTAAAAGTAGGTTAGAAGGTTTAGAAATGTACTTAATGACCTTTAGCCACACATTTAATCGAAAGTGTGGCATGACAGTTTTAGGAAATGTGTGGCCATAGGCCTATTTTGGCGTAGTGAAAGTTAATATTTTTCTTTTCCACTTTAGTGGACTTTGAAGAATCATTTTTACTAAGTTTAGTTGTTTTTACTTCTTTTTACTTTTAAAGTTCTTCTAATCCATTCTAGATGCCAATAACATGTTTATTTCATATCTTTACCCAAAACATCAACCTTTTTACTCATCAAAGTGAGTGGACTTTGAAGAACTAGTTTTTCCATCTATGGCTTTCTAATCCATTTTAATATTTTTATGACTTTAACTAGTCATCTTATGATGATTAAAACCATATTTCATCATATTCAAGTATTTTTCCCAAATCATGTTCCACTCATCTTCTAACCCAAGTGTATGTTATTATTATTACATTTTCTCACAATATCACTTTTATTAATGTTAATCCAAGATTTCTTCATGTTATTATTCCTTTATTTTTATTCTTGTAAGATTCATCCTCTTTATGTTTCAAAACCATACTTTACCCATCAATGTACAACTTGCTCATAAACACTTAATATGAACATTAACAAACAAAACAAGATTAAAACTTACTACTAGCTCAAGGCTAGGGGAGACAAGAACCTTGATTTGGATGGGGTTTTAGTGTGTTCTTCCAATGGGTTAAGCTCCAAGCTCTTAACACACAAGAAGGGGTTTTGAAGGATGATGATCTAGAGGTAATTTGGAGTAGTAAAAATTGCAAGAAAAGTGTTGGTGTGGGGGTGTAATGCCACGGCCAAGAGGAAGAGGAAGAAGAAGTTTTTGTGTTTTTGCTTAAGTGTAATCTTGGTGTTATCCTTATAATCTCCTACTCAATCTCCAAAGATCACCAATATCTTGCAAGGATTGGTTAGGAAGATTATGGAAGATTATGAAGATCACAAAAAAAAATCTAATGATATTGTAGGGGTGTTTGGGCCGTGAGTTTTAAGAGAGAGGGAGAGGAAATGATTTGGTTAATCCCATTGCCCAATCTCATTGCATGCAACCTCATCATTAGTAATAATATGGAAGGATTAAGAAGTTATCCCACACAACCTCTCACCCAAGTGGGCCCATGGCCGGCCCCCCTATGGGGTGCTTGGTGGGGTCCACTTTGCTAATTATCTCCCATATTATGTTTAAGTTAGTTCCTTCCGGGTACCGCCCGGGTATTTCTTAAATTTTAACCGCGGTTTACCTCAATATTAAAATACCGTTAATATTCATAAAATTTCGCTCAGTTAGATTACTGATAATTTATTTCGGTTTCGGTCGGGTGAATTTTCGTGTTACGCGCGTATCGGGTGCGGTACGCGCACTTTATTCGTTACCGGGAGATTTGTGCAATAAGCTTTTACGTATGGCTTTGGGTTTCCAAAACTCATAATATTTTGTGAAAATATTATTTATTTTATATTCCGGGTGTCCGGTGTTCGTTTCGCTTATTTCAGTTTTACCGGGTAATCGCCAGTGTCCATACCGGATAGTTTTGTCTGCGCACGATCCTATCATGCTTTGCTATTAAACTCATGCATTCCTATGCATTATTTGGGAATTCCTATCTTTCTAAGGCCTCAATTAAATATTCAGCACATAATTACGGTTAATTACGTTAATCGCGTTTAATTAATTAGTACGGAATTACCTTAATTTTGCCGGTTGTTACATTCTCCCCCCGTTAAGAGAATTCCGTCCCGGAATTCACTTTGAGCTCTCCGGTATAGGGGTCTTCTTAAATAGGGCGGGATACTTTTGCTTCATCTGGTCCAGCCTTTCCCACGTGAACTCCGGTCCACGCTTGGCATTCCAACGCACTTTGACCAATCTGATCTTACTGCGTCTTAGTTTTTGGACCTTCCAATCGGTTACTTCGACTGGCTCTTCGACGAAGTGTAACTTGTCGTCAATGTGGATTTCGTCTGCGGGGATGATGAGGGTTTCGTCGGATAAGCACTTTTTCAAGTTCGACACGTGGAACGTGTCGTGTACGCCGTTAAGTTCTTGTGGTAACTTGAGCTTGTATGCTACGGGGCCTACTCTGGACAGGATTTCAAATGGTCCAACATATCGTGGGTTTAGCTTTCCGCGCTTCCCGAAACGCGCGACACCTTTCCAAGGTGACACCTTTAGTAGGACCCTGTCTCCGACTTGAAATTCCAAAGGCTTTCTCCTCATGTCTGCGTAGCTTTTCTGTCGGTCACGTGCCGCTTTGAGACGTTCTCTAATCAGAAAGACCTTATCCGTCGTTTCTTGAACAATTTCGGGCCCGGTGAGTTGCTTTTCGCCAACTTCGGCCCAACATAGAGGCGATCTACACTTGCGTCCATATAGAGCTTCAAAAGGTGCAGCTTGAATGCTCGTGTGGTAGCTGTTGTTATACGAAAACTCTACCAATGGCAAGTGAGTATCCCAATTTCCGCTGAAATCGATTGCGCATGCCCGTAGCATATCCTCCAGGGTCTGGATGGTTCGTTCACTCTGACCATCGGTTTGTGGATGATATGCGGTACTCATATCAAGGCGAGTACCTAGGGCTTTATTCAGACTTTCCCAAAATCTTGAGGTGAAACGACTATCTCGATCGGAGATGATAGAAATAGGTACACCGTGCTTTGACACAACTTCGTTAATGTACAAACGGGTTAGTTTCTCCAACTTATCCGTTTCGCGAATGGGGAGGAAGTGTGCGGATTTTGTCAATCGATCAACGATTACCCAGATCATATCATGGCCGCTTGTTGTCCTGGGCAATTTGGTGATGAAGTCCATAGTGATCCTTTCCCATTTCCATTCCGGTATTTCCGGTTGCTGGAGCAATCCGGATGGTCTCTGATGCTCGGCCTTGACCTTCGCGCAAGTTAAGCATCGCGCAACATAAGCCGCTATGTCTCTCTTGAAATTCGGCCACCAGTAAAATTCCTTCAATCATGGAACATCTTGTCTGCTCCAGGGTGAACCGAATATCGCGAACTGTGGGCTTCGGCTAATACCAGTTCACGCAATCCACCGTACACTGGTACCCAAATTCTGTTCATGAAATACAGAGCTTGATCCGCTTTTGACTCCAGTGACTCAACCATCTTCCGCAATCTTTCTCCTTTGACATTCTCGGGTTTAAGAGCGTTAGTTTGAGCTTCACGAATCCGGTCAGTCAGGTTCGTGTGGATGGTTAGACTCAAAGCTCGGACACGCAGTGGCTTAACCCGTTCCTTGCGACTCAAGGCATCGGCTACGACGTTTGCCTTCCCGGGATGGTACTTTATCTCACAATCGTAATCGTTCAATAATTCGACCCATCTCCGTTGTCGCATGTTCAATTCCTTCTGGTCAAAGATGTGCTGCAAGCTTTTATGATCAGTGAAGATCGTACACTTGGTTCCGTACAGATAGTGTCTCCATATCTTGAGTGCGAATACCACGGCTCCTAGTTCCAGATCATGTGTGGTGTAATTCTTCTCGTGAAGTTTTAGCTGTCTGGAAGCATAGGCTATGACCTTCTCTCGCTGCATCAATACACAACCCAATCCCTGATGAGAGGCGTCACAGTAAACTACGAAGTCTTCCGTACCATCGGGGAGTGATAGTATTGGTGCACCACATAACTTATCCTTTAGCAACTGAAACGCTGCTTCCTGCTTTTCCGTCCATTCAAACTTCTTATCCTTTTGGGTTAGCATGGTTAAAGACTGTGCTATCTTAGAAAAGTTCTCGATGAACCTTCTGTAGTAACCCGCAAGGCCAAGAAATTGTCGTACTTCAGTAGGCGTTCTAGGGGCGTCCCAATTCTTGATTGCTTCGATCTTGGCGGGATCGACATGTATACCCCTTTCATTCACCACGTGGCCTAAAAAGTGAACCTCTCGAATCCAAAAATCACATTTTGAAAACTTAGCATAGAGTTTCTCTTTGCGAAGTACCTCGAGGATTAATCGGAGATGTTCCTCGTGTTCCTTCTTAGTGCGTGAGTAGATCAAGATGTCATCAATGAAGACAATAACAAATTTGTCCAAGTATGGCTTGCACACTCGGTTCATCAAGTCCATGAAAACAGCTGGGGCGTTAGTTAAACCGAAAGGCATAACCAGAAACTCATAGTGTCCATAACGAGTCCTGAATGCTGTTTTTGGCACGTCTTCTTCTTGAATACGTAACTGATGATAACCGGACCTTAGGTCGATCTTGGAGTAGAAACTGGATCCTTGAAGTTGATCAAACAAATCGTCGATCCTGGGAAGAGGATAGCGATTTTTAATAGTCAGCTTGTTCAGTTCCCGATAGTCAATGCACATTCGAAAAGTGCCATCCTTCTTCTTCACGAATAAGACGGGAGCTCCCCAAGGTGAGAAGCTTGGTCTTATGAAACCTTTGTCCAACAACTCTTGCAGTTGTTCGGACAGTTCCTGCATTTCCGAAGGAGCTAGGCGATATGGCGATCGCGCTACCGGTGCTGCTCCTGGAACAAGGTCGATACGAAACTCGACTTGTCGGGGTGGTGGCAATCCCGGCAAATCTTCTGGGAACACATCTGGAAAGTCTCTGGCTATCGGAATGTCTTCTAGCTTTCGCTCGTCGGCCTTCTTGTCTACCACGTGCGCCAAGAATGCGACGAGACCTTTCCTTAGGCACTTCCTGGCTTTCATGCTGGTAATAATTCTCAGTGGCGTTCCACGCCTTTCCCCTTGGATCGATAGGGTTTCACCGCTCGCGAGGGGAACTTGAATTATTTTGTCATTGCACACGACGATGGCGCGGTGTGCAGATAGCCAATCCATGCCAACGACTATGTCAAAGCTACCCAGTACGACTGGTAATAGCTCAATGTCAAACTCATGACCACAGAGATCCAACTTACAACCCTTTGCTACCTCTCGAGTTTCTATAGTCTTACCGTTAGCTAGTTCAATGGAATATGGTGTGTCTAGCTTACTAGTCTTTAAACCAAGTAATCGTTTAAATTCGACAGATACGAAGCTAAAATCAGCGCCAGTATCAAACAATACTGAAGCATAATGACCATTTAGAGGGAACGTACCAGTGACCACATTAGGGTCTTGTCGTGCGTCACCGGCACCAATCACGAACGCTCGCCCACGGGCTTGGTTGTTGAGTTTGGGGCAGTCCCTCTTCCAATGATCGAGCGATCCACATGAGAAACAGGGCCTCGCTCCACTGTTCTTTGGCGCTCCTGATCTGCAGTCTTCAGTCTTGTGCCCCGAACGGCGGCACTTACCGCAGATTACTTCGTTCTTGCCCTGATAACCTTGCTTCCCATTATTTCCACGTCCAGTGGCTACATACCCTTTTCCCTTCTTCCCTGAACCTGATGATCCATCCTTCTTCCTTTCATCGCGCTTACGCTTCCCAAACCTTGGCCTATTTCCCTGTTCACTTGACCCAACGGCTGAACTTGTACCCAGATTCTTACCCTCAACACTGCTGGACTCAGTAAGCTTCAACCCTGACACTTTCCGGATTAGAGTGCCCATTCGGATGGCGTCTTCAGTGAGGCTTAAAGCGAGGTCGATAGCTTCACGCATGGTTGTAGGCTTGGAAGAAGTGACCATGCCGCGTATCTGTGGTGCCAGTCCGAAGAGGTACCTTTCCACCTTTTTGCTTTCCGGGGTGACCAGGCGAGGCACTAACCGGGAGAGGTCATGGAATCTGGACGTGTAACCAGCTACGTCCGGTCCAACCATGGTGAGGTTCCAGAACTCAGTCTCTAGCTTCTGCACTTCACTTGCCGGACAGTACTCGGCGATCATTAGTTCTTTCAACTCCAACCATGATAAGGAGTAAGCAGCATCATCTCCCAGTGTCTGCACTTGGTTGTTCCACCAGGTCAGAACTTGGTCCAGAAACAGGTTGGTGGCATACATGACAGCCTGTCGTGGGGTACAGCTGCTAATACGGATCACAGCTTCGGTCTTCTCGAACCATTTGACTAGTCCGACAGAACCTTCAGTGCCACTGAAATTCAGTGGTTTGCAGTCCAGGAAAGCTTTAAACGTGCAGCCACGTTCTCGTGAGGCCGTTTCTGCAATAATAAAGCAATGTTAAATATAAGATAGGAGTTTCATGAAGACTCCTGTCGCATATACCCGACGTCTTCTTACCAGTAGGGGAGGTTTCGCGTCTGTCGCTCCCGGTTCGGTCTCGCGACCTTTCGGTGCGCGTGGCATTGTGTTCTGCGAGAGCCTGAGCGATACGTCCCGAAACTAGGGTTTCAAGCTCTTCAGGTGTCGTGGGTAGTCTTTCATTCCCACTGTTGCTTCTTGTGGCTGGTGCCATGTTTCTTCAATAACCAATATCAAAGGTTAATTTTCAACAATCATTCATACAATATCATCACATATATAGTATAAACAACCACACAACATAAGAACACAATAATCACCATAACAACAACACGTAATCACATCATAAACAGAATAAGTAATAATAATCGTAGATAATCACAACACATATTTTACCATAACAAAACTTTCATTAATTTCAATACCAAGTACAATGATTTGTTCATAATAACAAAAACCGAGGATACCTTCCTCTTACATTGCTCTTTGAAATACACCAGAAATATAATGTTAAATGCCGGCACAATCCCGCTCGGCTAGGCAAAAATGCAGATGGGTGCTACAACCCATGCTGTGCTATCATACTACTACTACTACTGCTATGTCCGCGAGTGATCTCCCAAAGCGTCCCTGATGCTACTGTGGCGGTGGCGGCGGCGGGTGCTGGTACTGGTACTGAGGTGCGCACATGCTGATGGTCATACTGATCGCCATAATGCGATCGTACAAGAATTGGCGATGCGCAAAGTGCGCGTCGCCCGTAAGGCCACAATGAGCATCCATGCTCAATAGCTCCTCAGCGTAATGTGCCAGTGCATCCCTGGCATCAATGATCCTGGCCCACATGAGCTGGGCCTGCTGCTCCATCTGACTTACGGTGCGCTGCACCGTGTCGGTGAGGGTCTGGAAATCTCTCTCCAGTGAGATCACCTTGGACCATGCGGGTCCTGTCAGTGGGGCCATCCCGTGGGGCTGCGACGGCCCGGGGATGTCAGTGTATGTCGGCTGAGACGGGCCGACGATATCGGGTATGGGTAGTGGGGTGAAGGGTGGGGCAAAGCCCGGTAATCCAGTGAAACAGTAGGGTGGTACCTGGTATGGGTCTCCTGCACCTAGAGTATACGGTGCAAATGGGGGTGTCACAAATGGGGCTCCTGCATCCATACTGAATGGTGCAGGTGGTGGGGTATGGAGCATCTCGGGTAGGGGTGGTAGTGTGGGAAAAGTGGTGATGGGTAGTGTCATGGATAAGGGTGAGGGGACTATAAGCTCGGCGAGTGGGACCATGAGTGGCTGGGTGACAGTGACCCACTCTATAGTAGACATCACAGTGGTAGGGGTAGGAGGGCTAGCAGTGGCATGAGCTGCCAGTCCTGCTCGGTGCAACTCAGAGCTGCGGGCTGAGCTGCCCTCAAGGATGTGCCCAGTAGAAGCTGGCCCATCCTGTGGTATGGGCTCGGGCATGGTAGGTAAGGTGGCTGGGGTAGCGGTAGCATGCCCTGTCATCGGAGCAACGTGCTCCTCCTGGCCTGCTGGTGGGATAGGCACAGCAATGTGCTCCACCGATGCAGTTGACTCATCGTCAGAGTCATCGGAGATCCATCCGTTGTGTCCCCGGCAGACAGGCACAAGCCTCATGCCAGAGGGAACGGGGATAGGTGGGGTAGGTAAAAGCTCACGGTCGACTGGTGCGTGTCGATCGTATGGAGACTCGACAGTCTCCGACCGTGTGGGGATAGGTCTCGAAGGACCTGCGCAACCTACAGGGAAGTCCCTGATGGCGCGGATAGGTAGTGCTGGCAGTGGTGCTGCCTGGAATGGCACTAGAGGCAAGTCGGCCTCGGCCATCGGTAGGTCGGCCACGGCGGCCATATCGTCTCCAGCGGGGGCCCACGCTGGGTCCTCGCTAGGGTCCGTCTCGTCGGAGCTATCTCCGTCATCGCCCTCCATGGCGGCATCAACATCCATCTCGTCATCCTCGGGATCGAGTATCACCACCTCGACCGGCTCCGCTGGTGGTGCTGGGATGATCTGGAGGCTACTGTCGTAGCTCGGTGCTACGCTCCCTGCGTTCGACATCCTGGCAAAAGAAACCGTACTAATATTTAAGTATTATTCGTTAGGTAGTTAAGGCACATATCTACGGTTCTCTTCCTAACCTTCTAACAACAATAATACGTATACTTACCATGGCTAGCTTGGTCGGAATCTCCATATACCCAAATGGTCGTTGGAAGAATTTATTTTATTGCGTTTCGCATTTATTTGAAAGATTTTGAACCAAATCCGGTTATAGTTTAGATTTTTAAAATGCTAATTCGCTATAACCTTGGCTCTGATACCACTTTCTGTCACACCACGTCTAAGGCGGAAACACGTGGCGCGACGGTTCAAAAGTATTAAGCCAAGATTAATGCAAAGCACAATATTAATTAGAAAACGGGCATTTATTCAATGCTAATAATCATGTCAAATTGTTAATACATAATCATAAATTGTTTTCGAAAATGATAAAGAGGCTTCTCCCTTTATCCCTAAATCCATGGAATAAAGAGATAAGACCCCGTCACGACATTTCCAACGCCCAACTTGGAGACATCCCCGACCCTGCTCGCCATGCTAACTTCCATCAATCAATTACCTGAAAGATATGTTTGAAAATCGTCAATATATAAATATTGGTGAGTTCACAGGTTTTAATTTAATAAGTCTTTATAAAGTGGGAATATCCTTGTTATGACATTTATAGGAGTTGCAAGGTCCTACATTTTACTTGAGCCTATAACCAAACCAAGACAATTAATAATGCCCCCGCCCCAAGTCGTTACTCGGTATTCCTACGACTTTATTTCAGAATAAGTGCACCCCAGGCATACGCCGATGCATAATCGACGCTATCGATTAGGGGTGGGCCTTGTCAGGCACCAATAGTACTATCCAAATATCCCTTTGGTTTCTCATTCCTGAATAAATGATTATAGTGGGGAGGTCTCAACCCCGAGTGGCGATCTTTACTCAAGTATCCAACCCGTCATACAATCCCAACATATCTTTCCCCCGTAAAAACGTTAAATAGTTTAGAAATGGGGCCGTGAGACTCACCTGTAACTGTGCTTGGCTCAAAGAAAATGGTAAAGTTTGTGATCCCGTACCTACAAAGGTTCTAGGCGTATAAGTCACTTACACCTAGGGTGTATGTGCCTTGGCAAGTTGTACACCCAACTTCCCGACCACGTCTTTATCCCAATTCCCGTTTAATAGTTTCGTATCCTAGGTTCAATGGCGATGGATTACCCTTTCCTTACAAGTCATATATTATTCTTATAATTATTCTTTATGACTTGTACAACATTATACTTGACACGACTCCACCCAACGTATAATTATTTTCCCATTCAAATAATTATACTTAGGATCTTTTCGCTCAATATAAAGTGTTTTCTTATTAACCGACCCGACTTACTTTGCCACATATTTATTTTCCCATTTAAATAAATATGCTAAGTCTTTGTCGTTTGGTAACATAATCTTAACGCCCGACTAGACTTATCATACCGTACATTTATTTTCCCATTTAAATAAATGTACTAGAATCTTGTCGGTATTCACGCGTTCGTAGATATATCTCATCTACTCGTCTCGGTTTTCCTTCTCGCACATCTATTTTCCCATTTAAATAGATGTACTAGAATTCCGTCGGAAACGAGTATATGTACCTATATCATCGCGTGGATACTACTTGTTAAGTTCATGTGTTGTCTTAGCGTTTTTAATTTGTTACGTTATGTTTTCCTTTCCCACGAACATTGTTACTACACTTAGGAAAGTGTTACGCACGTTTCACCCTTGTTATATAAAAATATATATGTATATTTTTATCTCGACGTAATAAGTCCGTTTACGTTGGTTCGTGTAACTAAGTTTGTTAGTTAGCGTTTTTCATATTTATTTCCGTTGCGTGTTCGTATGGAAGTATTGTTCCAACTTCCGATTCCGAACGTTTATCTCTCGGAAAAATATATTATATACGTTTTAGTCCGACTCGTCCAACTTGTTACCAAAAACGTTTCCAATACTTTTATATTCCCATTTATATAAAAGTACCTTATTTTTGTACAAGTCTTTCCAAGCATTTATTTTATAAAATCTACTTCATAAAATACTCGCGTTACTCGATTTATTTTTATAAAACGTCCATTTTATAAAAATATACTTTTTACTTAAAATGCCCAAGTAGGCTATTATTATTTACCGATTCGACCTTGTAAATCGTTACTTACACTTTTTGACACTAATATTTCTATTATCGTGTTTTTGGGCCAATAACTTTCTAAAATATTCATTTTAGTCCTTCAACTTCCAAAGTTGTCATATTATTTCTTTAACTCATACTTGTTGCATTTTTCATTTAATCTTACAAAGTTAATATTTTTCTTTTCCACTTTAGTGGACTTTGAAGAATCATTTTTACTAAGTTTAGTTGTTTTTACTTCTTTTTACTTTTAAAGTTCTTCTAATCCATTCTAGATGCCAATAACATGTTTATTTCATATCTTTACCCAAAACATCAACCTTTTTACTCATCAAAGTGAGTGGACTTTGAAGAACTAGTTTTTCCATCTATGGCTTTCTAATCCATTTTAATATTTTTATGACTTTAACTAGTCATCTTATGATGATTAAAACCATATTTCATCATATTCAAGTATTTTTCCCAAATCATGTTCCACTCATCTTCTAACCCAAGTGTATGTTATTATTATTACATTTTCTCACAATATCACTTTTATTAATGTTAATCCAAGATTTCTTCATGTTATTATTCCTTTATTTTTATTCTTGTAAGATTCATCCTCTTTATGTTTCAAAACCATACTTTACCCATCAATGTACAACTTGCTCATAAACACTTAATATGAACATTAACAAACAAAACAAGATTAAAACTTACTACTAGCTCAAGGCTAGGGGAGACAAGAACCTTGATTTGGATGGGGTTTTAGTGTGTTCTTCCAATGGGTTAAGCTCCAAGCTCTTAACACACAAGAAGGGGTTTTGAAGGATGATGATCTAGAGGTAATTTGGAGTAGTAAAAATTGCAAGAAAAGTGTTGGTGTGGGGGTGTAATGCCACGGCCAAGAGGAAGAGGAAGAAGAAGTTTTTGTGTTTTTGCTTAAGTGTAATCTTGGTGTTATCCTTATAATCTCCTACTCAATCTCCAAAGATCACCAATATCTTGCAAGGATTGGTTAGGAAGATTATGGAAGATTATGAAGATCACAAAAAAAAATCTAATGATATTGTAGGGGTGTTTGGGCCGTGAGTTTTAAGAGAGAGGGAGAGGAAATGATTTGGTTAATCCCATTGCCCAATCTCATTGCATGCAACCTCATCATTAGTAATAATATGGAAGGATTAAGAAGTTATCTCACACAACCTCTCACCCAAGTGGGCCCATGGCCGGCCCCCCTATGGGGTGCTTGGTGGGGTCCACTTTGCTAATTATCTCCCATATTATGTTTAAGTTAGTTCCTTCCGGGTACCGCCCGGGTATTTCTTAAATTTTAACCGCGGTTTACCTCAATATTAAAATACCGTTAATATTCATAAAATTTCGCTCAGTTAGATTACTGATAATTTATTTCGGTTTCGGTCGGGTGAATTTTCGTGTTACGCGCGTATCGGGTGCGGTACGCGCACTTTATTCGTTACCGGGAGATTTGTGCAATAAGCTTTTACGTATGGCTTTGGGTTTCCAAAACTCATAATATTTTGTGAAAATATTATTTATTTTATATTCCGGGTGTCCGGTGTTCGTTTCGCTTATTTCAGTTTTACCGGGTAATCGCCAGTGTCCATACCGGATAGTTTTGTCTGCGCACGATCCTATCATGCTTTGCTATTAAACTCATGCATTCCTATGCATTATTTGGGAATTCCTATCTTTCTAAGGCCTCAATTAAATATTCAGCACATAATTACGGTTAATTACGTTAATCGCGTTTAATTAATTAGTACGGAATTACCTTAATTTTGCCGGTTGTTACACTCCGTTTCGGACTTTGATCAAAAATTTAAAGCCTTGGTTGACCAAATAGCGGCTATTGGACATCCCATCTCGGATGAAGTTAAACGCCATTGGTTCCTTTGTGGACTAGGCACATCATTTGAAAACTTCTCCACCTCTCAAAGAACCATCCGTCCAGCTCCGACCTTTCAAGAACTCCTAGCCAATTTTAAGAATCAAGAAATGTTTATTCAAAAATTGCATGGACCTTCCTCACCTCAGGCCGCTTTCATGGCTCACCCGAACAAAAACAACACCCGTACCTCTTCCTCTCGTGGATGAGGTCGTCACTTCGCCTCTCGAGGACGTGGCACCTCCTACACCAAACGCAATCCTCATCGTCAACTTTGTCGCATCGATGGTCATTATGCGACCACGTATCCTAAACTTTTCTCCTTTGCCCAAAATTTGGCATCCCTAGATGCCAATCTAGCCGAGGCTTTTCATGCTCAATGCAACATTGCCTCGGAGACGCCGGATTGGACTGCCGACTCAAGTGCAACAACACATATGTTACCCTCTACTAATTGTTTAATTTCTTCTAAAACAAATAACGATAACATTCATGTTACCTTTGGGAACGGGAAATCTTCACCCGTTACTCACATTGGTAACACTAATCTAAATAACTCAACATCGTTACAAAATGTTTTAGTAGTACCTAATCTTACCAAAAATCTACTTTCGATTAGTAGACTAACAAATGATTCTCCCGTTGATGTGTTGTTTTCTAATGACTTTTTTCAAATTCAGGACCGAAAAACAGCGGAGGTTCTAGCTAGAGGCATGTGCGAAAATGGTCTTTAAGTTCTCACCCAAGGTCACAAGTCCCTTGTTGTTGCGCTTTCTGCTTCTCACCTTCGTGCATCATTCAATAAATGGCATAGTCGCCTTGGACATGTCTCTTTTGATACCATTTCTATTTTAAATAAACTAGGTCGTGTTTTTGTTACATCCTTGTTGCCTAAACTGGGCCTATGTGAATCATGTGAATTATCAAAAGCAAAACATCTTCCATTTATTGAAAATAACAAACGTGCGCAACATGTATTGGACTTAATCCATTGTGACCTTTGGGGACCCGCACCCATGTCCTCTACCGATGTTTTTGTTACATCCTTGTTGCCTAAACCGGGCCTATGTGAATCATGTGAATTATCAAAAGCAAAACATCTTCCATTTATTGAAAATAACAAACGTGCGCAACATGTATTGGACTTAATCCATTGTGACCTTTGGGGACCCGCACCCATGTCCTCTACCGATGGTTATCGGTACCATGTCATATTTATCTATGACTATTCTCGTTTCACTTGGTTTTACCCCTTAAAAACCAAATCCGAATTCTTCACCATCCTAAAATCTTTTTTAACCTTTGTTCAAAACCAATTTTCTACAAAGGTCAAAGTTTTTCAAAGTGATGGTGGCACCGAATTCACAAACCACCAAGTGTAAACATGTTTTCAACAAAAAGGCATAACCCGAACAAAACAGGAGGGCAGAAAGGACATATCCTCATATAACCAAAATCGGTCTGGCTATGATGTTTAATGCAAATGGTCCACCAACCTTTGGTTTGATGCCTTCACCTCCACCATTGAAGGGATATGGTATTAAAGCATTACAAATACCATACCATCGCCCACTTAGAACAGGCCCCGCCAGACGCCCTTCCACCCGTTCTACGTCAGCGGATGTCTCACGCCCATCCGCCCGTTTTACGTCAGCGGAACGTCTGGCGTCCATGAGCCCGTTCTACGTCAGCGATGCATCTGCCGTCCGACGCAAGCACTAAATACTCTTGTGCTACGTCGACGGAACACCTGGCGTCACCCGCCCGTTTTACGTCAGCGGTACATTTAACGCCAGGCGCAAGAACGGCCGCCCCTTTTCACATCGGCGGGCCAAATATACATCAAAACTTCCTTGGCAAGCTTCACTACAAGTGGAAGATACCTTTTGGGGCAGCTTTGGGACTCACCCCTGCCCCAAACAAAATATCTCTGACATGACAGGCGGCCCGTCAGAGTTCCCCTCCAATCAAAGACTGTTCCCAGTCTGACGAGCAGAAAGGACGACGACGTGGCAGCCTCCCAGCCAGATACAATCACGACGCCACCACAAACCTGTCACTCCCCTACAGGCCCGCGGCCTTCGCGGACAAATCTAAGTTCACCAGGCGTATCTCTCAGGCACCAATCCCACCAAGACAATGCCTACCGGCCAATGTCAAAATCTACGACGGCCTCACCGACCCAGATGACCACCTCGGCATATTCAAACAAGCTGGGGCCGTCATCGGATGGACCTTACCCGTCTGGTGCCACATGTTCGCCCAGACACTCACCGGAGCCGCCAGGGTCTGGTTTGAAAACCTCCCCACAGGAAGCATCGACAGCTACGACCAACTGATCGAAAAATTTTCGCTCCATTTCAGTCAGCAGCGTCGCCACAAGCGCGACAAAAGCCAAATCTCTCTCTGCAAACGCAGAGATACTGAACCTCTCGAAGACTTCATCGTACGGTTCAACAAAGAGCTCTCCAACTGGGAACGGGAGATGAGGCAACCCGAACCTCCTTCTTATCCAACGTCAACGACGAAGGCCAACAACACACCCTCCAGGGGAAAGACGGCGTCCCAGATGCCTGGGAAGAGGTCGTTCGCATCTCAAAACTATATGCGGGCAATCAAAAAACAATGCGCCAGAACCAGCGAGGGAGCTCCAGTAACAACCGCAATCGCGGCAACAACCGAGCATCCGTCTGGAACCGCATCTCAGGTTCCACCGATGAAGGACGATACTCAACCTCCGGCGACGCCCGAAACATCATCGGCAACAAGCAGAGCCGCGAACAGCGCAACAGCGGACGCCGGAATCAGGAATGGACCCCCCTCACCAAGACACCATCCCAAGTGCTGTCACAAGTCCTCTCGGCTGGAGAGGTAACTTTCAAGATCCCAAAACCCATGGGAACAAAAAGAAAAAATGTCGACACCACCAGATTTTGTGACTTCCACAAAGACGTGGGTCATGACACTGACAATTGGTATAGCCTCAAAATGGAGATTGAGGCAGCCCTACGCTCTGGGAAGCTTTCCAACTTGGTTAAAAACGTCCGCGCTGGCGGTCGCAGGCAAGATGAGCCTGACAAAGCCATCAAAGACATCAGAACACACTATATCCACGGCGCACACAACAGACAGTGCAACATGACGCGCAACACCAAACAGAAAACCAACTTCCCAAACATAGCAACCACATCACAAGCCGCAAACTGGCGAGAGGCCCAAGTCCTCCTCCCTATAATACCAGGGGCGCACAATCGACGACCCCACTCACTATCACAGCACTGTTCGGACACTACCGAACTTACAAAATGATGTGCGACGGCGGCAGCAGCTTCAACATCATGTACCAACAGTGCTTTGACCAACTTGACGAAGAAGACAAGGCACGCCTGCAACCAGATACACCCATCGCCGGCTTCTTCAACGAGGTAATACACCCCATTGGCAAGTTCGACTTTACCGTCACACTTGATGACGGCACACATAGCCGCTCAGAAGTCTGCACCTTCCACGTCATCCCAGCCATCTCCTCGTATGACATACTACTGGGCAGACAAGGCTTGGCAAACTTCAATTCCACCGCATCAACCCCCCACCAAACCATGGGTTTCCCAACACCCACGGGGGTCGCATACATCCGAGGTAACCAAGAATGCCTCATGACAAGTGACCCGGTAGACAACCCAGCGGCGCTCCCGCCAACCTCACCAACCGATGAAAACTGGGTCCTCAACCCGGCCTTCCCCGAACAAACCATTACTCTGGGTCGGACTCTTTCCCCCCAAGTAAAGGTACATCTAAAGCAGCTATTGGTGGCAAACAAAGACGTCTTCGCGTGGCAATCATCAGACATGATTGGCGTCCCAAGACACATCGCCGAGCACCGCCTCAACACATACAAAGATGCGCACCCAGTGGCCCAGAAAAAGCGACCACTTGGCCCCGACAGAGTCAAAGCCATGAATGAACAATTCGACGATCTGCTCGACGCGAGCATCATCAGAAAATGCAACCACCAAACCTGGGTGGCCAACCCAGTAATGGTCCTAAAGAAGAACGGGTCCTGGCGCATGTGCGTCGACTACAAAGACCTAAACAAAGCATGCCCCAAAGATCACTACCCCCTCCCAGAGATCGACTTAAAGGTAGACTCACTTGCGTCATTCAAATACAAGTGCTTCCTCGATGCATATCGAGGATATCATCAAATTCAAATGGCTCACGAAGATGAGGATTGCACGGCGTTCAGAACAGACCGAGGGGTGTACTGCTATACCAAAATGCCCTTCGGACTCAAAAACGCTGGCGCAACCTACCAACGCCTCATGGACCAGGCATTCATCAACCAGATAGGCGTCAACCTCGAAGTCTACGTTGACGACCTGGTCATCAAAAGTACCCAGGAGGATACAATGCTTATGGACATCCAGCGCACCTTTGAACAGTTGCGCGGCATCAAAATGAAACTTAACCCGGGGAAATGCTCCTTCGGAGCTGAAGAAGGAAAATTCCTAGGCGTCATTGTCACCAATGGCGGCTTCAAACCAAACCCGGAAAAAGTCCAAGCAATCCAACGCATGCCATCACCAAACTCGATAAAAGACGTACAGACGCTGATGGGACGCCTAGTTGCTCTCAAACGCTTCCTATCAAACTACGCCTCCAAGTCTTTTCCTTTTGTCCATACTTTACGAAATGTACTCAAGAAAACACAGTTCCGCTGGACACCAGAGGCGGAAGTGGCTTTCCGTGAAATGAAGCAATGTTTAACCTACTTGCCAACTCTAACAGCACTCCTTCCAAAGGAACCACTCACACTATACCTATCTGCGTCAGAAACAGCGATAGGCGCGGTGCTATTAGTAGAACGCAACAAGGTACAAACACCAATCCACTACATCAGCCGCACCCTAGCAGACGCAGAAACCAGATACTCAACAATTGAAAAACTCGTCCTAGCGCTAGTCCACGCGTCACGACGGCTGCGACGGTATTTCCAAGGACATCCAATCAACGTCCTCACAGATTATAGGATCAACACCGTACTTTCCAAACCAGAACTCTCTTGCCGTCTAGCCAAATGGGCGATCGAGCTAGGTGCACACACCATTGTTTAGAAACCAAGACCGGCAATAAAAGGGCAGGTCCTGGCAGACTTCATTGCAGAAATCCCGATTGATAAAATCCAAGACTGCAAAGACGAACAAGACCCCAAGCCCATCCCCGACGATCGAGTAACCTGGTCATTATACACGGACGGAACTTCCAATGACTAGGGCTCAGGCGCAGGCCTTCGCCTCGTTAGCCCCGACAAAACGGAATTCACATAAGCTGTGCGCCTAGAATTCCCAAGCACAAACAACGAAGCAGAATACGAAGCATTCCTGGCAGGTGTAACACCCCAACCGATGGCGGAAACATCGGGATGTTACGTAGTGATGATTGTTCAGTAGCTCATGGTGAATAATAAATTACATTAAATAATTTAAATGAATTACATACAATTGTTCTAGAATTTGTACATCAAATTGAATAAAATCTATACACATATCTTCAAGCATCAATTCAAATCTTCAAGCAAATAGAACCTGAAACATGTTAAGTTGAAAATGTTTTGGGTCAACAAAAGTTGGTGAGAATTACATAGGTTTTTGATAATTGAATAAAAATGTTGTGCAATTCATGTGTCATGTCAATCTAGTCCATATGTGAGAACATACTAGAAATAAATCGAGTGCATAATCAACCCTGATGACTGTTATAATATGATACATACCATACGCTCATGGTCCACTTGAATATGTTATACGATAACAAACACCCACGCTACCTTTGTAGGAGGCACGTATCCGGGTGAGATTGTCAGTCCAATAGATCTATCAATGTATACCGCCGGCTTGTACGGAGTTAATGATTATGCTAGAATGGTGCTTACTCTAATCATGCTCAAGACATAATGCAACATAGAAAAACACATAGACACATTGATGATTGAATTGCATAAAATGATGTTGTAACATGTTTCACCCCAAAAATGGTGAAAATTGTATAAGTTTCTAGGGCTTCGAATTGGGGATAAATGCTTGTTTGATTATTGTGAAAATTGTTAAATAAATGAGAGAATATTAGTAAATAAATAACCAAAAATCTTTTTATGAAATTTAAATTTAGGATGATCACAATAATGTGTTTAAAGTATAAAAATAATTTTTGCAAAATTATTTCCTTTAAAATAGATTTTTAAATCTATTTATTACAAATTGCCAAAACTTAACTTTAATATTCAAAAAATACTAAAATTAAAGAATTATTATTTTAAAAATCATATTTCTGTTCTAAATATTTAAAAATAAATTGTATAAAATTTTGGTGCAAAAATACCAAAAATTGGATTTATTATGATTTAATTATGATTAAATCTAACAAAAATTGCTTAAAAATATTAAATAAATGATTTTTCAGAAATAAAAATCATTTCTGAATATCTTAATGTTATAAAAACTTAGGATAATTTTTGTGGAAATTTATAAGATCGTTTTGATATTTTTATAGATTTTTATAAATAAAATAGAATAAACTTGATTTATTTATTATAAATATTAAATAAATGAATTTCAGAAAAATAAAAATTGTAGATAAATCTTTAACATCAGATTTGTTAAAAATAATTTTTTTAGAATTTATAAAAAGGTTTTAATAAGTAAAAGTGAATTTACAAAATTAAAGGTATAATATATATATATATATATATATATAATTGGTTGGTTAAAAAAAAATAAAAGAATGAAAAGAAGTGCCACAGCCGGGACTCGAACCCGGGTGGCTGGGGTTACAAGCCTGAGTCACAACCACTTGGTCCAGACCAGTGGTTGTGATTATCCTTGTTCGTTTAAAAATAAATATAGTAACCTGGATTAAGATTATCCCTAATTCAAACATTCGAAACCCTAGATTATCAATTGACTGATTCACACATCAATAGCCCAATTAATCTTAGGGCTATTGATGTGTGGATGCCGATGAACAAATCCCACAAAAAAGATTTCACTTACAAGATCGTTATGAGTTCGAATGGTCAGTCAAACCAAAAGGTCAAAATTGCAACTGTGACGAACGAACAGCTTATAATTAAGAATATTGGAGGTGGAGAAAGATGTAATGGCGAGTTGTGATTGTCCCACAAGGTTCAATTTATAGGATTGATCACTGGTTCGTTAGATTGGAAGGTTTGACCAATGAGTTAATGTCAAACGCGTATATATTAGAAATTGGTCAATGATTGATGTTAATAGCGTGTGAACGAAGTTGAATGAGGCCGGTAATCGCGTAAACTTACCATGTTTGCATAATTGTTTGCTAAATCAAAGGTTTGAAAAAAAATATATATTATTAAACTCTGCTGCTGCTGTTCGCTGTTAAGGAAGAAACAAACAGACAAGGTAAGAAGGTGTTAAATATATTACGAGTTGGGTTAAAACCAATAGTGAGTGGTGGCTCGGGTGGTTAGTACGTGTGCTTGTGTGTGAGAGTGGCCCGGGTTCGAGACCCGGCTGGAACAAACCTTTTTTTTTTAAACTGATTGAGAGGGGCAGTGGGCCGGATCAGGGATGGGCCTGGTGGGTGCTTGGATTTGGGTGGGCCGCTGATTGGGTTGGGTTAACAATAGATTAGTTATAGTTATAGGCTATTATTATTATTACTATTATTATTATTACTATATATATATATGTATATATATAAGTTGTGTGGTTGGAAAAATAAGACTTAGGCACTTTATATATGTATTAAAATTTGCAAATTTTTGCGATGTTACAGTCTCCCCTACTTTTAGGAACTTCGTCCCGAAGTTAAGAGAAACACTAGGTTTGCAATTGGTCAACTACCGGAAACCTTGATAAAATTTCACACTACCTTAACGTACCTGTAAATTCGTGATTACGTTCCGGACCGTAATTAACAATTTACCTTACATTAGGGTTTTGTGTCCTTTTATGACTTCTACTGATTGTTGAGCAGGTCTGATAGTCCCCACCAGTCGTTGAGCAGGTGGTAGGGCCTCTCCCGACTGTTGGAAAGACATGATGACCTCTACCAATCGTTAAGTAGGTTGTTTGGTAGTCCACTAATTGTCGTACAAGTAAGCAAGTATGATTATAGATATAGCAATTAGTTCACATTCAAACAAACATGCACACAGATGTTATAATAATACTTGAATTTATTACTTGAATCAAAAGCGCCATTACATAGAATTAAAAGCAAACAACATTTAAATGGTGGAACTTGCTGTTAAGTAGCTGGAGGGTCTTGATCTCTGTTTAGTTTAGGGCATCGATTACGGTAGTGACTTGGGTCCCCACATTCATAGCATTGACCGTAGTTGTATCGATTAGGATTATCAGCCTGAGCAGGGTTGGTGGGTTGATTGGCATTAGGGTTTGGGGTCTCGCGACATGTGTTGACCAAATGGCCATACCTACCACAATTGGTGCACACGCGACATGCTGAAACAGTGGGATGATGTCGATTGCATGTGTTACACAATGGAAAGTTTCTTGTATAAGGCTTCTTGTTAGAGGCTTGTGTAGTGAGGTTTACATTAGGATTCCTGGTCTTACGCTTCTGGTTCTTGGTAGTTACCGCGGCTACAATACTTGTTTTCTCGCTTTTCCGAACTAAGGTTCCGTTCTTCATGTGATTTCCATCGCCATTTCCATTTCCATTTCCATTGCTGTTCCCATTCATTGGGATGACTTGAGCCAACAAGTTAGAAACCAGAGTTGTGATTTGTTGTGCCAATTGTTGAGAAATAATCGTAGCTAGTTGGGCATCACCTCCATTGTTAGTGTTGTGGTCGGGATTGTGGTTGCTGCTCTCTTCTTCATGATTGTCACCACTGTTAATGCGAGTGCTGTGGCGTGGAGACATGATCTGTAAGGGACACAATGAAGTCTCAATGAGTCATGAAATGAATGAGGTAATATAAGGAATGTAATCATTTATTCATTAATTAAAACGAATAAACGAAAACGTTGACTTATCAAAGATTCCAGATTCTAATAACATATGAAGACATGCTTTAGCCTATAAGTGAACACTCATCCCGAGAATTCCCAGGTAGGCATCCGGGTCCCTCGTCTGATTGGGATATATGCGCAATGCCAGCCTAGACAGAAGACTCAGAATACAGGCGTTCACCCTTCCAGATTGCACGTGTTCGTTATTAAAATCTAGAACTTCGACGAGATTTCAAGGTGTTTCAGGTTAAACCTGAGGATTTTGCCTTATTTAATCTAGTGAGTAGATCCACTGATGGAGAACAACCTTCTTGTAGGAATGAAAGTAGGGATAAGAAGTAGGAGGGAGATAGAGAATAGCAAGCAAAAGAAGCAAGTACTTGTTAAATCCTATGGTTATAGACTAGATTATTTTTCTAATAACCTAATTCCCTATAACCATGGCTCTGATACCAATCTGTAACACCCCAACCGATGGCGGAAACATCGGGATGTTACGTAGTGATGATTGTTCAGTAGCTCATGGTGAATAATAAATTCCATTAAATAATTTAAATGAATTACATACAATTGTTCTAGAATTTGTACATCAAATTGAATAAAATCTATACACATATCTTCAAGCATCAATTCAAATCTTCAAGCAAATAGAACCTAAAACATGTTAAGTTGAAAATGTTTTGGGTCAACAAAAGTTGGTGAGAATTACATAGGTTTTTGATAATTGAATAAAAATGTTGTGCAATTCATGTGTCATGTCAATCTAGTCCATATGTGAGAACATACTAGAAATAAATCGAGTGCATAATCAACCTTGATGACTGTTATAATATGATACATACCATACGCTCATGGTCCACTTGAATATGTTATACGATAACAAACACCCACGCTACCTTTGTAGGAGGCACGTATCCGGGTGGGATTGTCAGTCCAATAGATCTATCAATGTATACCGCCGGCTTGTACGGAGTTAATGATTATGCTAGAATGGTGCTTACTCTAATCATGCTCAAGACATAATGCAACATAGAAAAACACATAGACACATTGATGATTGAATTGCATAAAATGATGTTGTAACATGTTTCACCCCAAAAATGGTGATAAATAGAAAAGGGGCTATGTAAAACTCACCTTGGTAAAATGTTATATCTGTTGAGAAATTTGGATAATTGTGTTGACCAAATGTATCAAGTATCACCCTATAATAAAGTAATGAATATGTCTAAGTCTAAAAATGTATAAGTTTCTAGGGCTTCGAATTGGGGATAAATGCTTGTTTGATTATTGTGAAAATTGTTAAATAAATGAGAGAATATTAGTAAATAAATAACCAAAAATCTTTTTATGAAATTTAAATTTAGGATGATCACAATAATGTGTTTAAAGTATAAAAATAATTTTTGCAAAATTATTTCCTTTAAAATAGATTTTTAAATCTATTTATTACAAATTGCCAAAACTTAACTTTAATATTCAAAAAATACTAAAATTAAAGAATTATTATTTTAAAAATCATATTTCTGTTCTAAATATTTAAAAATAAATTGTATAAAATTTTGGTGCAAAAATACCAAAAATTGGATTTATTATGATTTAATTATAATTAAATCTAACAAAAATTGCTTAAAAATATTAAATAAATGATTTTTCAGAAATAAAAATCATTTCTGAATAGCTTAATGTTATAAAAACTTAGGATAATTTTTGTGGAAATTTATAAGATCGTTTTGATATTTTTATAGATTTTTATAAATAAAATAGAATAAACTTGATTTATTTATTATAAATATTAAATAAATGAATTTCAGAAAAATAAAAATTATAGATAAATCTTTAACATCAGATTTGTTAAAAATAATTTTTTTAGAATTTATAAAAAGGTTTTAATAAGTAAAAATGAATTTACAAAATTAAAGGTATAATATATATATATATATATATATATAATTGGTTGGTTAAAAAAAATAAAAGAATGAAAAGAAGTGCCACAGCCGGGACTCGAACCCGGGTGGCTGGGGTTACAAGCCTGAGTCACAACCACTTGGTCCAGACCAGTGGTTATGATTATCCTTGTTCGTTTAAAAATAAATATAGTAACCTGGATTAAGATTATCCCTAATTCAAACATTCGAAACCCTAGATTATCAATTGACTGATTCACACATCAATAGCCCAATTAATCTTAGGGCTATTGATGTGTGGATGCCGATGAACAAATCCTACAAAAAAGATTTCACTTACAAGATCGTTACGAGTTCGAATGGTCAGTCAAACCAAAAGGTCAAAATTGCAACTGTGACGAACGAACAGCTTATAATTAAGAATATTGGAGGTGGAGAAAGATGTAATGGCGAGTTGTGATTGTCCCACAAGGTTCAATTTATAGGATTGATCACTGGTTCGTTAGATTGGAAGGTTTGGCCAATGAGTTAATGTCAAACGCGTATATATTAGAAATTGGTCAATGATTGATGTTAATAGCGTGTGAACGAAGTTGAATGAGGCCGGTAATCGCGTAAACTTACCATGTTTGCATAATTGTTTGCTAAATCAAAGGTTTGAAAAAAAATATATATTATTAAACTCTGCTGCTGCTGTTCGCTGTTAAGGAAGAAACAAACAGACAAGGTAAGAAGGTGTTAAATATATTACGAGTTGGGTTAAAACCAATAGTGAGTGGTGGCTCGGGTGGTTAGTACGTGTGCTTGTGTGTGAGAGTGGCCCGGGTTCGAGACCCGGCTGGAACAAACCTTTTTTTTTTTTAAACTGATTGAGAGGGGCAGTGGGCCGGATCAGGGATGGGCCTGGTGGGTGCTTGGATTTGGGTGGGCCGCTGATTGGGTTGGGTTAACAATAGATTAGTTATAGTTATAGGCTATTATTATTATTACTATTATTATTATTACTATATATATATATATGTATATATATAAGTTGTGTGGTTGGAAAAATAAGACTTAGGCACTTTATATATGTATTAAAATTTGCAAATTTTTGCGATGTTACAGCAGGACTGCGCCTGGCAGACAAAATGGGCGCAAGACACCTCAACGCCCACGTGGACTCTATGCTAATAGCGGGCCACATGAACGGCGTCTATGACGCCAAAGATCCAGTCATGGCCCAATATGTCGACCAAGCCAAGCTTCTCACCAAGAAATTCGCTACCTGCACGATTGTCCACATAAATCGCAGCGGCAACAAAGAAGCCGACACACTCAGCAAAATGGCCTCCACAGCTTGGCCGCATATGGCCAAAGAGGTACGCATTGAAACCCTGCCTCAACCTTCAGTACCGCTTAGACAGGTTAATATAACACAGACAGGCACCGGGTCATGGATGACCCCTATCCAAGCTTACCTAGCAACAGGCACCTTGCCGCCTCAAAAAGGGGAAGCCCGAAAAATCCAATACAAATCCCAACATTACCAACTAATGAATGGGATCCTGTACCGACGCTCATACCTAGGCCCATTGCTAAAATGCATAGATACCGCAACAGCCACCTTACTCATAAAAGAAATTAACGAGGGCATATGCGGGATCCATGCGGGGCCAAGGATGGTCGTCGCCAAAATCATGAACACATGATACTATTGGCCGGGCATGCATCAAGACGCCGTCAAAATTTTACGCACTTGTTTCAACTGTCAACAACATGCGCCAAATACCCTACGCCCCAAAAACGATTTGGTACCAGTCACGGCCGCCTGGCCGTTCCAGAAGTGGGCCATCAACCTAGTCGGCCCATTCCCAATGGCCCCTGGATAGGTACAATACCTCATCGTTGCCATCGACTACTTCACAAAATGGGTAGAAGCCAAGCTGCTCGCTTTAATTAGCACCGAACAAACAAAAAAATTCATCTGGGTATTTATCATTTGTCGCTTCGGCTTGCCCATGGAAATCGTCACAGACAACGGCACACAATTCACTGACAAAAAACTCCAAACATGGCTAACACAACTAGGCGTCAGCCAGATCTTCTCATCCGTTGCCCACCCCCAAGGTAATGGCCAAGTAGAACGCATCAACAGATCCTTGGTCGAAGGCATTAAGATTCGCCTAGGGTCGAAACGCACGGGCTGGGTAGACGAGCTCCCACATGTGCTATGGGCACACCGCACCCTCACGAAGACCAGCACCGGCGAAACCTCATTCAGCCTAACCTATGGCTCTGAGGCCGTAATACCCGCGGAGATAACATTCCCATCACCACGGGTCCTCAACACGACCAACACCGACAATGACAAAGAACTACGCCTCAATCTGGATCTCTTAGACGAAAGACGTGACATCGCCGCCATACGCGAAGCAAACTATAAAAAGCAATTGGAGCGCTACTATAACTCCAAAGTCAAAGCTTGCGAATTCGACATCGGCGACTATGTCCTAAGAGACAACTACGCCTCTCACGCAGAATGCCCTGGAAAGCTCGCGCCAAACTGGGAAGGACCTTACAAAGTTCAACAAGTACTAGGAAAAGGGGCATATGCGCTAGAAAAACTTGATGGAACACCCATACCTAGATCATGGAATGTAGCGCAGTTGCGCACATGCTACTTATAAAAGCATTTTCAGTTTCACATTTTTCTTCTAAACTTATGAAGTTAATTCACTCTTCATAAATGATTCTGCGCAATCATCACTTGTGAAGTTAATCTACTCTTCATAAATGATTCTGCGCAATCATCACTTGTGAAGTTAATCTACTCTTCATAAATGATTCCGCGCAATCATCACTTATGAAGTTAATCTACTCTTCATAAAGTTAATTCATTCTTCAGACGGATCAACAAGATAGAAGGAAATAAAAGTTTTATTTCATACCAACAACATATTTACAAAGGAAGAAAAATACAAAAGCAACCTACTGGGGAGGCTCATGGGCCGTCCCCGAACTACCCGCCCCCGATCTCTCCTTCTCTGCCTGCTCCCGTCCGACGCGGTCAGACTCCTCCACCCAATGCTTAAACTTAGCGATCGGGTCAGGGTCGGCCAAACACTGTCGCACCACCTGCAGCACGGGAAACTCCATCTTCTCAAGCTTCCGAAGCTGATCCATCAGCGCCTCATCGGTATTTACATCTTGAAAAGGCTGCTCTTCGGCAGGCGCCCCATCCTTGGCTGCCAAATAACCCTCCAGCCACCCGCTATGAACCCCCGTCGTGCGCGCAGCATCCACGACTTCAGCAACCTGCTCGCCCATCTTGGGCTCATTCCAGCAGCGATCGAACACCTGCACAAGCAATCAAGAGTAAGTTAAACTAAGCAATAAACAAAAGACGAAGGAAAGAGATAGCAAAAAAGGAAAAACTCACCGCAGAAATGCCATCAGACATAACCCAGAGCGATTTCTCGCAATAGGCTCTCTGAGCATCCAAGAGAAGCGTCTTCTCCAACTCCCACGCTTCCCGCTCCTTCGCATGCGCCTCGACCTGACCCTCCAACTCGGACACCCGAGTGGTCATCCTGACCACATCGGCGTCCTTCGCCTTCAGATCACCGATTGCGGTGGCATACTTGGAGGAAAGCTCCTCCACCTCCTTCGCCCTAGCCGCCGAGACCTTCTTCTCTTCGGCCAAGGCAAGCTCAGCCTTTTGAACAAGTTGACGACGGCGATCCAACTCGGTATTCACCACCGCTGTCGACTTTGCCCAAGACTTCTGCTTCTCAGCAGCATCAGCATCCTTCTGGCGCAGTTCGGACTCCAACTTCCGAACCTGCTCCAAAAAGCGTATACGAGCGGACTCGTATACTTCCTTCTCCCTCGCCAATCGCTCGACCTCACCAGCAACTGACGCCCGCTCGTCCAAAAACTCACCCTCCCCTCTGTGCAAGGCATAAAGGTTGCCTATAGTATGCGTGAGATTCATGCACATTTCGGAGAAGAGAGTCGCGCGGTCTTGAGCTCGGTGATGTGCCCGCTCGGCAGGCGGCAACGCATAGCTTACAAATTCCTCAGCCACAAAGGGGTTGAGGAATCGGCAGCTTTCGGTTATACGCCACCCAGGCGTATAAACCGGAGCGTCCAGCCAGAAGGCCGGACCACTCGAAGACGCCAAAGCACCTTCAGCTTTCTCCGATTTGGGGTCTTCCACCCCACCACCCTGAGAAGACGCCTCCATGACGTCCTTCTCACTTAGATCAACAAAAGAGGGCCCGCCCAGCGCACCCTCACCACCCTTAGCAGCCATCCCCTCAGCCTGCTCCTTCTTAATGCGCACCAGGTCCTCATGTTGTTTCAACAGGACCAGGCGGCGCTCCTCCTCCTCCTTGGCGGCCACCTCAGCCAAGCGAGCATCCTCAGCTCGCTTGTGCTGCAACTCAGCTTCACGGGCGGCCGCCTCCTCCTCCTTCTGCTTCAAGGCGGCCTCAGCAGCATGCCTATCTTCCTCCTCCTTACGCGCAAGCTCAGCTTGGCGCGCCGCCTCAGCCTGGGCACGCTCCTCCTCAAGCTTCTTCTTCCGTTCCTCCTGATATTGTTTCACGGACACCGGGTCAGGGTTGATTAAAAAACCAACCGCAAGGTCAGAAGGCGCACCTTGCATCGGGCCGGGGAACAAGAAGTTCTCCACCAGAAGATCCATCTCAGACACGCCCCCCTCCGGCACCGCAACATACATGGTCTTCACAGACCGAGCGGCAAACACCTCAAACAAAAGCTCACCTGCAATCAAGGTACAAAAAGCGTCAAAAAACGAATACAAATAAAGAACAAGAAGCGATAACAAACACTTACCTTCAACGGAGAGCGGCCCACCATCACCCGTAGGCGCCACATTGTATCCCTCCCTCACACCCAGGCGGCTCACACCCAGCAACCGAAGGATCCCCTCATCCAACTTATCCAAGTCATCTAAACGACTTGGGTGCGCGGAGAGATCCTTAAACCACTCCTCCTCCTGGAAATCCTTCATCACCTCGAAGGATGGCACCTTCTGCCCAGGACGAAGCTCCAGCTTCGCCATCTCTACAGGAATTACCTCCTTCTTCACGAAGAAGAAGCACCTCTTCCACTCCCGAAGAGTTTTAGGAGAACTCTTCGGCACAATTAGGCTGACACTCTTGGATCTCTCCACGAAAGAGACCCAGCCTGATTCCTTCACCTCCAGCTTATAGAACACGTTGAAGTGTTCAAACACCGGCTGCCTCCTCAGAGATCGGCAGGTGGCCTCAAAGTGCATCACCCTCATCACCCCAAAGGGGCTCATTTGAGAGACGTGCACCCCATATCTCTGAAGGACAAAGACGAAGAAACGAGACACCGGCAGCCGGAAAAGCCTCTTTTGAAAATATGCCTCATATAGGCATATTTTCCCCTCCGGGCAGTCGACCGGAGTCTGCCCCTTCTCCAGCAGCTCCGGGTCCCAATCTCGGGAAATGCCAAACCTCTTGACCAAAGACCGGAATTTGTCTTTGGACCAGGAGATCTGAGCATCTTTCATCGACAGCTTAACCTTCTTATCTTCGGAAGACATCTTCAAGAAAGAGGAAACCTAAGAAAAAGCCCAAAATTTCTGATCGGAATAAAGAAGAACACCAGTAAAAGTTTGAAGAAATTTCGAAGAAAAGAAGAGAATGAAAGAAACCTAAGGGTGGAGACGACTATTTATACCCATCGCATTAAATGCAGGTAATGATGCTCGGCAGTCTTTTCAAGCGAAGGTCCAATCACAGAAGGACACGTCGCACAGCCCACGTGACTAAAACGGCCCACGCGCCGCGCGTGGGTCACTTGCGAGACGGTTGTTCTACCCCAGCTGGCAATCGATGCCAATGATCGACACGTGTACGCCCACGTTCAAAATCACCAGGAACAGCTGTCCCCACTCACCAGATATACGACACGTGGCGGCCTAGCAACTCAACAGTCGTACTAACTGTCAAACACGATCTCCAACACAGGTGTACCAACCGTCAGACACGTCCTTTCAAATTCAAAACATTCCCGCCTTTAATTCACACAAATCCCAAAGAAACAAATTCAATGCGGAGTAAATGAAGGCACAGACAGGGACAAAAAACCACTTTTCACAACTTCTGGCCGCGCAACCAGGCCCAACGCCTATCTTGGCTCAACGCCTGCGCGCCAGACTGAAAATTTTGAAAAAAAAATAAATTCACAACTTCTGGACGCGCAAACAGGCCCAACGCCTATCTTGGCTCAACGCCTGCGCGCCAGACTGAAAATTTTGGAAAAAGTTATTTCCACAACTTCCGGCCGCGCAAACAGGCCCAACGCCTATCTTGGCTCAACGCCTGCGCGCCAGAACACAAATAAGGCGCTTGCCGTCATACGCCCACAGCTTGATCTCTGTGCGCACACCAGTTGACGAGAACAAACAGAAAACACAGGTCCACTTTGGTACATGAAAACCCAGTGACGACTGGATGATACTCAAGGGTACACTTGTGAAATCAAGTCCAGCACTCCCCAAAGATACAGGCCAGCACTGGACTGGGGGGACTTGAAGGGATATGGTATTAAAGCACTACAAATACCATACCATCGCCCACTTAGAACAGGCCCCGCCAGCCGCCCATCCACCCGTTCTACGTCAGCGGATGTCTCACGCCCATCCGCCCGTTTTACGTCAGCGGAACGTCTGGCGTCCACGAGCCCGTTCTACGTCAGCGATGCTTCTGTCGTCCGACGCAAGCACTAAATACTCTCGTGCTACGTCGACGAAACACCTGGCGTCACCCGCCCGTTTTACGTCAGCGGTACATTTAACGCCAGGCGCAAGAACGGCCACCCCTTTTCACATCGGCGGGCCAAATATACATCAAAACTTCCTTGGCAAGCTTCACTACAAGTGGAAGATACCTTTTGGGGCAGCTTTGGGACTCACCCCTGCCCCAAACAAAATATCTCTGACATGACAGGCGGCCCGTCAGAGTTCCCCTCCAATCAAAGACTGTTCCCAGTCTGACGAGCAGAAAGGACGACGACGTGGCAGCCTCCCAGCCAAGATATCTTCCTGACAAAGCAGACTTTCTCTACCCATCTCGAAGTCCTGGAAGGCATAAACTGTCCACCGCCTTTCTCTACCAATAGGCGAGCACCACGTGTCCACCACCCGTCAGCGTCCACTCACTGGGCGCCACGTGTATATGCGCCAGGACGGTAACATCCCCCCTAGCATTCTATTTTTTCCTACTTTACTTAAACCCACTTGCACCAAATGGGCCTAAGGGCTTGGGCCGGATTATGGAGACACCTCTACCTGGGCCGGGCCCCGTTAAGGGTAGAGGATGGGCTGAGAAAGTAGGATATCTTGGTACTATAAAAGGAGGACTCCCTTCTCCTTTTATTGGCATCTAATATCTCACATACTTTCACTCAAGAAGAATACGAATTCTCTCGTACCTTCTTCAACCCTCTGTTTATTATACTAACAGTTAGAGGCTCGGCTCTTCTAATTGGTAGTCTCTTAATTCCTTGGTCTTGCCTTTAGACCTTCACGTATTTTATAATCACACTCTCTTTATAAAATACAGTAGAATCACTTCTCGGATCGCCTCCCGACATACGATCCCAGATTCGTGTTTCTTCAACCACTTATATTATAAATCGTCTTCCTACTAAACTTCTTGAAAATAAATCACCATTTGAAGTTTTGTTCAATCAACCACCAATTTACTCAAACATGCGTATTTTTGGATGTCTTGTATTTCCATATCTTAGAGATTATACCAAAAACAAACTTCAACCTAGAAGTGCTCCTTGCATATTTATTGGTTATAGTCCTAAGTACAAAGGTTTTCGATGTCTTGAACCAACAACGGGTCGCATCTACACAACCCGACACACAAAGTTTGATGAAGACGTTTTACCCTTTCACTCAAAATCTACCACTACCGACACCAACACACTTCCAATTACAAACTTTGAAGAAGATATACCATCCTCTACCACTTCTCATAATCCCACCAACCATTCCCCTTAAACTACACCACCCAAACCAACATGCCTTCCTTTCTGTGACACTACCTTGGTCCAAAACTCAAACCCGCCTCCACCAAGCCCACCTGTCGACAGCCCCCTGGGCACTCCCCCTCACCCTCCTACTCTGCCAAACAACCCACTTACCCCTCCATCCGCATCACCTCAGCCCAGCCCAACACACTCACCTCAGCCCAACCCAATACCCAATCCGTCCCTTCCCCAACCAAAGTAGCCCACTGCTGCTCCTTCCTCCACAGAAAATCACACAACCAACTCCCATCCCATGACAACTCGATCTAAACACGGGATCTTCAAGCCAAAACATTTTTCCAATCTCTCGTAATCCACTAATCATCCACTACATCACTCACTCTTCTCCTCTCATATACCAAAAGACATCAAAACTGCTCTAAAAAATCCACGATGGGTTCAAGCCATGCATGACAAACTCAATGCTTTACATGCTAACCAAACATGGACCCTTGTTCCTCGCCCTTCTTGCACCAACATCATTGGCTCCAAATGGATTTATCAAATTAAATATAAATCTGATGGCTCTCTTGATCGCTACAAAGCATGACTTGTAGCGCAAGGTTTCACTCAAATACCCGGTCTTGATTTCTCCCACACATTTAGTCCGGTTTTCAAAGCTTCAACCATTAGGGTTGTTCTTAGTCTTGCTACTATCAACAAATGGAATCTACGTCAATTAGATGTCAACAATGCATTTCTAAATGGCCATTTAACTGAGACCATTTTCATGGAACAACCTCTGGGCTTTGAGGATCCCAAACGGCCAAATCACGTGTGCAAACTCAACTGTGCTCTCTATGGTTTAAAACAAGTCCCACGTGCTTGGTTCCACCGCTTAAGTGACTTCCTTCTAAACCAGGGTTTTCAAAATAGTCGAGCCGACCCATCTTTATTTATTTACCAACACCGAGTCGTTCTAATCTATCTCATTGTTTACGTAGATGATATTATTATCACCGGGAATAATGAATCATTTATCACCAACTTCACGTCCTGTCTAAACAAAGAGTTCAAGATCAAAGATCTCGGTTTGCTAAAAAAATTTCTTGGCCTCGAGGTTCATACCACAAAAAACCGGCCTCTTTTTAAACCAATCCAAATATGCTCATGATATTCTCACTCGAGCCGGTCTTCTTGACTCTAAACCCGTTGCCACTCCCCTCACCTCTAAAGATGTTTTCCTCTCACAAGGCTAACCATTTCATGATCCCACCCTTTATCGCTCTCTTGTTGGTGCTCTCCAGTTTCTCATCATCACTCATCCTGATCTCTCATACGCCGTTAATCAAGCTAGCCAATTCCTTCAAAACCCCACCACCAGTCATTTCCAACTAGTCAAAAGGATTCTTCGTTATGTTAAAGGCACCTTAACACACGGTCTAACATTTGATTGACCTCCTAATACTACTTTGTTAGGTTTTTCAGATGCAGATTGGGCACGTTGTATCGACACACGAAGATCCACCTATGACTATTGTATCTACATAGGTGGGAACTTAGTCTCTTGGAGCGCTAAAAAGCAACCTACGGTCTCAAGGTCTAGTTGCGAATCAGAATGTAGAGTAATGGCAAATACGACAGCTGAAATCAGGTGGCTCACTCATCTTTTTCGGGACCTCCATGTTCTCCCACCGGGTCGCCCTACGTTAATCAGTGACAACAAAAGTGCTTTGTTCCTAAGTCAAAATTCAATCTCCTATAAACGAGCAAAGCACATTGATATCGACTACCACTTTATTCGTGAATTAGTAACAGCCGGGAAGCTATACACCAAGTTCATTTCAACGGATAAGCAAGTAGCCGACATCTTTACAAAAAGCTTACCAAAATCTTTGTTTGAGAAATTTCGCACAATGCTTCGGCTTGGGCCGCCTCCACATTGACGGGGGGTTATAAGGAAACAGTCAACCCTCAATCACTCCAATCGGATTTCAAGCAAGAAATACCCCCTCCATTTTTAAATTCTTTAATTGTAATTATGTAGTTAACTGTAACCTTATTTAGAGAGTAAACCACTCCATGTCTTTTATTATCTTTATTGTATTTATAGGACCATTGCATGTAATTGAAAATAAAGTTGGACCATTATTTTATTATATACTTAATTGGAATGAAATGGTTGGATACAGTACAATCGGTATCGATATGATACTTTGGATTTCAATATCCAGTATCATTTACTCAGCTGTATTATCAACTTTTTTTTTCATTGATTAAGTCAAACATAGATGACAATAATGCTATTTACTTTTTATTTTAAGATGATAGCATAAAAAGGAAATTACTTTTTCTCAAATATGGTATCAACTTTTTAGTGAAGTCATTTGGTATTTTCTAAAGATTTTATTGTTTATATTTTAAATTCACATGAATTCCTTAAAGAAATCTTCAAGTTATAAAATTTCACTTTTGGAAAGAGAAAAGAAAATTTTAAATAGAAAATACCAACGTAGTGGACCTAAGGTTTCGTACTATTTTGAGTTTCTCTGATTTTTGATGGTTTTATACTTTTATCATATATAGTACTGGCTGATTGTCTGAGAAGGTCCTGTGTTGAAAAATTTAATATAATTTAATAAAAAAATTATAAAAGAAGAAAACTCAAATCACGAAAAGAGTAAATAACTCAAACATAATCAATCTTAGTTAAAAAACGTTTATTTAAAAAGTTAAAAAAAAAAAAAGCATAAACCATCTTAAACATAATACAGTATTAAAAGGATAACCTTCAACATATAATCATCTTCACGTAAATTAAAATATGTTACAATTTGACTTTGATTTATATAGATGTAGAATTCATGATCACATTGAAAACAAAAATATTTATTTCAATACAGTGACTTTGTAAAGAAAAGCATATACAAAAAATTTTAAATTTTTTTTAAAACTTCAATAATCAACGAAGAAGAAAAAACTTCAAAGTCTTTTAAAAAAATTTAACAATTACTTTTTGATGAACAGAAGGAGAATTCAGAAACTTTTTAAGAATGAATGGTTTGATGTTAATGCAATCATATATTTATAATGGCTACTCAATAATTATATATTCAAATAATTTGTAAATAAAATCTTTTATTTTAAATTAGAAGATATCCATATCTTCTTTTATTTATTTTTAAATACATAAATATTTAAAATTTTATGTTAATCCTTATACATAATTCGAAAACAATATTTATATATAGTATATATCGAAAATAATATTTAAATTTTAAATATTTTCAATTAGAAGATATGCATATCTTCTTTTATTTATTTTTAGATAAATATTATATTAAATCTCTCACCTTAACGTGCCACGTGACACATTCAATGAGGGGTTGAGGCCTCATTGAATGACACATCATCATAAGTCACTTCTTTTATTAATAGTTAGGCCATGGGGTATACTCTAACCATCTTTAACTCCACCTAGATTCCACATCCTTCATTTTGTCTCTTTTCACACTGGCTCACTTCAAGGAAATGGTTTAACGCCCCTTAACTCTACCTCATCCCTTAACTTTCTCTCTTTTAAGTCATGTTAACATGTTAACTTAGTGACAATTTAATGCTCCTTAACATGGGAAGGGAGTGGTGCACAATAAAAGTTAACATGCCATGTCATCATTAACACTCTTGGTGTGAAGGTATACCCCATGGCCTTATTAGACTAAAAGGTGTGCCTTCGGGGAGTGGAGTCGAGGAGGGGACGTGGCATCGGCACCGAAATAGAACACCGCCCCCCCCCCCCCCCCCCCCCCGATTTTTTTTCGGTGAACTCGGGGTTATCTCCCCCTTTGTCCCGACACATTTGATTGGCCAAAATTAGAGGAATTATAATTAATAATGATTAAATAAAAAGGAAAACGAATAAAAAGAAGGAAGGGGGAATGGGGGAATTGGGGGAAACCATTTCCAAACTTTGGGGGAGAAAATGGGGGAAATGAGGTGGCGCTGATGTGACACTTGGGGGAGTTGGGGGAAGAAGGAGGCACACCATATAGTCTTATAGATTATAGGTACTTTGGATTTACTATTAATTACTAAAGCCTTGAGAATAACGATAAATTGAGATTGATTCGGTACAAGTCATCTGAGATTTAGATGGAAGCTCTCCAAATTTTGACAAATATAAAAAAATTTACATATTATATCAGAGATATATAGTTCTTTTTTAAGACGATGTTTCTCCAAGGTTCAAACCCTTGAATTTTAATGGGGCTTGGGCTCCATTCAGCTTCAAAGTTTTTGCCATTTGTCTCGAGAAACAAATAATTAAACTTATAAATATCATAGCAACGATTTTGTAATTAAGTCTAAATTTAATAGATTAGAATAGAAGTTTGAACATGATACTCAAAGGAAATCAAGATATTAGTGGGATCCGATGCAGTGGGGACCACGTGAGGAATAAAAAAAATTGAAAAGTCAACACAAAGAGGCCACCAACAACTAAAGCAAAGTAGAACAAAATGGCAAGTGGGTATCCATCTATTCATTCTTGCTTTTGTTACAACATTTGATTCGTAAGCCTGCAGGGTGTGGTCTCCGTTCTACCTCTGTCTCACTCTCGTCCCCGTTTCAAACACCACCTCCACTTTTGTTTCTGTCTTTCACATCTCTATGGGGACATATGGGACGACCAACAAGTATTTAATAATTTTATTTTTGGCCAATCAAACATTTAATAATTCATTAATAATAAAAGGAGGGAGAGTTGTTTCCACCACACCCTTGCCTTGTCCGAAAAAAATGAGAACATAAGTCTTATCCTATGTGGAAAGGAGACATCACATTTTGGATGTCTCCACACCCACTAACCTAATCTATACTAACAATTAACAATCCAAAAAAAAAAAAAAAAAAACTCACATTTTAAGGTAAACAAAATATTATTTGATAATGGTGATGAAGTGTTAACACATAAGAATTAACTGAAGTGGGGAATGGTATATATGATATGATATGATATTGGTGTCAACCAAATATAGGTAGGATTATTTGATGAAATATGTGTTTGCATTTGGTTAGTAGAGAATCATCAATGGGAATTCAGGTCCCATGGTACTCTTAAGTTGGCATGATCCGGCCATTGCTACCATAAACTACCCACTTTCTTTATTTTCTCACACGCGAAAACCATCCGTCACAAACGCTCTCTGTTTCTCGTCATCATGTCTACAGTGTCCTTCCCCCACCCGCTCACCTATGCATCTATGGGGGTCGAAGACCGCTCTTAAGTATTGGTCAAGAATTGGGTTTACAATATAGCAGATTAACAAAAGCATTGTTAGAAATTTTGGAGACAATCAAGCTAAACAAAGCATGTTTAATCTTTGAGTCTATTATGAGTTGGAATGAACGGCCATATTGCACAACACTTCTTCTCCCTATAGTGTTTCGATAACCATCTTGACTTGTTCATTACCATTGATCAAAATCATACAAACATTAGGAGAATGTAACAACTTATACATAACAATGATCACTCGCTAATTGGCCATGTTTAAGCATGCATAGTTGATAATCTTAACACTCATGTTTACACTTTTTACGCAATTCAGTTATGCGTCGTCTACATGAGCCAGAATAAGGTATGGGCTCGAGCTTAAAAATTTACATGCCAACTCATCTTGAACTAGAATCATCTACCAACCTAAAAGCTTAACCTCAAAACTCGGTTTGTTTACAACTCAAGGTCGCTCGTAGACTCATGGGTCGCCTAGCCAGCTAAAAATAAAGCCGAATTTTAAGAAAAAAAAATACACTGGATTGGTTGACAACCCTTGACTCAAACCAACAGTAGATATCAATTAATCCAAAAGTAACATAATAATAAACTCTCATGTAAATCATTACACTTTGTCCACTAGATAGATATAAACCTTAAAATCTAAATATTAAAGATGATATATTAAAACTCTCTAATAAAAAGTAATAACCTGAACAGCAGGAAACTTCAAAAAGGAAGAAAGGCTGCACACAGTCCAACCCTTCTTGTTGAATAATAATAATAATAAGTTTAAATGAGATCAGCAACATTGGATGGCAGTTCCTCAACAGCCACATTATAAAACTTCTGTATATCTGCAAGCATTCTCTCATCATCCAGTGTCACAAAGTTTATTGCAACACCTTTTCTACCAAACCGACCGCTTCGCCCGATACGGTGGAGATAGTTTTCGGGCTGAGTAGGTAAATCATAATTGATAACAAGTGAAACTTGCTGCACGTCAATTCCACGCGCCAAAAGATCGGTTGTGATGAGCACACGTGATGACCCGGACCGGAACTCACGCATGATGATGTCACGCGTGTTCTGGTCCATGTCACCGTGTGTGGCTGACACGGTGTGATCGCGGCTTCTCATTTTATCGGTCAACCAGTCAACTTTTCGGCGGGTGTTGACAAAGATCACACTTTGGGTGATTGCTAAGGTTTCATAAAGGTCGCAAAGAGTTTCGAGTTTCCACTCCTCTTTTTCGACGTTAACATAGAATTGTTTGATACCTTCTAAAGTGAGTTCGTCACGTTTCACAAGAATTCTTACTGGTTTATTCATGAATTTTCTTGTGATCTCGAGTGCCTCGGGTGGCATTGTCGCAGAAAATACTCCAACCTGAACCTTTGGTGGCAATAGCTGGAAAATATCATATATCTGCAAAAAAAAAAAAAAAAAAAAACACTTATCAGGCAATCATCGTAGAAATGACAAATCAACTAAAGGGCCTGCTGAGCCACACATTTGCCACATGTAATAAAAATATGTATTAATATAAAAAAATTTGATAACACACCTGATCCTTGAAACCCCTTGAAAGCATTTCATCAGCCTCATCCAACACAAACATTTTAATGTAGTCAGAACGTAATGACTGTCGCCTAAGCATGTCAAACACACGTCCAGGTGTACCAACAACAACATGGACCCCGGCAGAGAGTATACGTTGGTCCTCACGAACACTGGTCCCACCAACACACGCATGTACCTTAACACCAAGGTAGTCCCCAAGGGCTCGCATAACTTTTTCAATTTGTTGTGCAAGTTCACGAGTCGGGGCTAAAACTAGAGCCTGGCATTCGGTAACCTTGTAGTCAAGTTGTTGAAGAATACCGGAGCAAAAGGTTGCAGTTTTCCCGGTTCCAGATTGAGCTTGTTGAATTACATCTAGACCCTTGGTGAAGGGAACAATTCCCCTTTGTTGAATTGCTGATGGTTTCTCAAAACCTAAAGCAACATAACTCGTGTCAAAACTAAATAAGACTAATTCCTTATCACTATTAGTTTCATTCAACCCAAAACTTGTCAGACGAAAAAAAAATTGTCCTTAAATTTTTTAAAAGGCAAAAGACTTCCAATGACACGCAAAAAAAATTGTTAATTTCTTTTAGAAAATACATGGCTTTTCCATCACCTGGCATGCTTATGACCGACCATAACAACAACAACATACACAGTAAAATCCCACTCATAGCGCAGCTATCAAAGGGGTCTGGGGAGGGTGGGATGTAGGCAAGTCTTACCTCTACCCAAGGGGTAGAGAGAGACTGCTTCCAGTGAGACCCCCGACTCCAGATTCAAGACTAGACAGAGAAAGCTTAAAAAGATGTACATCTCATACAAACACACAACGAGTAATAACATGCAAGGACCAAAAAAACAGAACGTAAGCTAGGAAGACAATTGCGAAAACTTTTTTTTTTTAACGGAACGAAAACTTATGATATTACAACTACTCCATCCTATAGACACACAACAAGCACTAACATGCACTAAACCCCAAGAAGCACAAAGAAACTAAGTGACAGACCCTAAATGATATAAATCAATCCAGATACATACTTGGGTGACCTATGAAGTATTTTTATTACAGCCTTAAGGACCAAATTCGAATACTTCGGTAGTCAAAACATACATTATCCCCTTTTAAGAATACATGACACGAAATAATTTAAAAGTGTTTTGTTATTTATCGACCAACTTGACTGGATTTAGCATTTGGGTGGTCAACATACATTCTCACTTTTTAAGAATAATCGAAACAAAAAAAAAGTTCTGCTTTTACTCAATGCCCAACTTCAATGAAATTATTGTAATCAAGAGACAACTGCATAACAGAATTTTGCATAAAGGCAAACAAGGTTTCAGACGTCAAAATAGAACTTACCATACGCATAGATGCCCCTCAATAGGTTTTCTTGCAAACCCATGGAATCAAAACTATCATAAACCTCATCATATGATGTAATAAAATCCTGTCCATCAGATGAAAGCCTGCATATCAAATAAAAAAAAAACCTATCATCAGCATTTGTAACACAAACATCTTTATATTAAAAACACATTCAAGCGCCTTACAGAAGCCACTAAAAACTAATATTTGTTTATACATGCTAAAATTTCTAGTTTTTCACATCCAACCAGCAAAGATATACAACTGACAAAAAACTTACAACTCGTTCATTTTCGAATCAAATTGCCCTGCATCAAACTGATTACCTTCAGAAGCCATGTCTGCAAATTAAAAAAAAAAAAAAACAGTCATTATTATGCAACAAAAAGTAAAAACCAATCAACATCTCCCAAAATACATAAAAAAAAACAGCAAAAAATTATTACATATCATGTCAACAGTATTAAAGAATCAAAAACCAAAAAGAACATTAACCCTGATTCTAATTTAGGGTCTTTTTTCACAAAGTTCAGTACTTTACTAAATAAAGTGCTTAAATTTAATTAGAACTCAAACGTTTCACATGGGTGTTTCCATTGGTGGGACTTCAGGATTCTAGGTTTATGGCAAGGCAAACAGTCTTAAAAAAGCTGAATCCAAAAAAGTTGACAAACATGAAGTTGCGGAGAACCAACCCGTCTTTGTGCCCTTCACTTTTGACCACATTTGGAGGCCTTGCCCCCGAAGCAATTCGGTGTTTAGACCAGGTGCAAAAGGTGGTGCAGAGTAACTCTACGGCCGCCAGGACACAAATTTTATTTTTAATAGAGTAGGCTTTACTATTCAAAAAGAGTAGCAGCGCAACTTGTTGCCCGTTTACCTGACACCCAGTTGTAAAACTCGTTGGTTTCTAATAATATTGAAGTTTTAATAATCTAGTTTCTCACATAGTGTTCAGAAGCATAACATCTAACGTTAAGTTTAGATAAAGACTAGAGCTTTCTATTGTAATCGATCTTGATTAAAATCTTGAGCTATAAGGTGTGATGCAGATAAGATATAAACTGAAGAAAAAGAAAAGTTATAATATTTGTTAGAGTAAATCAAGAACATGGGTCCACATACAAAATCGAGCAAACAAACAGGTGAAAAGAGATTATGAATAATATGGAAGATACCTTGTAAATATTATAAGAGATTGATCTGAAAATTGGAGTGTTTGGGGAAGATTTCTAGGGTTTTGTGGAGTTGAATCGTTTCCTGAGGAAGAAGGAAGGTAAATATTATCTAATATAATAAGATTATATATATAAGGATTAAAAAAATGATATCAATGTGTAAGATAATAATAAAAAAAAATCAAGATATCTATGGAATTGATTACTTGAATGTGTATATTCTGTAGATTATTAATTATTAATTAATATTAGTATTGATATTGATTTATAATCTATAATCTAATCTATCTATCTATGGGTTGGGTTATTCTACAAAGGCTACAAAAAATGAGAAGGGTGAGAAGGATACAAAAAACACAATAGATCATCAAATATGACACAATGAGCCACAAAATATAACACAGTGCCAAAAAATATAACACAATGCTGAAGAAAAAAGACACAATGAATTGAAAAAATGACACAACGATGAAAATAAGAAAAAGACACAATGGTACATAAAAGTAGGGCTGGCAATGAGTAACCTGTTAAGACACGATAAGACCTGTTTGACTGAAAAGTACACTATTTGATTTTTTGACTTTTTTTAATACTTAGAATTAAGAGGCAAAAATCTTTCATTTCCCTTTTTTGGTACATAAAACATAAAACTGTGTTATAAACATGAGATATAAATGAGTTAAACGAGTCGTGTTCATGTTTAGAACTTGATTTGTTCGCGCGCGTCAGAGACCTGTTAACCTGTTAGGGACACGATTTGCCAGCCCTACATAAAAGACACCATGATATAACGCATATTCTAAAAACTACAAGCTAAAACCCCAAAAAAACGAAGACCTAAAAACTAACGACGTAGGGTTCGATAAGACGATTCCAATGCCGCTTGAATGAGTTCAATCGGAGTCCGTTTGATACCCTTCCTACGACTTCCTATTTTTCTTTCACTGTGTATTTGATCCTAACCCATCTATCTATAACTTATAATAAAATAATTGAATTTCTATAAGGTGACATTCAATATAGGCCTCAATCAGGACCGGTCCTGAAAATTCAGGTGCCCGGGCCGAGCTGTAAAAATTGTGCCCTTTAGCATTAGCTTTAGGCCTTAACGAAATAAATAATGTAAACTATTTTTTAAGCTACGATTAAAGTAATATTAAATTGATAGATCAAATTTTATTTCCCACTTGGGTTGTAGTCTAACGGTAGAAGGAACAAACCTTTTGAGGGAGGTTGAGAGTTGGAATCTCACAAAGTATGGAAATATAAATGGGTGAAAGTTTGTAAATTAAAAAAAAAAAGTTGTTTCATAATAAAAATAAAAGTTAAAAAGGAAGTCAAAACTAATCGGTAAAAAGCAAAAACAACTAAGTATGAGCCATTTTCATTTCATCTTCTTCATTTTCTGTAGTCCTACACTCATTAATAAACTTGCAATTTTTTTTCTCAAACCATTTCATTGTCTTCTTTAATTTTTAGCCTCTCTCAACATTTTTTTTTTACTTTCTGTTTTATATAAACTACTATTAACTGTGATTAATAATTGATTGACAATTTTGGGGCTCAAACATACAAAAATCATCGAATTAAGGACATCACTGTTAAGAAAACTTGGATTACCGAAAGGTCAATGTGCCCCCGAGAAATTGGGTCCGGGTCGGGAGTCCTCCCTGCACCCCTTAAGGGCCGGCCATGGCCTCAACCCCATTGAATGTGTCATGTGGCACTTTGAGGTGATAGTATTGAATTTATTATTTTAAATAAAAGATAAATTTTTAAAATTTTTATTTTCTTTTTTTAAATAAAATCTATATCTATATTATCTTAAAATTTCAAATATGTTAATTAATATCTTTTACTTATTTTCCTTTCACATTTTTAAATGTTAATTATTATTTTAAAATTTCAAATATTTTAATTAATATTTTTATCTTTATTTTTTCTTTATTTTCCACTCACAATTTTTAAACGTTAGTAACTTTTATGTATGACATTTTTTTTGAAAAAAAAAATTTACACCAAATTAACGATCGCTTTATTATCTTTCCAACGAGCACCATAGTGCTATACAAAAAATGAAAAAAAAATGTTTTTTTAGTGAGTTTTTGTTCATGCAGAAAAAAACACATGTGTTTAGGTGATTTATTAATCATATATAGGCAAGTACTAATCGTGTTATGATAGTATATATGTTTTTTAACCTACTATTACATATATAAATTGCCCATGTTCATGTGCTATAACGATATGCATAGCATTAAAAGAGGTTGAGATTTTTTTTAATCTGTTGGGAACGCAGCATGAGAGCCCCTTTTCGTAGTATAAACATTAGAACAACATTCTTTAGAAATAAAAGTGGTTGAGACTGTTTACTTCTTTTATCCTTTTTTATTAAGTCATATTAGATTTTTCAACCCCGGGACACTCCAGGGATAATCAGCAAGTTAATGATATTCTTAATTATAAGCATGCTAGGAAAATAAATTTAAAATTTTTCTTTGAAGATAAAACTATATCTGTACCATAATATGATAAAACAACAATTTTTATCATGTGAATAACAGTAAAAATGTATATTAAAGAGAGAATACACGTTTGGATAATGAGCAGAGGCAGAAACAGAAACTAGGGGTGTTCATGGTTTGGGTTGGTTCGATTTTTTGGTAAAACCATAACCGTAATCGAAGTGTTCAGTTTTTTGTTTTTGAAAACGTTCAGTTTCGGTTTTTCCAGTTTTGTTTTTTTCGGTTATAGTAACGGTTCGGTTCGATTTTTTGGTCTTTTCGGTTTTTGAAACATAATTTCATAAAATTTAAAAACATAACTTATAATCCAAGATTTAAGAATCTTTCTTAGATGTTTATATTTATGTGAATCTATTTAACCTTTATATTTATGTGAATCTATTTAACCTTTTAAATTAATATTGTTCACATAAACCTAACATTTTAAACGATTTTCTTTTTTTTTTCAAAGTTTTTATTAAGAAATTTCTTTTGTAATACTTTAAAATTAATTATTCGGCTCGGTTTTTTCGGTTTCTATAAAATGCAAAACCGAAACCGAACCGCTAATTTTGGTTTGGTTTTTCGGATTTTTATGCGGTTTGGTTTTTTTTTCGGTTCGGTTAAATCAGATTTTTGCTCACCCTTAGCAGACGCAACCACTGCAGGGCGTGATTGAATTAGTGGTTTTTTCGGTTCGGTTAAATCGTTTTTTTAGAAAAACTGGTTTTGACCTATTATGCTGTGGATGAAAACGAGACGCTCATTTACAGTTTTATTTAATGTAAATAATTCATTATAAACTTCTGTATCACACGGGTTATGACATTTTTTTGTTTATTTATTTAGTATTAGGTTAGAAAATGTAAATATTATATGAGGTTTGATCAATAAAATATTAAATGGTTTTTAATAAGCGGAAATATAAAAAGAATTAGTTAAGAAAATAAATATTAAATATATAATAGATAAACATGAAATTATGATTTAATAATATTATTTTATATAAAAGAAAATTGAGATAATTATAAGATTTTTATTTATTATATAGTAAAGTAATAATAAAAATAAAAATAAAGATACACATTATAAATTAATAAATATTTGGTTAATTGGGTTATTTATAACTTAAAATTTTTGGCGAAAATTAAAACCTAAAACCAAGTGACACGTTTCCCCATCCCTATTGCTTTATTATATAGATATAGATATAAATATAGATGTTAAAAGACTTAAAACCTTTTTTTTTTTTAACAACAAATTTCACTCTTTGTGAGACTTGAACCCATGATTTCCCCCTTAGGTGTTTCTAGAAGCATAACTTCTCCCATTGGGCCACCAACCCCAATTAAAAGACTTAAAACCTAACTACTGGTTTTTCTTATCACCCGTGTTGTGTGGGTGTTCATTTTTGTTGTCGTTTGGAATTCGGTGATAATCGTAAAGACAACCCCGAAGAATAAGTTTGGGTTTTCACGACAAACCACAAAATACACCATCATTTTTTTTTAAGTAGGTGTCTAAACATCATAAATATGCGTGCACGTGTGTGTATGTGTGTATGAATTGCAGTTTAACAAATAAAAATATTTTGAAAGTTTGATGGTTTTTATTGAAATAAAATTAAATGTCCATAACAGAAAGTTAAATATACATATGATAAGTATAAAAAGTACACAACTAGTTCAAACGTCTAGTTTAATATATTAAGAAAATACTATAGGGTATGTTTGGTAATGAGCTTTTAGGAGCTTCTAGCTTTAATTTTTTAAGAAAAGAACTCATATTTAATAAAAAACATTGTTTGGTTGAAGGAGCTTGAAGTTTTTAAGTTAGGAGAAAAAACTCTATATTGAAACGTTACTAAGGTATGTTTGGCAATGAGCTTTTAAGAGTTTTTATGAGCTTTTAGTTATGCCCATTTTGGTCATTTTATACATTTATTAAAAGCTTCAGCTACTCTGTCAAACACCGAAATATATTTAAAAAGCTACAGCTATCAGCTTCCAGTGTAACATCCCGTTGTAAAATAAATAAAATATTTGATACTTATATTATTAAATGAATATATAGCGGGTAAAACGACTCATTTAAACGAACGCTCATTGTTGAGTATCGTTAAAAGATATTTGGACGAGTCACGGCTAGTAGATGAGATCTAGAGGAGTATTTAGTGTTATAGGAGACCATATAGTATTAGTAATAATAATAATAATACTACTACTAATAATAATAATATATTTGAACCCAATTCCGGTTTTAATGAAACTTAGGTTGACGCGTAGATAAAAATTAGCCCGTCTTAGCAGTATATTCGGAATTTACTAAAACGTTATAGGTTAAAAGTTACAAAAGAAAAACGAGTTAAGCAGCTTAAATCTATAATCTATAACTTATAATAAAAGAATTGAGTTTGTATGATGTGGCATTCAATGGAGGTCTCAACCCCCCATTGAATGTACCATGTGACATCATGTGAAGGTTTCTTTTAAATTATTTATTTTGTATTTTTAAATAAAATCTATATCTATATTATCTTAAAATTTCAAATATGTTAATTAATATCTTTTCCTTATTTTCCTCTCACATTTTTTAAATGTTAGTGAACTAGTAATTATTTTAAAATTTCAAATATGTTAATTAATATTTTTATCTTTATTTTTTTCTTATTGTCCGCTCACAATTTTTAAACGTTAGTAACTTTTATGTATGGCATTTTTTTGAAAAAAAAATTACACCAAATTAATGATCGCTTTATTATTTTTCCAACGAGCACCATATATAGTGCTATACAAAAACGAAAAAAATGTTTTTTTAGTAAGTTTTTGTTCATGCAGAAAAAACACAATGTATTTAGGTAATTTCTTAATCATATATAGGCAAGTCACTAATCATGTTATGATAGTATATATGTTTTTAAACCAACTATTACATATATGAATTGCCCATGTTCATGTGCTATAACGATATGCTTAGCATTAAAAGAGGTTGAGATTTTTTAATCTGTTGGGAACGCAGCATGAGAACCCCTTTTGATAGTATAAACATTAGAACAACTTTCTTTAACATTAAAAGAGGTTGAGACTGTTTACTTCTTTTATCCTTTTTTTTATTAAGTAATATTATATTTTTCAACCGTGGAACACTCCCGGGGTAATCAACTAGTTAATTAATAATAATAATAATAATAATAATAATAATAATAATAATAATAATCATCATCTTAAGATTTGGATATAACTATACACGTAAAAATGCATAGGATTAGGATATAGATAAACATCATCATACGTATGCATGATTAGGATATTAGATAGAGATTGAAAAATCTTGGAGGCAAAGAGATATAAACATCTCGTTGTGGCGTCGGGTCATAGATGCGTGCCATAATAAAAAGAAGGCTTGGGAATTATTACCTGTTAACAAATATGCAGGAGGGAATTGGAAAAGCATTGTCAAGGTTGTAGGGGCTATTAAATCAGGAGAGGTTTCTATGCATTCTTTAATTCAGCCCAAAGTTGGAAGGGGTGCTGCTGTGCGTTTTTGGTTGGATGTGTGGAACGGTAACGAGGCTTTAAGGTACAGATACCCTCTCGTTTATCAGCTAGAATCAAGTAAGTGTTGTTCTATTGCTGATCGAGTGAAGATGGTAAATCAAAGACGGGTTGTGACCGCTGAATGGGTGGAAAATATACAACCGGTAGATGTTTTTCAGCAATGGCTACGGCTGCTGGTTGATGTTGATCAGATGGAGCTTGCTGACAGAAATGATGAATGGGTTTGGGTTGGAAATTCTGATGGGGTTTTCTCGACTAAGTCAGTGAGAGAGTGCATCCTAAAGGGTGTTGTTGGGGCTGCAAGTTTTGTTCTTAAATGGGTTCCGTGGGTGCCGAGTAAGTACCATATTATGGTTTGGAGAGCGGAGTTGAATAGGCTCCCCACCAAGGTTGAATTGGTAAAACGAAATGTTGCTTTAACATATACCACATGCCCGCTTTGTGATACTCTTGAAGAAACTAGTCTGCACTTGTTTTCGGATTGTATCATATCTACAAATGTCCGGGACGGTATTAGCGGTTGGATTGGGATTGCTCCTATTTTCGCTTTTGAGGTCAAGGATTTATTGGAGGTTTTCAAGATGGTTAACGGTAACAAGCTGAGGAAAAGAATTGTGCACGGTATCATTTTAGTCACAATGTGGAGTTTGTGGGTTGCTAGGAATGAGTTGGTGTTTCAGGGGAACAAAAGAAGCGTCTCGGATATTATAGCTAGAGTCAAGTCGATGTCATTCTTATGGCTAAAAAATAGAAGCAAATGTAATAGTATAGTTTGGAAGGAGTGGCGTCGGTCCCCATTATATATGTTGTAAACGGTGTTGTTCAGCCGACCCTTGCTTTGAGGCCCGTGCTTGCGTTTTGTTGAATGAAAGTTAATTTTCAAAAAAAGAAAAAAAAAGAGAGATATGAACATCTACGTAGGATTTGAGATAAATTCAAACCAAAGTTGGAGGCCAAGTTTCGATACTAATTAGAGTAGTATAAAAGGCGACTGTCAAAATTTTACTTTCACTCATTTTCACTCTCACGCACTTAAAGAGTCAGTTGGAGCTACCCACCGATAAAAATTAAGAGTTGCTTACCAGAAAGCCACACTTACAACCTCTTTTAAGATGAGTTCATTCACGTTTTCCACGTGTGTGGGCTAAATGTTTTAACATTGTTAGTGGGAGTTTTTAACCTTTTAAACCCGCTACAATGTGATAGTATAAATTGTTTGAAAGTGTTTTAGCAAAGGTTTTAGATACATTACAGGGATTAAGTTGCTTGCTAAATTGCTAATTAATTACCACCAGTACGTGGGGTTCTGTGCACATTACTTTATATTTTGGTATATCACGACACGTCATTTTGGGTTGAGCAATTCCCTAAAATGGTATGACCACAACCATAGATCCGGTCGAGTGGCAAGTACAGTGGGGTAATAGTAATTAAAGCCAAGTGTGAAAACCCTCAATACTGTAATGTAAATGTGTCATTTTTAAAGGAATGTTCTCACCAGCTTTTCCGCTGATCAAATCTTTTTAAACATTTTTTAGGTGACTTGCTAAATAAATAATACAAGATGGTGTCGTTGCGAACAAGGGGTGTGGTGAAGCACTCCGTTTAAATAAGTGGCTCGTCACATGATATTAAATATGAAATATGTTTTTTTTATGAATTTCGCTTGTAAAATATAGGGTAGTATCCCTATGTAAATCTTTTGTACATTAGAGGGTTGGACCCTCCGTTTTATCAATAAGATAATGGTGTTGAACACTTTTCCTATCTTCGATCCTGATGAAAATTTTCCGCTGCAAAATAAATATATAAACACCGATACCACTACTCGCACTCGCAGCGTCCCCGCCCGGGGTGTGGGTCGGGGGCTGCGACATCCAGCCACTAGCTAGTTTTGTAAAACATACCCCTAGTACGAGCGTTTAAGAAAAAGCTCTTACTAGATACAAGCTTTTAATGAGTAAAATGACACAAATACCCATTTTACCATAAAAAAAACATGTATACAAGCTTTTAGTTATACCTATTTTGGTCATTTTATATATTTATTAAAAGTTCTAGCTACTCTACCAAATACCAAAATACATTTAAAAAAATACAGCTTCCAACTACCAGTCACCAATCAACAGTTAGTTTTGCTAAACATAACTTTACCTCCAAAAGACATTTAAGAATTCATTGAAGTATCTTATTTCATATTATATATATTTGGGTTGAGGATAAAAGACAAATTGGGATGGTGGTGTAGTGGTTTGAGGTGCATTTTTCTAAGGAGAGGTTATAAGTTCTAAACCCGGTTTGGTGAAAAAAAAAAATTCTGCTATTTTTTTTGCCTACGCTATCATTTTCAAGATTAACCTAAAAATTATAAACTTTCATATGATTGGACTCTTTTTGTTGTCTCTTCGATTTTTTTTCTTACATGTACTACATCATTGCCTTTTGACACATAGTATGTCATCAACACGATACAACTCTTAATCAGTTCTGCGTATGCAATAACCGAGTAAAGAAAAAGTTCAAGATGAAGCAAAAATCACTGCGGCGCGCCGCAACGCCCGCAGAAGAAATCCTAATTCAAATTATTCTGGACTTATAATAAATTTTTAAAGATTTCATTGTACATAATAGTTGTCATTTTGACTTGTAACTTTACCTTTTTTTTTTCTAAAAGTAGTAATTTTACTCCGGCTCTACTCTTTACTCTTGAGTAAATAAAGTGCCATATGCCAATGCGACATTCAAATCTTTGAGCCTGAACTTACTGAAGTTTATTTGATTGAAGTTATAATGACTGAACAAAAAGAATTATTGTACCATCATTTTACACATATTTTACATGCATTTTTAGTATAAAAATAGGAAGTATTTAGGCCTTAATCGGTTGAAAATACTACATAATTGTTCATATTCGTGATTTTTAGGAAATTGAAGCTCCAACCCTAAAAGAAGCAATTGTATATTTTATTAACAAGAGATGTAGTTTTTATTATTTGAAATAATAAATGATCAAGAGATATTATTATTAGAGAATAGAGTTAATTGCCAAAATGGCCACTGAGGTTTGGCCTAAAATGTTTGTTTGCTCACAATTTTTTTTTTTTTGCCAAAAGCACTCCCTCACAGATCGAAAATTGCCTAAATGACCCATATTTAACTGAGTTCTTGACGAGGAAGAAAAAGTCAGTTAATTCTGAGGGGCAATTTCGTCCTTTCATGTTTTAACGTTTTAAAACCCCCTTTTAACCCCTTTTAAACCCATCTTCTTCATCTTCTTCATCTGAACTTCTTCTTCTTCTTCTCCAACACTCTTCGAAGCATATTCCCAAATCATAACAACCCTAATTCCCAAATCATACAAACCCTAATTCCCAAATCATACAAACCCAATAATCGATTAACTAACCTAGACGATGGTATTCTGCAAATGTGGAGCTTCTACTACCATACGTGTGTCTTCCACCTCTGCAAACCCTGGTAGATGGTTTTTCTGCTGCAACAAGAAGGGGAGGAGTTGTGGTTTCGTTTGTTGGGCCGAACTACCCTTGGGTTAGATTCCTAATACTATCAATGATAGTGAAGAGAATGAAAAACTGAGACTCAACAACACAGCCTTGCAAACCTTGGTTGGGACACTCAAATCCGAGAATAAGAAGCTGAAAACTTATCTATGAATGACTTGGTTTGGAATCATCATGTATTTTATCATGTTTTAGTTCAATGTAGGTTGTTTTGTAACGATAAAAGCTCAATGTATGTTGTTTCTTATTGTAATAATCACTGATTGTTGAAGTTTTAATGTATGTTTGCAAATGTTCAATTTAGGTTGTTTTGTAATGATAAATAAAGGTTTGTAATGATCAAGAACAATGCTTATGACCAAACAGAAACATACTAAAGCATTAGTACATAACCAACAGAAACATACAAAACAAAGTTCATACTTAAAGTAGTCTAGTGCATACATGAAATAGACAAGCCTAAGTCAGGAAACATAACCTACAAGAACCAACAAGCCTACTTCCAACGACAATCATTATCCGAACATTAGTCCGAATCTGTTCCATGCTCTCCTTCATAGGGATCATGGTACCAATCATCCTCATCTGGGCTGGAATAATTTCAGGCGTTCTTTAACACCTCTGGGTCATAGTCTCTACATGGGTCAAGCTCCTCTTCTTCAACTGGTTCTTGAACTACCTTCCCTTTAGCCTTTTCATCAACCTTTGTAAGTTGTTTAAAATTATCCTCAACCAACTCTTGAACCACCTTTTCATCATCCTTTTTATCAGTCTCTTGATCAACAACTCCAGGCTTTTCAACCGGTTCTTGAACTGCAAGTAGTGCAATAACAACTTGCCTAAACATTTTAGTATTTTATAGATGAAATATGAAGTTGAATTGCATGAATGTTTTGCAATATTGGGTCTTTTAAATAAGCTGAACAATTAACTCATCCATCTACCTGAAATCTACCCACTTACCCCATAAATGAACTTCATTGAATGCAACTACCACACAAGTTTTATACTGTCAGAATATTGTTTTATACAAATTCTGTGCCAAAATGGTCTCTTATGTTTGGTCCAAACTGCTACATTACATTGCCAAAATGATACATTAGACTGCCAAAATGCTACATTAGACTGCCAAAATGGTCATAAAACTATACTAAAGTTAACCAATATAAACCAAAAGAAACCACTAAAAATACATTAAACTGCCAAGTTGGTCATAATACCATACTAAAAATAACCAAAAGTTACCAGTCATAATACATACCAAAAGACCATATGATAGCTGTCAAATACATACCATAACCCATACCATATCAGTCAAAATAGAAAAACACCAAAATCATCAACCTCTTCATATAGTACTCCCTTACAAATTCTAGACATGTGATAATGGGTTTATCCCTGCCTAGGATCAACTGCCTGTTGAACACCTAACAGAGGTTGTTCAACAGGATATCACTCTTTGGCCTCTCTGAAACATAAACAAGCATTGTTACCATTAAATGTGGTCAAATACATTCATTGAAAACAAACATAAACAAACATTGTTACCATTAAAAAAAGCTTTGGACCAGTGTTTTGATGGAATAGCCTTCAAGTAATCATACATTGCCTTGTCTTCTTTCAGGATTGCATCCATCATCCTTTCATGTTTAATAGGTGTTGTTGCACTAGCTGCATTCCACAACAAGTTTTTGTAGATATCACCCCTCCACCTAGGCTTCATGTTTTCATATATACGTCGCAGACAAAATCTATGCTCAGCACTAGGATACACCTTTTCAACTACAGGAATGAGACCCTGCAATTACATACAGAAAAGTTAGCACTTACATACAGCTTATGCTACATTGCATACCTTTTGTCGATCACTGATGAAGGTGAAGTTGCTGTTTGATGCCAAATCCAAATCATATCCTAATAACTCTAGAAACCATGTCCAACTTGCTGTTGTTTCTGCCTCAACCACAACATATGCCACTGGGTATATCCCATTGTTGGCATCAATAGATACTGCAGTTAAAATCTGTGCTGGAAAAGGGACTTTTAAGAAACAACCATCAAGCCCTAGTAGGTCTCTCAAACCAGCTTTAAAACCCTGTTTTAATGGCCCTAGGCAGACGTAAATTCTCTTGAATTGCCTTGTGAGGCTTCTAGGGTTAGGTTCACTCTCAACATCAATCTTAACAGTAGTACCTGGGTTAGCCCTCATCAACTCAGCACCATAATCCCTTAGTTGTTCATATTGGGCACTGTAATCACCATTAAGCTTAGCAGTTGCCATTGCCTTAGCCCTGAAAATCTGATTACCTGTTACTTGAACTTGGTATTTGTTCACCATGATTTGTTGGAGTGTTTTTATCCTAATTTCTGGATTTGTTCGAAGAATATGCTCAATCTTTTTTGCAAGCCAACTCACTGTGTAGAAATTGACATCCCTTGTTTGGATACATTCATGTTTCTTCTGAAGTGTGACTATAATCCATGTGCCCTTTTGTTTCAGATTTGAGGCATGCAACATCCAAGGACATGTGGGTTCTACCTTATTTTTAGAAGTTTGTCCCCCTTTATCTTCAACTAGCACCAATTCTTTAGAAGTCTGGGCCCCACCATCTGTATCCTTCCTTTTACCACTTGACCTAGTCTTTACTCCACTTGAAATTACCACATTGTCCTTCGGTTTTGATGAAGTTTAAAATTTACCACAAACATCCTCTTGTGCCACAGGTTTTAAACTCCTCGGATTTAGACCATTACAACAAACCTAAATCTCCTTCATTCATTTCTTACTATATGCAGCTGCCTCCTAGTCTTTATTGCATAATCCTTCACCATATTCTTAATGATTTTTTTATCAGAAAAACATTGTCTAAGTGAGAATGGGCAATCTGGACTCCCTTCTGAACCAAATGCTTTTCTTTCCCTCCTTTTTCTCCTACAGGCCTTATTAGCTCCCTGCAAAGTGTTGTTGTCTTCTTCATCACTGAAACTGTCAAAATTATCTAAGTCTATGTCAATGTCTTCCTCAAGTGGGTCAACATTTTCATCATCACTAGCATTAAAGTCAACAGCAGCCTTATATTCATCCATGTTAACTTCATTATCATCATCTGCATTCTCCTGATCAACTATGAAGTCTCTATCCTCCCCATCACTACCCTTATTATTATCCTCATCACTACCCTCATCACCAGGCCCATAATCACCATCATCTGGATGAGGGTTTACATGAGTACCCTGCTTCACCTTGTTCTTCCTAATGGCCACAAGTCTTTTCCCACATTCTTGAAGTATATAAGAACTACTACTATCACTACCCTCATCACCACCCTCATCACTACCTTCATCACCACTTGAATTTACCACATTATCCTCATCACCACCCTTAGTAGGATCAGGCTGTGTTGCCTGGGTTATGACACCTATATCACTAGGATCAGGCTGTGTTGGATTACTTGAATTGGAACAAGTTAGAATAGGTTGAACATAAATTTCTATCATCCTATGTTTTCCTGCAACTGTCAACATTCTATTATAATCAGTTTCACCGTTCAATGGTCTTAACCCAAAGTCTAAATCCTCACCTGGAACTTTAAAATAATACCTAAAAATGGAAATATCCTCTTCTGAATATCCAATTTCTAATACCATATCATTCAGCATTGTATAAACATTACCATCAACATGGTCAATATATGCCACTTTACCTCCCACATATCTACTATCTGGAAAATCAGTCAGCTCACCACCATAATGCAATTCCACTGAAAAAAGTTGTCGATTGTTACTTGAAAAAAAAATATTATTGATCATGTTGAGCAGAGGTGATCGTGTAGAGACAACAACGATCATGACAAAGCAACAATAACTTACAATATTCAAGCAAGGGATTGAAATCAGCACCCTTGTCTCGAAACTTCCACATTATTGAACGACGATGAAGAGGAACCACGGCGAGGAAGAAACACGACGAGGAAGAAGAGGTTAAAAGTTAGGGTTTTTACTGGTTGAAAATGACTGAATATGGTAAGAAAGGGGGTTTTATAACGTTTACAGATGAAAGGACGAAATTTCCCCTCAGACTTAACTGACTTTTTCTTCCTCGTCAAAAACTCAGTTAAATATGGGTCATTTAGGCAATTTTCGATCTATGAGGGGTGCTTTTGGCAAAAAAAAAATTTAATTTTGTGACCAAACAAGCATTTTGGGCCAAACCTCAAGGGCCGTTTTGGCAATTAACTCTAGAGAATAATATATACATATCTATGCTTCATTAATAGTTAATAAAAAGACCGAATTACAAGTTTTGTCATTTATGTTTATACCTAACTACAAAGCCTGCCCTTTACATCTAATATTGATTGGTTATGTACTTTATGTTTTAAAATCATACACGTTTTCTTCTTTAGCACTAACTTAGTTAGATTTTAACATTGATATGAGGGTAAATCTGTCTTTTTATGCTTCTAGGGACTATTTATGTAACTAAATTAAAGTTTGAGACCAAAATATAAAATCAATTTCACTCTCTCTCTCTCTCTCTCTCTCTAGCTTGTCCCCAACAAAGAAAAACCATCGTATCTCTTGGCAGAACTTGGATGCTTATATTTACATCCCAAGTTTGGTAATTAATCATTCACTTTTTTAATAAACTCATAGGCTCATAACAATTTACTTGGGATGTTTAATATTCCACAGAAAAGATTGAAAACTGGTAAATACCATCTTAACCTCTGCTCTAAATGCTACAATGACCACTGCCTCAAAGAAACCTACATCTCCACCACCGTAATCGCCATAAAAAAACAACCTCACGCGCCAACCGGAGCCATCTTCATCTCCACGTGACGAGGGTTTTCAGATCTGAACAACGGTGGGGCTTTTCTCTCTCTCTATCTCTCTCTCTCTCTCTCTCTTTGCTTCTCTTTCTCCCCCCTCTCTCTCAGACTTGCTCTCTTTGATTTTTCAGAAAAGAAAATGGGGTGGTGAGCTGGTGCAGGTAGTGGTGGTTGGCTGTTAGTAGCAGTAGTGGTGGCTGAAAAGACACAGATAAAGAACATGCGTTTTTTAGAGAGGGACAAGGGTAAAAAGACCAATTTACCCTTCACTTAACGGTTAAAAATAACTTGGTTATGATCAAAGGACATATCATGCATGATTTTGAAACACAAAGTATATAACCAATCAATTTTAAACGCAAAGGGCATGCTTTGTAATTGGTTATAAAAATAAAGGACAAAACTTGTAAATCAGTCTAATAAAAATATAAATGATGAGATCATTATTATTAGATAATGATAGTTATGTTTTAATCAAAACAAAATAACAAAACCCTAGCCACAACAGCCCCCCTCCTCTCTCTCTCTCTCTCGCCGCGACACGGCCGATCGCCCCTTTGGAGTCTCACCCTCACCGAGCTCCTCCTCAAGTCCATACCAAACAGCCTTACCTGCAAGAATGCATCAAGACTTTCAAAATGTTCCTGAAGGAATAAACAAAGCTTATCATTGAATTTAAATACAACCGAAGCATATAGAACGGAGGGTTTACCATTCCAATAAGACTTTCTAGTTTCTAGAAAAAGGATAAGTGAGCTTTTAGTTACTGCGGAACTCACAAGAAGTTTTTTTTAATTGGCTCAAAGAAAACAATAAATAAATTATAAGATAAGTTGTCGATGGTGCTAAGCATTTGGCTAGGCGTAATCAAGATGCAAGGGATGAGCATGTTTTCTAGACGTGAGGTGCTTAAAAAGCAATGGCCCGAGGCAAGCAAAGTGCACATTTGTTATCAACCATTTTTAGCTGCTTAGACCGGCATTTTTCCAGTTCAGGCAGGGTTTCACATTGGTTGATTGCACCTGTGCGCCTAAGTGGACTCAAGGCGGATTGATTGAGCCTCGCCTCACCTTAGTGTGCACCTTTATGACACCCGTCACCCTCGACTTTTATCAAATTGACAATAATAGTCCTTCAAATATTTCCATTATAGTCCCTACAAGTTTCGTCGTTTTCAAATTTAAGTGAAAGAGCGAACATTTTTTTTTATCATTTATGTTTATTAAGGATCGGGTATAAGTTTTTATCAAATACGTATCTAGAATCGTCTACGCAATGAATTTCATAAAAATTTCAAGCTTTATAAAGTTTAGAAATTTTCTAGTTAAACTAACTTAATTTGGTTAAGTTTTATAAAAGGAAAACAAACAAATTCATTATATAACTAACTTAGTATACTTGAGGGACCAAAAGTGACAATACACAAAAGTTTTTAAATAAAAAAAAACTCAATCCCCTGCTTCCTCTTCGTAATTTCCGGCGAGTGGATTCCGGCCACCGGAATCCTTCTCCGGCGACTATCTAGCTCGAGTTTTAATACGTTTAGAAGTCTTTAATCGCGTCTCTTATGATTCTCCATCGATGTGTAACCGTTCCAAGTCCTTAAGTTATCATTAAACGTGTTAAATCAGAGTTTAATTCATGGTTATATGTTGTAACCGACCGGGTTTTTAAAAAGCTTCCATAACGCTCGTTTTACTTAACAAACATATAAGTGGTTATCCCCATTTGTTTTCTGCACCCAACACCGTATCAAACCCATTAAAATAAGAAGTTTATCACATCTGGAACACTTGGAATCGGTCCATGAAGTCGCGTGAGTTTAGTTGTCGTTTCGATTGATAAACACGATTGTAAGTCTTGTTTTTAAGTGCCGTTTTGTTTCTTCACCTTGTCCGATGAAAAGCCCTCAATTTCAGAGAATTATTGTTCTCTGAATCAGGTTATTGAAATTTATCTTAGGGTTAGGGTTTGGTTGATGATTTGAGGAAGAAGAAGATGAAGTTAGGATATTGTTATTATATTTTAGTTTCTAAATAATTTCACAAATAAATTTATGGTGTAGTGGTTGGTGTTACTTAAGATGAAACAAAGGACCAGGGTTCGAGTCCCTTGGTCTGCTCCTTATTTCTTTTTGGAAGGCTTTATTCATAATTCTATTTTATATTTTTTTTATCATTTATAAAATGCATATAAACTTAGAATACTTATATTAAATTCATTTTTGCTCCAAAAATTATAAAAATTTAGGAGTAGCTTCTTGACACCTCATAGAAAATTACCACATTTTTATTTTCTGGAAAATGTTTTATTTTTATATTTTTATTGAATTAAATGGTTTTAATCATATTTAATTGATTAAAAATTCGTTTTTAATGATTTAAATCTCAAACTTTTTGGGTAATTATTTCTCATCATCATGAACTGAAATAAAAATTATTGGTTCAGAAAACATTTATTTTTATTGATTTTCCTATTTTTAATCATTTAAACATGATTTAATCTCATTAAATAAGTTTTAAATATAAATAAGTTTATAAAAATTATAGGAAAATTATTTCAATTTGTTTACATCAAAAAACATCCATTTTCAATAAAAATAGCATTTTTGGATCATGTCTTGTATTATTAGTATTATTTATCAATTACGACATAATTAAATGTTTATTTATTTGCACTATTACAAAATCTATTTTATAAATACTTTTCTTATAAAATAGAAATATTTCTTATGTTGGAAAGTCTTAATTATTATTTGTCGGATCATTGTATAATTCATCATTATTTATTTCAATATTTAAGATTATCGTATTTATTTACAATAATTAGTTAAAGTAATTAACTAAATAGTTTTGCCTTAATTATTCAAATATATTTACATCTAAATATTCAAATGGTAATAATTATATTACCTAAACCACATTTACAAACTTTGATATATATTATTTCTGACATACAACTTTTACATTAATGCAATTTATCATAAAACTCTAATTCCCCAAATCGACTTAGCAAACCCTAATGCCTTAGATTTCGGATACCTTAGACTCTTTAAGTCATTTTCCTCATTAGTATTTTTATATATATAGGTTGAGTTCTTCGGAATTCTTAATCTTTTACGACGAACTTTCTTGGAATTTACACTTAGCGAAAGTATGAGTATATCTTTCCCATTTTTCATGTTTTACTATTTTGGGGCTACTCATGTACACTATTATCAAATGCTATTCTTATACTTAATGCAATTCTCATGTGTGTTTGCCTTATGTGATTTGGTGTGTATTTATGCTTGTCAAAATCATTAACCGCTGGGCGGCCTAGCATTTCAATGAATAGTACTATGGTATACCCCCTTGAGACTCTGTTGAGAGAATCTTGGTCATTGTCTTGTTAATTCATTATTCAGATTGTTAGTCATGTGTTAGTCATTATTCATAGGTTTGATTTTGACTGATACTACTTATTACATATTTGCAAACAGTATACAACACATGAATTGCTAAACACTTTTGCTACTATATGTATTCAAATAGGATATGCTCACCAATACATTTTTGTATTGATATATACTATTTTCGTAAATGTTTCAGGTTATTTATGTGACACCCGGCAAATTCTGGTTAACAACGTTGTCTAGATAAAAGTCTACCTTAGCGAGTCACGCGTATAGTATACTTAACTGGGTTAGTTGAGTCGTGTTATGGTTCGGGAACTATCGGTTTAGTCTAGAAGATCATTGGATGTTGGTCTAGAGGTTCATTAGATGTCAGTCCTTAACCAAGTGTACAAACGGTGACGATTTGTAGGATCGTCAGGGCATACGGAACATACAAGTCTCGAGTCCCGGGAATTGGTGAACGAGTGTGAATATGTGTATTTACAAGTGTTATGTGTTTACAATCATTATGTGACTTGTCGGTATGTGAATATGTGTTAACGTATGTTAAAACGGGGTTTAACGCGCAAAACACACGGAACCAGCCCCTATAGGCGATTAGGAAAGCCCAATCGCCTATAGGAGGGGCGAGTGGGCAGTCTTATAGGCGAGTAGGGGCCAAATGCATGAGGTTTCATGCGATTAGGCCCCAAATGCATGTAGTTACATGCGATTAGGACCCCTAATCGCGTGTAAGTCTGCACAATCGCGTGTTACGTGCTGGACGACTAAAAACGACTATAAATACAATGTTTAACCTCCTAAACTTCATAATACAAACCCTAGTCGTCCCATAACCCGCCCCAACACACACAACCTCTGGAACGCGATTTTTGATCAAAACACAAGGTTTCAAGCTTAATTCATCATCCTTTCACAAATCTAAGGTTTGGTTTCCATCCATGCAATCTTTATAAACGTTTTTATTCAATCCCTAATGGTCCAGACCTGTTCTAAAACGAAAAAGCTTTCTGGAAATCGTTAATAATTGTTATTAATCGGATTCTAACAATCATACATGTGTTATGTGTGTTTATGATTAATATCTAGGGTTTTTGTGATTAAAGATGAGTGATTAACATGTTGTTAGGTTAGTTCAGAATAATATTGATGTCATGATTAATGAAATCTGAGTAATCGATTATTAGGGTTATAGTTATGCATGTTAATGTGGTGTTCATGCTATGTGTATGGTGTTTGGATTACATGGTTGCATGCAGGGCTGATAATACGAGGCAAAACGAAGGATTTTAGTTTAAACATGTTTAGAATAGTTGTTGGGATGATATTGGATGGTTACACACGTTCTGGATCTGATTTGTAGCGTTAAACGCGCGAAAAACCGGAACAGCAAGGTTACAGGCGATTAGCAACCCTAATCGCCTATGTTAGAGGCGATTAGGAGGCCAATCGCCCATATTTCATGCGATTAGCCCTAATTGCTAGTAGATACATGCGATTAGCCCTAATTGCTAGTAGATACATGTGGTATAGCCCTAAATGCTAGTAGTTACATGTGGTATAGCCCTAATCGCCTATAAAGTCAAGGTTTACATGTCTTATGACCCTAAATGCCTATATTACATGCGATTAGCCTTCCTAAATGCCAGTTGACCAACCTAAATGCTAGTTGACTTTTCCTAATCGCGTGTACTGCTGCTGTAAGTATAAATTAGCATTCCGAGACCCGATTTGACATGTAGGAACATGCTAGGAACCCCGTAACATATCTAATAACTTGGTAACATATGTTTGGATGTAATTCGGTGATACGTGAGCTATGTGCTATAACTTGTTGTGCGTTAACGTATGTTAAGTGTGATTGCATGATTGCATGTTTGAGAGCGTAAACATAACACGGGAAGTCTCGGGTCACCAATGGGATGTCGAGTCTTGTACTTTGGGTCAGTTAAACAGTCACGGTGTTTTCAAACGAACTTGGTTATGGTCTGGACATCTAGGGACTAACTAACCTGCGGGTTATTAGTCTAAGTACTTGTAACTGTCATATGTTAGGTCGCCGCTTTACGGGACTAGCATAGCTGCTGAGTTATTCGTATTACGAAGTAACGCAACTTAAGGTGAGTTTACGGCCCCTCTTTTAAACTGGTTTCACATTTTCGGGGGAGAAAACATGTGTTAAAACGATTATTTGGTAACTACTGTCATACTATGGGTTTCTATTGTGTACTACACGATCTTTGGAAGTCCCAGGGGGGAACCATGAATGTGCGGGTTTGCACAACGGGGAAATGTGAATAGCGCTATTGGGAGTGACCAACCCCGCTCGTCGACTTGGAGGGTCGGCGGGTGCATATTGTCTCAAACAGGAACAACAGGAACAACAGGGTTACTACATCGGGCACACATTTGGTTTACGAGTTAGTAATGGTTTTCCAATCGTGGTAGTAACAAAACATACGCCTAGCTAGCGTACACTGGTTTTCGATTTGTTATAGTATGGACAGGTTGACTTGGTACTTGGATTACAAAACCTGTAAACTCACCAGCATTTTTGTGCTGACGTAAACTTTTACATGTTTTCTCAGGTCGCTAAGGTAGCATGACTGGACTAGGGCGCACGCGTCTGCACGGCGTCTAGTTAGGGTTGCATGGTTTTACAAACGTTGAACATTTGGTTTACTATTGAATATTGTTTTGAATAAGCTTCCGCTGTAAACGGGGATTTTAAACATTGTTTTGAAATTGCATTATGTTCATTTTAGACTTGTTTATTGTGATCGTTGGTTTGGATCCTGGTTTGTCATGCGCCTCGCGGTAAAACTCCGCAAGTGGATTTTGAGGGTGTGACAATTTATGAGATGACTTTTAAGCTTTTGGAATTTTACTTAGAATTTGGATTCATTGTATTTCAGTTTTAGTTGTCACTTTAGAGTTATTGTATCTTGTATTTTTCTTTCAATGTAATAAACTATTTAATCAATGTATTTAAATTTACACTTTAGTACCATGAGCTATTGAGCAATCGTCACTACGTGACACCTCGATGTTTCCGCCATCGGTTGGGGTGTTACAGATTGGTATCAGAGCCATGGTTATAGGGAATTAGGTTATTAGAATGCCTTTTAGCCTAGACTATAACTAAGTTTACTTTCACGAGTCCTCTCATGTATATTTCTCTCGTTTCTTATATTTTCTTTCAAGATATTTTCGTTATGATTATCTCTCGTTATTCTTTTGATATTTTGCTTGGCGAAGAAGACACTCGTATTTCACAAACGAAACGATATCATCAAGTTATGAGTGGTATCCATACCTTGGTGATTAGGTTCACTCCTCTATATGTTGTATATCTTAGGAATATATCTTTGAGATAGGAGTGACATCCACACCTCAAAGAGTATTTTCTTCAAAACGAAACTTAACCACTAAGCTGGGAGTGATATCCTTAACTTAGTGATTGGTTTCATTCCACAATCGTTTTTAATTATGAAATACATCTTTGAGTTAGGAGTGAAATCCACATCTCAAGGATCTATTTCTGCATCTCGTTTTTAATTCCGCTGAAGTTTTGGAATTTACTAGTGATGGGGCATGTGCAATCTGGAAGGGTGAGCGCCTGTATCCTGAGTTTTCTGTCTAGGCCTGGCATTTCGCATAAATCCCAATAAGACGAGGGACCCGTATGCCGACCTGGGAACTCTTGGGATGAGCATTCACTTATAGGCTAAAGTACGCCCCCACAAGTCACTAATAACATTTCAATTACTTTAGTTAGTCAAAGTTTCCTATGGAAACAATCTCAATGTTTTATGATATTGATAGTTATGTTTTGTTCATCATTCGTAGACTCAAATGATAAATTATGAATTTTCTTAAATATTGGTAATATGTTACATACGTTAATTTTATCATTCACGTCATTTTAAATCTTGGTCTTTTAAAACACATTCGATTTACACATACTTCATGAAATGGTTTCATTTTGCATTTTACAAACTTGTATTGCATATTTTAAAGACCAAATGTAAATCTTTTGTTTTCATATGACGTATCCAATATATATTTTCGGGAGAAATTTGCAACTAATAATATACCTTATAACATTTTTCAAACTCGACTTTTCGTAAACACATGAAAATGTGTAATTACGAAGATTTTGCAAATGAACCTGTTTTGAACCTAAAACACACTTCGATTTCTAAAAATTTATTCTCATGCATCACTACTATTCTTTCAATAATATCACAAAGTCGAGTAAACTGCGAAAATTTACCTTTTACACTTATACTCTTTCAGTTGCAAAACTTTTGGTTTAATAAAACAATGGACATATCTTTTTATCAGAATGTTGCTAAATGTCTTTTATAGTATAACGCATATATGTAAAATTACTAGATTTTAACTCACATGCCAGTAGGCTATACACCCGTTCCGTGCACATTCATTTGTCGTAAATTTCATTATTTTATTCTTGCACCATTTTTATTCATAGTTATTTCTAACACGTTATTTGTGATTATTTTCACATTGCCTATTTGCATTAATTCAACTCATTTACTTTCATTTTGTGCAATTGTGCGATTTACTCGATTTATGTTATACTATTCTTTCAGTCGGAATTTTATGCTATACTTATATACTTACTTGAACGCATATTTGGTATGCATATTTTCTTTCCTGTTTTGAGCAAAACCCTGTTATACTTTACATTATTTTGTTCATCATCATGGCCAACAAACATACTAGTTGATAACTCGTATGAGATCTAAGCCGGTGCCCACGTACAACTCGGATTAGAGTATTTCTTCAATCCGAGGGGAACGGTGTAAACCTCAGAGTTTATCAATATGAGTGTTTAAAGTCAACGATGTGAACAGAAGTTACCAGTTAAGGGTGAACCCGAAAGGGAAGAACCTCTAACCATGTCTTATACTTATATGTTATTCACATTACGGTTAACGGGAAAACCCGGAAGGGAAGGACCTCTAACTATGTCATGATTGAACATTATTTCATTACAGTAGATATTACATAATGGTTGCATACATTTATTTCATGTTAGGGTTATGGAAAAGCATAACACCCTAGTGTAAGGTAAATCGATGATTACGGTCCGGAACGCAATCATGGGCTTACAGGTACACGAGGGTGGTGTGTAATTCTATTTAAGCTGTTGGTAGAAAATCAGTATGAGTCCAAAGTATCGGGAGTGTGGTGGGTTAGCTGCGGTACACCCTATATATAAGCATAAACGATATTGCGGGAGCGGACTAGGAGTCTGACCAAGAACTTACCCATTACTTTATGATTACCTCTTCATTAGATTGTTGACTAATAGCTAGCAACTTTGATAAGAACGTTCCTACAGGAGTTTCAATTCGTCATCCTAGAGTATTTCTCTTGACCCCCTCTACAGAAAACCTTAAACTTTGTATACTCTTGCACTCTCTATTGGTCGAAATTCTGTTGCATGTCCTTAATAACGTTTAGACTGAAACCTTTCTAAAGTAGGGGAAACTGCTTCATTTGTACCTCTGCCCTCACTAGTTACACATTCCAAAAACTTTCCTCATTTAAAAATTCTCAACTTTCTAACTTTGGGTTAAGTGTCAAGGATTTTGGAACTTTTACTTTGGGTATTAGACAGTTATTTTAAATCTGGTCAAATCATAAATGATGAATATATATTTTTCTTTAACCTACTTGACTTTTACAACGCCTTTTGGTTTCGTAGTAACCTCCACTTGAAAGAAATTTCGAGACGAAATTTTCTAAAGTAGGGGAGACTATGACACCCGTCACCCTCGACTTTTATCAAATTGACAATAATAGTCCTTCAAATATTTCCATTATAGTCCCTACAAGTTTCGTCGTTTTCAAATTTAAGTGTAAGAGCGAACATTTTTTTTATCATTTATGTTTATTAAGGATCGGGTATAAGTTTTTATCAAATACGTATCTTGAATCGTCTACGCAATGAATTTCATAAAAATTTCAATCTTTATAAAGTTTAGAAATTTTCTAGTTAAACTAACTTAACTTGGTTAAGTTTTATAAAAGGAAAACAAACAAATTCATTATATAACTAACTTAGTATACTTGAGGGACCAAAAGTGACAATACACAAAAGTTTTTAAATAAAAAAAACTCAATCCCCTGCTTCCTCTTCGTAATTTCCGGCGAGTGGATTCCGGCCACCGGAATCCTTCTCCGGCGACTATCTAGCTCGAGTTTTAATACGTTTAGAAGTCTTTAATCGCGTCTCTTATGATTCTCCATCGATGTGTAACCGTTCCAAGTCCTTAAGTTATCATTAAACGTGTTAAATCAGAGTTTAATTCATGGTTATATGTTGTAACCGACCGGGTTTTTAAAAAGCTTCCATAACGCTCGTTTTACTTAACAAACATATAAGTGGTTATCCCCATTTGTTTTCTGCACCCAAGACCGTATCAAACCCATTAAAATAAGAAGTTTATCACATCTGGAACACTTGTAATCGGTCCATGAAGTCGCGTGAGTTTAGTTGCCGTTTCGATTGATAAACACGATTGTAAGTCTTGTTTTTAAGTGCCGTTTTGTTTCTTCACCTTGTCCGATGAAAAGCCCTCAATTTCAGAGAATTATCGTTCTCTGAATCAGGTTATTGAAATTTATCTTAGGGTTAGGGTTTGGTTGATGATTTGGGGAAGAAGAAGATGAAGTTAGGATATTGTTATTATATTTTAGTTTCTAAATAATTTCACAAATACATTTATGGTGTAGTGGTTGGTGTTACTTAAGATGAAACAAAGGACCAGGGTTTGAGTCCCTTGGTCTGCTCCTTATTTCTTTTTGGAAAGCTTTATTCATAATTCTATTTTATTTTTTTTTTATCATTTATAAAATGCATATAAACTTAGAATACTTATATTAAATTCATTTTTGCTCCAAAAATTATAAAAATTTAGGAGTAGCTTCTTGACACCTCATAGAAAATTACCACATTTTTATTTTCTGAAAAATGTTTTATTTTTATATTTTTATTGAATTAAATGGTTTTAATCATATTTAATTGATTAAAAATTCGTTTTTAATGATTTAAATCTCAAACTTTTTGGGTAATTATTTCTCATCATCATGAACTATAATAAAAATTATTGGTTCAGAAAACATTTATTTTTATTGATTTTCCTATTTTTAATCATTTAAACATGATTTAATCTCATTAAATAAGTTTTAATTATAAATAAGTTTATAAAAATTATGGGAAAATTATTCTATTTGTTTACATCAAAAAGCATCCATTTTCAATAAAAATAGCATTTTTGGATCATGTCTTGTATTATTAGTATTATTTATCAATTACGACATAATTAATCGTTTATTTATTTGTACTATTACAAAATCTATTTTATAAATACTTTTCTTATAAAATAGAAATATTTCTTATGTTGGAAAGTCTTAATTATTATTTGTCGGATCATTGTATAATTCGTCATTATTTATTTCAATATTTATGATTATCGTATTTATTTACAATAATTAGTTAAAGTAATTAACTAAATGATTTTGCCTTAATTATTCAAATATATTTACATCTAAATATTCAAATGGTAATAATTATATTACCTAAACCACATTTACAAAATTTGATATATATTATTTCTGACATACAACTTTTACATTAATGCAATTTATCATAAAACTCTAATTCCCCAAATCGACTTAGCAAACCCTAATGCCTTAGATTTCGGATACCTTAGACTCTTTAAGTCACTTTCCTCATTAGTATTTTTATATATATAGGTTGAGTTCTTTGGAATTCTTAATCCTTTACGACGAACTTTCTTGGAATTTACACTTAGCGAAACTGTGAGTATATCTTTCCCCTTTTTCATGTTTTACTATTTTGGGGCTACTCATGTAGACTATTATCAAATGCTATTCTTATACTTAATGCAATTCTCATGTGTGTTTGCCTTATGTGATTTGGTGTGTATTTATGCTTGTCAAAATCATTAACCGCTGGGCGGCCTAGCATTTCAATGAATAGTACTATGGTATACCCCCTTGAGACTCTGTTTAGAGAATCTTGGTCATTGTCTTGTTAATTCATTATTCAGATTGTTAGTCATGTGTTAGTCATTATTCATAGGCTTGGTTTTGACTGATACTACTTATTACATATTTGCAAACGGTATACAACACATGAATTGCTAAACACTTTTGCTACTATATGTATTCAAACAGGATATGCTCACCAATACATTTTTGTATTGACATATACTATTTTCGTACATGTTTCAGGTTATTTATGAGATGACTTTTAAGCTTTGGAATTTTTACTTAGATTTTGGATTCATTGTATTTCAGTTTTAGTTGTCACTTTAGAGTTATTGTATCTTGTATTTTTCTTTCAATGTAATAAAATATTTAATCAATGTATTTAAATTTACACTTTAGTACCATGAGCTATTGAGCAATCGTCACTACGTGACACCTCGATGTTTCCGCCATCAGTTGGGGTGTTACAACCTTTGGCAACATAATTTATAAGGCCTAAATGTATTACAGAACATATATCTTAGTGAAGTTTGTACTTCATCCATATAAACATAATAAATGAATAACTAAAAACATATATATTGATAAAAGAAAAAATAATTAAAAGTATAAGAGTTCATTAAACCTCCAATTCCTATCAATGAAGTGCCCAATGATGACCAATACTTAATTTTCTGATGGGACGACTTCCAACATTCGGTTGTTAAGCTAATATTTGAGGCTTCCTTCACAAGGCCTTTCAATTTTTTTCTTTTCATGATCATATACCTTAAAGCAATATGCTTTTATTGTAGTTCTACTTATCCTCTCAAACATCAGATTTGCCATCTTCATCATGTAAACGAACATGTCATCTTCAATAATGGTTAATGGTTGCCTAGTCGCCATTAACCAATGCGCCATTGATTCCCTCATCTTGTTAGAATCATACTTTGCAATCATACTTTGCATCAGGTCCAATCAATGGAGAAGGCTTATTAAAGGTCGCATCTCTATCGACTGGTTGAAAATTTAATAACTGTTGAGTTCTCATGTATTGTATGCGCTCAAAGCACTTTTCCATGTTGTTGTATGCTTGCCTGTACTTACTGGCTTACTGCCAATTGTTTCTTGCAATGAATGCACTCGACTTTTTCCGTCCCACATGGAAGAGTCACTTCAATAAAGTCCCCCCACACCGTTGATCTCTTTTGACGTTTAGCCTTAAGTTGCGCATTATCTTGGCCATTAGGATTTTCCTCTTCTACACTTGCTTCCTTGTTGACACTTTGATCTAGTGCATTAAGGTTCTCATCTTCATCAAGGTTAATATGCTGTTCTTCCGATTGATTTTTACCTACTTGTTTCCCTGTATCTGATGTTGAGCCTTGCACCCGACCAAAGAGAAATACTAAAATAAACCCATATAATTATAAACTATAACAAACCAAAGCCAAAATGGATGTGGGACTGTAGCAATATTCATATCAGAACTCTATTTCAAATCCACCTACTTTGACTAGAAAGTCAAATAAATCTCTTTATTTAGATAACGACATATCCCTAAATTATTTAATGCAACATCTACCAATATTTAACTTAAAAAGTTCAACTAGAAAATATAAACAACTCAGATTAACATAAAAAAAAACGATTAAACCCACATAAAACTAGTCATTATTAGTGTAAAATTAATAATAACCTTTTTACAAGATGAATGAAAAAAATAGGGTTTTACCTTTCGTGTTAAAGTTGGGGGAGAACTTCTGGTATTACATTTAATACAGAAAATTAGCATGATCAATATTAAATACACATGATGAGATGCACGAATGCATGATAAGATTCAATTTGGTGCTTGAATAGATGATGATTTCATCTAGACTAGGAAGAATAATAGAGAAAAATACAACAGTAAAAAGAAGCCTTGTCGATGAAGGAAGAACAATCTCCATATAATCGTGTGTAGATTAGGTCGATGAGTAGCAATGAGCGGCAATAGGGGAATTCAGATTTTAACCTATGGAAGAAAGAAAGAATGAAAAGTAGAACAATTGTAACTTGTAAATATATACATGGGTATGGGCCGGATAAATTTGGACTGGGTAAAACTATGTGGACTAGAGGCCCAAAGATAGTTAAAGGTATACTGGGCTCGATAAGGCTCGACGAGCCTTGTCAAGTTTTATATGTAAGAATTGAGCTCGAGCTCGATAAATAATTGAGTTTTTTTCTAGGCTTGAGCTTGGGCTCGAGCTCGATAAAGCTCGGCTCATTCGAGCTTGATAAGTCTCGGCTCATTCGAGCTTTTTATCGATTCGATCTCGAGTGGTTTGCGAGCCGCTCGACTCGTTTGCACCCCTAGTTGCACACGTTAGGTTCTATGCCTGTGTGTTTGTTTTAGTTTCTAAGTAAGTAATTATCGTTTACTTATAAATTTAAAACTAGATAATTGTTTAGTAACAATCATCTTTTTCAAAAACCAATGTTTTGAGGTTTAAACACCATATGTTTTTAACACTGAAAAAATAATGTCTCTTTTATATTAGTAAAACCGCCACACCATAATCATAATAAAATTGTTGATTTTATTTATAATGTGAACGGTCCTACCAATTCTTTATCCGATGAAATACAAATACAATAAGAATATATATTGACGTTTCAATTTGTTCTACAGAGAATATATTAATGTTAATATGAAACGAAAAATGGAAGTGAAGGACAAAAGAATCTATGTTACCTTATTAAGGAGGAGACATGGTTAGGAAAGTAATTTTACACCCATTTTAAGATGGGATATCAAGAGACTCAAGTGTAATCTCTAATTTTTTACCCCATTTCTTCCATTTATACCCTTGTGTACCACATTTGATAGCAATGGTACAAAATAACAATACAACTCATCCCAATTCATTGCTTTTGAAACCGCCCCTTTACCAGCTCTTGAATGGAGGCAAGGAACCCTTCGTTTCCCGAATTCAATCATAACATCAACCCAAACCACTGCAGTCTTAAAACCATAAAATTTACCTCATCATTATGCCATCAATACCATCTTCAATGGTACAATGAGCCATTATTCGTCACTATTCATCATTAATCAAATTCATTATATTTATCAATCGCCCTTAATCTCCGTTCACCCATATGTGGGATTTTTTATTCTCCTCTCATCTCTATATGCACCACCGTTCTTATTATTTTAAAGTTTCTTTATTATTTTAAAGTTTCTTTATTATTTTAAAGTTATTAGTTGATAACTTAATTTAGTGCATATGTTTTGATCTTTGATACCTGAGCAGTATTAATGTTGGTGTATATCAATGACAATATTCCACTATGATTCAAGAATTTTGTTTGTTTCTAATTTATGTTGTGTGTTTGTGACAAGGGATATAGATGTAAATGTTGTTGTCACCAAATATTTATCTTTTGTGTTTTGTCAATAGTCTCATTGTTAATTTTGCTTCTATTTTTTTGTATCTTTTTGCAGAGCAATGATTCCGGCTTCGAGCTTCATGAGAGTCTTCATTAAACCAGAAACTAACCGTTGCAACTTAGGCAGGTAATGCGGCATAGTTCAAATGATGCATTCAATCTATTTCTAACTTGTTTAGAGTGGTAATGTTTGATGGGTTTTAATGTCTAATGGGTCAAGGTAAAAGATTGAAGAGTAAACGGGTCAAACGGATGAAGTGTAGAACCGTAGATCACCACAGAGTTGGTAATTTGACCCATTACGTATATTTATTTCTATTCGGTCTATTGGGTTAAAGTTGATGCATTCGAAAAGGAAACGGGGCAATTGTTCAAACAATTTAAAAGTCAAATTCTAAGTGTATTGCATAGCATAAGGCCTCTTTAATCATTTTATTAAAAATAATGTTAATGCTTATAACATTGTAATACTATAGCTTAATTGGTATATGTTATATTACACTGGTGAGTGTTTATATATCATTTTGTTGGTATATCACTTTGTCTGGATCAATATCATTTATACTACATAAATTCAATTATACACATGTATCTGTTCTCTTACATTCAATGGTTGTAGCTTTGTAAGACTAATCTTTGAATATTAAGATGATTTGAACAATAGTTTATCTGCCTTTTGCTATTTTGTATAATTAATATCATAGTTTACTTAATACTTTATCAGCAACATCTTCAAAAGGAGGACTGTTGGCGATGGAACAAGGACACGATGTCGGGTTTCTCAATTAAAAAGGTGAGGCTGGATCTAGCCAATAGGGTGGATGTGAACATCCAAGCTGATGGTTTTGGTTGGAACAGGATCGCCACTCCGAGGTCGAACTTCCTGGCATGGAGGGCTGTACTTGGAAAGTTACCAACAGCGACAGACTTACAGAAAAGAGGCATGACTTTACCATCTATGATCTGCAAATCGTTTGATGATAGAGAGGAATCAGTGGAACATGCGCTGATCCACTGTTCAGGAGCGAATGCAGTTTGGACTCAAGTTTTTGCCTGGTTAAAGCTTCCAATTTGGTGTGGTTATAGTTCAATTGGGGAGCTGCTGTTGTAGAGTACAAATGGGATGGACTGTTCACTGAAAAGGAAAAGAATCATTCACGCAATTTTCTTACAAACTGTTTATAGTATTTGGCACAAGCGAAGCGAGAAAGTGTTTAATGATAAAGATGTCCCGGTGTACCGAGTGGTGGAGGAGATAAAAGAGGCGTCTTATGAGTGTGTCATTCATCGAGCTAAGCTAACGGGGGTTTCGTGGAATGAGTGGCATAGTTTTAGTATGGTTGTTTCAGGGGTGAATATGTATGTTTTGGTGTAATGTAGTTTTTTGTATTGTATCTGGGCTTCCTAAGCGACTCGCTTTGAGGGTCGGGTGTGTTTTGTTGGAATATATATTTTCGCCGGCCGTTCAAATTTTTTTTTTTACCACTTCTGCCATCACCATTAGTTAAAGACTTTCCTTCCAGTAGTTCATAGATGTTCAAGGGAATGGAATTGCTGACATGGTAACAGTATCCAAGAAATGGATATAGACAATCACATGATGGTATCATCTTTTTTGGAGAGTAGTGTTTCAGCGGTAAATCATGTGTTGTAAAGCGACCACTGCCCAGGATCGAATCCCATGGCACCAAACGGGTTTCTCCTTTCAAACCCAAGCAATTATTTTTTCGGTGGAGCATGAGATTCGAACCTGAAACCAAACCCGGGCAGGAACCCTCCAAGGAGGTAAACCTTCCCAATAAATACATATGTTTCATAATTCCACATAAACTACTTTTAATATTGGTTATTAAGATATATAAGAAGTGATAAATATATATAAATTACGTGAAATTCGTCACTCAACGTACGGCAAGAAAACATAAGTACCCGCGGCAACGCGCGGGCATTCCCGCTATATATATTGACGAGTGAGAGACAGAGAGAGACTACTTGTACTTTTATTACATCCGTTGGCGAAGGTTCCTTGGGACACAAGTCAACCTTTTCTTCTTTTTTTTTTTTTTTTTTTTTTTTTTTATGAACGGTCAGCCTTTTCTTCTAACTTTCAAAAAACTACACTTTCTTTTCAGCTTAAACCGCTACTTCCCTACCGCGTAAAACAACTATGCTTTTTTTTTTTTTTTTTTTTAATATAATAATAAGTTCACTTTTAAATCCTTTTCGATGATGTAAGTACAATAAACACCTTATTATCTACTTCAATGTAAGTACTCACAAAAAAAAAAAAAAAAAGTTTGGAAATGAAACGATCACAAATTAACACACCTTGGCTATTGATATATTCAATTGTGTTTGGGATTGCGTTTTGAATCTGATTTTTAGATTATTGCGATTTGAAAACGCAGATAATCAGTTTTTAGTGTTTGGGATTGCGTTTTGAAAACGCAGATAATCAGTTTTTTAGGCTACCAAACGCAATAATCTATAAGCAGCTTCACCCATGCTTTTTCAAAACGCATAATCTGTTTTGAATAATCAATCTCAAACACCCCTAAAAAGAGAACTCGATTATAAAAGGGCCGGGAATATCATTGATGACTATTGACTAGCTTGTAGCGTAGTGTTAATATGTTATTTTTCTTTAACACATATCTTATTTTTTTAAAAGACGAAACTTAATTTTTTAGTGTATTGTGTAATGTGTATTTAGTACGTAAAAAAATCAGTAAACGGTCATATGTGTTTTTGTATGAGATATTATACCTATATACATTTTCAAAAGACGTTAACAGTGCTTTTTTTGTCGTTATATATACTTTTTACATTTGAACACCTTGAAGTTACTCTAATTGCTTTTCATTTTCTTTCGTACACTTTTAAGTCATGTATACATTTTTAGAAGGGCATTGTTTTCTTGTCCTTGTATATGGTTCTTACATATTACCATCTTAAAAGTTAGTCTTGTTGTTTTTTTTTCCTTCCCTTTTTTTTATAGTTTAACGAGTAAACTGCCATTTTCGTCCCTGAGGTTTGGCACTTTTTGCCAGTTTCATCCAAAAATTTATTTTTTCTCAACTGGATCCAAAGGTTTTCAAATAGTTGCTCGTTTCATCCAACTCGTTAACACCGTTAGTTGAACTCAGTTAACTAAGGGCAATTTTGTCATTTCATCTTTTAAGTGAAGGGCATTTATGTCAATTCGTATGTTTTTAATCCCAACCCTATTTAAAACAATCAACCCCAAATCATCTTCTTCATTTCAATTTTAATTCCAAATCCCTAATAAATCAAAACCCAAAATCATCTTCTTCATTCCAATTTCAATCTTGTTCCATAATAATAATAATAATAATAATAATAATAATAATAATAATAATAATAATAATAATAATAATAATAATAATAATAATAATTTGTGTCCGTTACTCAAGCTTTACATACATACATGGTTAGATTGACTTTATCTTTAACACATTCACACTGTTTATTTATTTCTTTATAATGATATGCCACTGACTCTGAGATGCCATGTCACAAAATGATGCACCTTAGATGATAACCATTTTGTTGTTTATTTTTATATTATTTGGCAGGCTCGAGGTCCATTGGAGCTCATATTTTCTTACCTCAACTTGTTGGAACTTCAGACGTACGATCTGATAACGACTGAAGGTAGGATTGGACGGTTAGAGATCTACGTCTGGTGATGAGCTTACGAGCTGAAGAACGACCAAACGGCGTCGTACGGGTTATTATTAATTGAGGCAGATCAAGTTCAGTGGTGGATTGGAAAGGGTTTAAGAGAGCATAGGGTTTGGGTAGAACAGGGAAAGAGGATGGTTGTTGTTGGATAATATTATTATTATTAATTGAGGGTTTTATGATGATACTGATTGAGAGAGACACTGAAGAAGAAGATAAATGATAAAACTGATAAAATGACAAAACTGTCCTTATTTAACTGAGTTCAACTAACGGTGTTAACGAGTTGGATGAAACGAGCAACAATTTGAAAACTATTGGATCCAGTTGAGAAAAAATAAACTTTTGGATGAAAGTGGCAAAAAGTGTCAAACCTCAGGGACGAAAATGGCAGTTTACTCTAGTTTAACTAACATTTAACTGACGCTTTCTAATATAGTTATCATACAGAGCTCAGTTTAGTTATTCTTCTATATGTTTTACATTTCTTCTATCTTTTTGCGCATTAACACATCACAACTGCAACATTTTTCCTTGCTTTTACCCTTATGCGCGTTAACGCACCACAGCTGCAACATTTTCCAATAGTTTTACGTTATCTTTTTTGCTTTTTTATAACTTGAAACTAACTTACGCTTCTAGCCTCCGACCTTTAATAGAGTTATCATACGGATATCAACTTAGTTATTTTCTCCTGTGTTTTACGTGTTAGTCTAATTTTTAAGCATTTTTACATGTGCTTTTTGTTCGGTTTAATTTTCTCACCGCCGCAACTTTTCCCATGATTTTAAGTATATCTTTCGGTAGTTATACCGAATGATGATATTGTACTATTAATCAAACTCCCGCCGCAACGCGCGGGTAAAATTACTAGTTAGTAACATTTTGAAACTAATGATGCCCGTCTACTTGTAATTTATTATGGTTTCCTTTTTTGAAATGATTTTTAAGCTATTTCAATAAGATTTATCAAACTAACTTAACTAAACCATTTTACGCGAATTAGATTGGTCTTTTTGATTCCAAAGAATGAATAGAAACAAAAGAATGTATCAAGGCACCAATCTTGATGCCTTACTTGGAAGATGAAGGCGCACAAGAGGTTCGAATGTACACAATAGTTGTTATTGACTTGTAAAAATGTCGAACTTAACTTACTAATTTATTTTACACTCTTAACATCGTCATATCAAATTGATAAGTCACACACAACTCAACGACTAAGCTCTTTACAATGGTTGTATGTATGTGTTTTTAGTTATAAATTAAAGCACAAAACTTTACTATTTATGTTGGATATATAGTAACATATATATATATATATATATATATATATATATATATATATATATATATATATATATATATAGGCTATGTATCTAGTGGAAACTTGGATGAGTTGTGAAAACTCTAGAAACTCATCCAATGATCCATATTCTGCCACATTTCAATTTAACATAAAGCTAAAAAGGATAGGATGGTAATTTCCCTTTTTGATGTTTCTCTCTCATCTATCAAATAGCTGAACCTTTCATATCAACATTTAACTTTTAGATCTTCATCTATATCATCTTTCTTCCCCATTCTCTCAATTACATATTCAAAATTACCAAAGAAAATGTGTGTCCACAAGAATCGACACCTATCAATAGAGGCTTCGAGGTGGTTCCAGCTAAACGTTCACATCTAACCAACTTGCGCCAAGCATCAACACCATCATTTTGAAACTCTTTGCTTCTGAATCATGTTTTCCGGCACTGGTGTTTTTCAAAAGCACGCACATCGGAATGCAAAAGTTTTTAAAATTATGGTATGCAGATTCATGAAGAAGCTAGGAAGTTTGCTTACCAAATCTTGACAACCGTGTTTCTCGATTGAAAGTTAACAAGTACGAATTTGGTGGCTTCCAATGGTGGTAAGTTAACAAAAAGCCTAGATCTGGTGGTTTTGGGATGCTACTGTTCTTCTCATTCTTGTTTCTTTTCTTTTCTTTTTTTTTTTCTTTTTCTTTTTTTTTTTTTGCAACAATTTTAGTAATGGAATTATCATGGCTTTCAACGATGGTGGTATCATGGTGTTTTTGGGATGCTACTGTGTTTCTAATTCTTGTTTCTTGTTTCTTGTTTCTTTTCCTTTTTTTGGCAACAATATTAGTAATTATTTGTGCCTTGTGCCACAACAAGAAGGTAACACTCTTTTCTTTTCTTTATTTTATTTATTTATTATTTTCTTTCCTTTTAAGAGAATCGGTTTTGTGTATTCTTGATTTAGTTTGTCTTCAAATTATATAATTAGTCTTGTGTATTATTATTATATATGTCAAAAGTCCAGATCTACTTGAGTGTGGCCAACAGATTCAAGAAATTTAAAGAATAAGTTTTTTAGATCTGGTTTAGTTGTTTTTTTAATTTTGTTTCAATTTACAACTACCACTTTTTTTTTAATTTTTTTTAATCTTGTTTGAATTTTGTGTTCTAATAGCTTTTAAGTTGTTGGTTGAAATCAGTACCTGGTGGTTTGTTGATTTGATGAAGGCAGATGAGTTGATGAAGATGAGAAAAAAGGCTTTGGTTTTGGATTTTTTTTTCTTGTAACATTTCTTTAGTTGTAATTATTTGTTGTTTTTTTCGTGTAACATTGTTACATATTTATGAGATCTTTTCATTACACATATAGTCTTTTGTATCCAGATGATGTTACATAATCTAACATTGGGGGTATAAGTTGTAACATAGTAACAAAAATCGTAACATACTAGAACTATAAGATGTAACACAGTAACAAAGGTTGTAGCTTAGAAACAAAAGTTTTAACATAATAACATAAACTGTAACATACAAAAGTACATATTATAACACAATAAAAAAATTGTAACTTATGAACAAAAGTTGTAACACGTATTTATATGAATTATGTATTTAATTTTTGTTTAAACAAATTAGTTGATTTGGTTATGAGAGAGAAAAGTACCAATTGTCAAATCACCACTTTTAAAAAAAGCATGTACTTTTGTCAGAAAATAGAGAGAGAACAAAGTGTGATTTTACATTCTTACCCTTTCTATGCTTTTTATTAAAGATGTCAACTAATTTAATAATAAAACAATTCAGATCTAATCTTGGCCATCCATTTACTTTGATCAATGGTCACAAATGGGTTTCTAGGGTTTTCACAACTCAAGAGGGTTTTTAATTTAGCCCAACCCTATATATATATATATATATATATATATATATATATATATATATATATATTTGTTAAAATTCAATTAGATTTAGCAATAACAACAATCATTGACTTCAAACAAACAAATGATGAAAGAAAACAATTTCACAACAAGAAATTTTAAAAACCTCAAAACCCAGTCGTGATCAAGGATCAGCTAAATGATACAAACTACTATGAGTGTAGAGCATGTCATATGTAAGTTCTCTAGTATGTACTTGAAATATATATAAAATTTCAGTTATAAGCAGAAAACGGATACAATAACAAATAAGAACAATATGTGTTTAGTAAAGAATAACAAACTTTTTTTGAAGCCGTTTTATAAATGGTTCACTTATTTGTTTATTTATTTATTTTTTTTATTAATAAAAGTGCAAGTTACATTAAGAATTAAGATTTATGGTATAAATGAATATTACTACCTTTTAATTAATTCTTTTTATACCTATGATTAACTAGGAACACGCTTAAAGGGCCTTTGGTCTGGTGGTATCAAGGTGTTGGATAAGGCTTTGCCTTTCCAAATGGTGAGGGATCAAATCTCGTGGGTGACAAAATAATTAGCCGTTCAAAAAAAAAAAAACTAGGAACACGCTTAGCTCTGTGATTCTAGTTCACTAATTGAGACCAACCGGTTTTACCCACGAGATCCGGGTTCGATTTCTCAGAAGGTCGCCCTGTCCGCCCTCATTATGCAGGGCTAGTCTCATCAGGGTTTTTTCAGAGTACACCAGACTAAACTCTGATGTCAACATAAGCCTGGTTAAGATAATATAATCTTGCCAGAGTAAGGCGATTGACTCCCTAAAAAGAGGGTGCGAATTTGTACCGCTAAAGTTGAAATTCATTGTGAAAAGCAAAAAAATTTGAAACACGGTTATATTACATTACTATGGTATCAAACATTGCAATCCAAAGTCTTTTTTTATTCCCTTTATTCCACTACGTACTCACCACCTAACAAGGAACATAAAGTGACAATGATCATATTTCCAAGGATATAAAACTTAACTTGTTTGCATTACCGCGTTCACACGTTTCATTACGCTTAAACTCTTACGTATATATACATACTCAGTTCACACCATTCTAAATGAATTCATATTTCCATATTATATCAATAGTTTCACACACACACTGACACACAATGGAAATCACTTCAGTTCCATTTCTGAATCAAGAAGAATACTCTTACTTCTACAGTTTCTTCCAAGAACATGATAATGATGGTGAAACTTCTGTCAATAAGAGAAAAAAGATTGATGAAGAAAACAAATCTTTGAATGAAATTCTTGAAGTTCTTGAAGAAAAAGAGATACCCACGTCAAGTTTTCAAATGTCGAGCTCGAAATTTGAAGAAAGAGCATCAGAAATGGTGGATTGGGAACATCAGAAGGTGAGGAAGGGGAGAAATCAATCTCCGGCGACATTTCACGGCGGTGAAACGGCGGAGGATGGTGGTGGACAGCGGCGGCGGGTGTGGGTGAAGGAGAGGTCAAAGGGGTGGTGGAAGTATTACGATAGTGATGAATGCTCCGATGAGGAGTTTCGAAAAGCGTTTAGGATGAGTAAAGCGACTTTTAATATGATTTGTGACGAGTTAGATTCGGTGGTAATGAAAAAAAATACTATGTTACGGATGGCAATCCCTGTTCGTCAGAGGGTAGCTGTTTGTATTTATCGTTTAGCTACAGGCGACCCTCTAAGAAGAGTGTCATTATTGTTTGGGCTTGGGATATCCACTTGTCACAAACTAGTCCTCGAAGTTTGTGCCGCAATACAAATGGTCCTAATGCCTAAATACCTACAATGGCCTGACCAAGAAAGGCAACGAGAAATTAAGACTACATTCGGGTCCATGTCAGGCATCCCGAATGTCATTGGGTCGATCTACACAACCCATATATCAATAATCGCGCCTAAAACCAACCAAGAAGCTTATTATAACAGAAAACACACCGAGAGAAACCAAAAGCCGTCGTACTCCACGACGGTTCAGGGTCTGGTAGACCCGAGAGGCTTGTTCACTGACGTTTGTATCGGGTATCCAGGTTCGTTTTCGGACGAACAAATCTTGGAAAAATCGGCTTTTTCTGAAAGATCCAAATTGGGTATGTTGGAAAACACATGGGTGGTTGGTAATTCAGGTTACTTGTTAAAAGATTGGATCTTGGTACCCTACACACATCAAAATCTCACATGGAGTCAACATGCATTTAACCAAAAACTTAGTGAATTACAAATGATAGCTAAAGATGCATTCATGAGGTTAAAAGGGAGATGGGGTTGTTTACAAAAGAGGATAGAAGTGAAACTACAAGAATTACCCATGGTATTAGGGACATGTTGTGTGTTACATAACATATGTGAGATGCATAATGAGGAAATGGATGTAGAGTTGAGGTTTGATTTGTATGATGATGAGATGGAGTTGTATGATAGTGGGGGTGTATCACTAAATGCACTTCAAGCTAGAGATGATATTGCTCATAGTTTGTTGCATTGTAACCATAGTAAATGATGTATTTTAGTTTTTTAACTTGTAAGTTATATATTATAAAGAATTTGTTTTGTAACATATCACGCGAAATACATCAATAAAATGATAGTTGCTAGTCTTTATTAAGTTTAAAATTTTGAGTTACTAACTCTATTTCATGACTATGCAAGTAAAACTAACATGCATGACATGATGATCATTCGTGTACGCATGTAATTAAAAATTATTGCTTTGATGAATTGCCTATATAAATAGCTACTCGTTAGTTTAATAGCCTTGATTAGTTATTGAATAATAAGATTTGATTTGAGGCGTCAAAGAGTTGATAAAGTTCAAAAAAAATTAACAAGTCTTGTAACTACCCGATTAAACAAATTATGATTAATCTGTAAGATCGCTAAAAGGGAATCTTGCGCTCTTAACAGCTCGTATCTTAAACAGGTTGACACGTTTATGACATGCTAAAATTTGTGCCTAAACAACTTAAAGGCTTGTTAACCTATTAGTGACATGTTTTATATTAGTAATGGATGTGAAGATTTGGCTTTTATGGATTTTTGTTGTAAATGTGCTAAGGATTAATATGTTAAGGGATATCATGTTAAGGATCAGGTAATAGTTAAGGCTTTTATGAACTTTTGCCAAAAATAAATAAATAAATAAAAAAAATTCACCAAGCAAGTTCCTAAATATGTGATAAGAGTTAATTTCTTTTGTCACACCTCGACGGCATACATCGGAAAGCAAGTCATGAGATAACAGAAGTTGTTACCATAATAGTTTAGCAATTACACGATATTAACATAATGGACATCTTGTTTCAATCCTCTAGTCAAACATATTTAGTTTCCCCAATTTATTTATAAGTAAAACATGTTTAATCAAGATTAAGCGTTATAAAAACATAATTTTTAAAAACATAAAGAGCAAAGCCCTCAAAACGTTAGTCCCAAAATCATGTACATATGTAGTGCATGCTAAACCTCGCTTTTGACTCTTATGCATCCATACCTAAAAAACATGCTTAAAAACATTAACAAAAGTTGGCGAGTTCACAGGTTTTAAGGCAATTTCAAATATTTCATTGTTAAAAAATGTATGATCGAGTACCAACTAAACCAAGAACCAAGTAGACTAGCTAGGGCATACAAGCATGATCGCAACTTAAGGCTCTGAAGAAACAAATAGTCTCACCACCGATTAGGGATGATAAGATTATAAGTTACTACAGGGTTGATCCTTCACTAACAGCTACGGCTTGGAGATACCTGCAAATAAGAGTGAAAGTATGGGTGTGGAGACGACTACACAAGGTAGCAGTTTATAACAAAAACGGGGTGAATGGGGATACTATCTGGTATGATAGCTCTCCAGGTCAGTAGAAAGTGTCCTCTCCTATTGGGGGTGTGACCCCTTTTATAGGAGAGTCCGTATGCCACCATTACCCAAGTCCTAACCGTGGTTAGGTTGTCTCCATCACCCTTAGTTTGTTAGTGTGATGAAGTAAGGAAAGCTAAATTGAAGGGAATAGTGGAATCGTGTACCGCCTTTAATGCTTTGGTTACGTGATTCATGCATGGCTGTTGACCATGCATGATATTCGCCTTGACCGGCTTATGACCAATCATTGACTGTTGACCGATCATTAATGAGCCTTGACCATGTCCTGCGCGTAGCTTTTTTCCGCGTAATGACGTTGTGCCGGGTTTGGGTACGCGGAATGGTGTATTCAGTACCCAATCCCATCAAGTCCCCCCAGTCCAGTGTGTCTCTTATCTAAGAAGTAATGATGAGATGTGAGGGGCGCTGGACTTACTAGATGTGTGGCTTTATTTCCTGTGCTGTTGTCTTGCGGTTAGGCCAGTTGTTCTGTGTTGCGGAGTTCATATGCGGAGAACGGGTGATGAGAATTTACGTCAACTTTCCGTAGGAGATATGACACGTCAGTTATTTTAGTGTGGACAGATGTCAGTTCCCCCATGCATTTGAAAACTTATGGTCCATATGGCGAGTGGGTATGACGTGACCTGTTGCAGTTGAGACGTGTGCAGGCACGTTGAGCGGCGGTTGTCAGGCGAGTGGGCGCGTGAGGCGCGTGTGGCGTCTGTTTGTCTTCAGGTGTACACGTGTCGCCTCCCTATTAGGCTCATCCCCGAAAAGCCTGCCCATTCTTCTGAGTGTGACGTCAGGCATATTAATTACAAAGACTATATATTGGATTTTAATTGTGACTTTTCCCATTTCCAACTATTTCAAAATTTAAATCCTTTCTTCAACGTCTCTGTTTCCCTAACATCATTATTTCTCTAACTATGTCTCAAGAATCACAAGATGTTCAAGAGTCTAGCAAGACGTCAGATTCCGTCAAAGATCTGGGCAAAGAGTCATCAAAAAGTACAGAGGCTACCACTATTAAGTGGGACAAGGCTTCATATTTGACTTTCCTTGACCAATATGGCATTTTGCCGGAGTGGGAACCAGAACTTCTGGCCGAGGGGAAGACTGCTCTGGAAGCCCCTCCTTGTAAAATAGCTTTGTACGCAGCCACATTTACCAAATGTTGTTTCCGTCTGCCAGCCACTAGGTTTGTGGTGGACGTTTTGTTGAAATATGGCGTGCATCCTACACAGTTGACCCTTTATGGGTGGTGCCGGATATTGCACTTTGAGGCCACTTGCCGAGCATTGGAGATTGAAGCTACGTGGGAGAGGTTGAACGTATTTTGTGTTCTTGAAGCAGCACGTGGTGGTAGCGGTTGGTACAGTTTAGGCATTCGCCGGAAAGTTAAACAACTTGTATCGGAGAAGGTGAAGTCCATGTATGAGTGGAAGGATAAGTTTTTCTATGTCAACCATGGTGTCATTCCTGCACCTTTTCAATGGATGGTGTTAGGTTTAAAGGAGAAAATTGCTGAATTCCCTCATATGGTGGGATTTAAGGACCAAGATTGGTACAAGACACTCTGTGATCATGCTACTCCCTTGATGATGGATGAATGTCCGGAGAGCATTTTGAATTTGCTGGGGATCAGTCTTATCTGCCCTGAGGGTCATGACCCAAATCCTCCAAAAGGTATTGAAGTCATACTTGCTTTATTGTCTTATATTCTTTCTTGTGTTATTGCTCATGTGTTTCCTATGTAACATCGCCAAATTTTCAATTATAAAAACGTATATTATTTCCATATTATGCCTAAGTTTTATTGCCCGACCACACAACTTATATATTTATATACACATATATAACAATAATAATAATAATATTTATAAAAAAAATTCTGATTATATATATATATTTTATTTTTCTTAAACCATAACTAACCACAACCAAACCCAATACATTAGCCTAGACTCCTTTGTGGGTTTCCTGAAGCCCAACAGCCCAACAGCCCAACATGAACCGGCCCATCTGTCTGTTTTCCCCCCCTCCCTCGCTGTTAAAACACAAGAAAAAAAAATATTTGTTTCCGCTAAGACTCGAACCCGAGTCACACCCCACAACACAAACGCGCCCAAACCAACTGCTCCACACACATTTGTTGATTTTATATCAACTTTAATTATATTTAACCAAACTTTATACCTTCTTTTTTTTTCTCTTCCCTGGTTCGCTGGAACAGCAGCAGCAGATATTGAGTTAATATTTTTTTTTTTTTCTTCTTCTCTTTTGACCAACTAAATAGACATATTAGCGCATGATAATTAAGGTAAACCATGGAATCGTGATTATCGGCCATCATTAAGACTTCACACGGCCAATCAATGTTCAATTCTTACCAATTTTTGTGATTATTCACGCGTAAACATTAAACCCGGGTCAAAGCTTGCCATTTCGAACAACCGACTCTTACACTATAAATTGATACCCTCTACACCTTCACAACTCGCTCACTCATCTCTCTTAACCCCCAATTCTTCTGAAACACCTCTGTTATTGCGATTTTGAAAGCCGTTGACTTATATCTTTGACCCGGCAATTATCCACGAAACAAACATTGTGAGTTCTATATTTTTTGTGGGTTTTGTTAGTCGGCAATCAAACAACAAAAGCCCCAACATTAATCGGGCTTAGTTTGTCTGAATTGTTTGATTTGAATTTCTAGGGTTCTATGGATAATGTGGGGAAGATGACTCGCAGACATATTACTTAAATAATTTTCGAATTAACACAAATCAACAAAACTGATATAGATCAGATGGTTGCAAGGCATTTGTTAAGTCATGGGGCCGAGTCTGATGCGGGTTCGAGTCCCAGCATGGACACCCCTTTTTCCATTTATTTTACATTTTAAAACAAACCATTTTATATATATATTATACATTAAATCTTGTAAATCCATTTTTAAATATTAAAACCTTTTTATAAATTCTACAAAAATTATATCATGTTGATCTGAGATAAAAGTTCAACACCCAATTTTTAGTTTTCAAAAATTTATTTATTTAATATATATAATAAATAAATCAAGTTTATTCTATTTTATTTATAAAAATCTATAAAAATATCGAAACGATCTTATTAATTTCCACAAAAATTATTTTAAGTTTTTATAACATTAAACTTTACTGAAATAATTTTTAATTCAGTAAAATCATTTATTTTATATTTTTAAGCAATTTTTGTTAGATTTAATCATAATAAAATCATAATAAATTCAATTTTCATTATTTTTGCACCAAAATTTTATACAATTTATTTTTAAATATTTAGAACAGAATTATGATTTTTAAAATTGAAATTCTTTAATTTTAGTATTTTTGAATATTAAAGTTAATTGTTGGCAATTTGTAATAAATAGATTTAAAAATCTATTTTAAATAAAATAATTTTATAAAAATTATTTTTATACTCCAAACACTTTAATGTGTACATTCAAAATTCAAATTTTATAAAAAGACTTTCTTTTATTAATTATCAAATTTCCCTTTTATTTAATTAACATTTTATTTTTAATTCAACAATTGGTTATCCCCAAATTGAAACCCTAGGATACACATATAAATTAATTAGACTTAGACTTATTATTTATTACCTAATTATAGGGTAATATTTGGCAACACCATCATTTCATCTTTTCAAGAAGTTTAACACTTGCCAAGGTGAGTTTACATAGCCCCTTTTACTCTATTTTCACTATTTTTGGGGTGAAACATGTTCAAATATTTTATACTATCATTTACTCATATTTACTTGTGATTCAAGTACATCATCATTCTATCATTTGACTGTAACAAAAAGACACAGTACAATCATTAACAATGATCAAGCCGCCTGTTTAGATTATAGCGCTATAGGTCTGACAAACCCATCCCACCCGCATAGACTCAGGGATGATCGATAACAGTAATAACATTTAACTAACTTGCGAGTTAGTCATCAGTCGACACAAGGTTTGGTTGTACAAAGACGCATTGCTACATGTCGGTATCATACTCTATCATCATACAACTTTGAATGTTGTACAAACTATCGTTACCATTTATTTTCACAAACCTATGTATTCTCACCAACAATTGTTGACCCAAAATATTTTCAACTTAACATGTTTCAGGTTCTACTTGTTTGGAAGATTTGCTTGAAGATACGTGCATTGTTTCATTCAATTTGATGTATGAAGTCTTGTAGAATCATTGTATGTAAATTAATTAAATCATTTAATGAAATCTGATATTCACCATGAGCTACTGAACAGTCATCAATACGTGGCACCCCGATGTTTCCGCCATCGGTTGGGGTGTTACAGATTGGTATCAGAGCCATGGTTATAGGGAATTAGGTTATTAGAAAAATAATCTAGTCTATAACCATAGGATTTAACCAGTACTTGCTTCTTTTGCTTGCTATTCTCTATCTCCTACTTCTTATCCCTACTTTCATACTTACAAGAAGGTTGCTCTCCATCAGTGGATCTACTCTTAGACTAATAGGACAAACCCTCAGGTTTAACCTGAACCCCCTTGAGATCTCGTCGAAGTTCTAAATTTTAATAACTAACACGTGCAATCTGGAAGGGTGAACGCCTGTATTCTGAGTCTTCTGTCTAGGCTGGCATTGCGCATATATCCCAATCAGACGAGGGACCCGGATGCCTACCTGGGAATTCTCGGGATGAGTGTTCACTTATAGGCTAAAGCATGTCTTCATATGTTATTAGAATCTGGAGTCTTTGATAAGTCAACGTTTTCGTTTATTCGTTTTAATTAATGAATAAATGATTACATTCCTTATATCACCTCATTCATTTCATGCCACATTGAACCTTCATTGTGTCCCTTACGGATCATGTCTCCACGTCGTAGCACTCGCAATAACAGTGGTGAAAACCAAGAGGAAAGTAACAACAACCACAACACCAACCACAACAACAACAAAAACAACAAAGGTATTGATGCCCAACTGACTGCAATTATTCACAACCCTGGTAATTATGCTATAAATGTGGAAACCCAAATCACTTCCGTAACCGATGCCCTAAATTGAACAGAGATCAAGACCCTCCAGCTATTTAAACGGAAAGTCCTACCATTTGAATAATGTCTACTTCATCTTTAATCTCATGTATTGCACTTTTGATTCAAATAATAAGATTCAAGTATTATCATAACATCTGTGTGCATGATTGTTTGAATGTGAACTGATTGCTATATCTATAATTATACTTGCTTACTTGTACAACAGTTAGTTGACTACCAAACAACCTACCTAACGATTGGTAGAGGTCATCATGTCTTTCCAACAGTCGGGAGAGGCCCTACCACCTGCTCAACGACTGGTGGAGACTATCAGACCTGCTCAACAATCGATAGAGTCATAAAAGGACGCAAAACCCTAATGTAAGGTAAATTAGTAATTACGGTCCGGAACGTAATCATGAATTTACAGGTACGTTAAGGTAGTGTGAAATTTTATCAAGAGTATCGGTAGTCGACCATTTGCTAATCTAGTGTCTACCTTTAACTTCGGGACGAAGTTCCTAAAAGTAGGGGAGACTGTAACATCGCCAAATTTTCAATTATAAAAACGTATATTATTTCCATATTATGCCTAAGTTTTATTGCCCGACCACACAACTTATATATTTATATACACATATATAACAATAATAATAATAATATTTATAAAAAAAAATTCTGATTATATATATATATTTTATTTTTCTTAAACCATAACTAACCACAACCAAACCCAATACATTAGCCTAGACTCCTTTGTGGGTTTCCTGAAGCCCAACAGCCCAACATGAACCGGCCCATCTGTCTGTTTTCCCCCCCTCCCTCGCTGTTAAAACACAAGAAAAAAAATATTTGTTTCCGCTAAGACTCGAACCCGAGTCACACCCCACAACACAAACGCGCCCAAACCAACTGCTCCACACACATTTGTTGATTTTATATCAACTTTAATTATATTTAACCAAACTTTATACCTTCTTTTTTTTTCTCTTCCCTGGTTCGCTGGAACAGCAGCAGCAGATATTGAGTTAATATTTTTTTTTTTTTCTTCTTCTCTTTTGACCAACTAAATAGACATATTAGCGCATGATAATTAAGGTAAACCATGGAATCGTGATTATCGGCCATCATTAAGACTTCACACGGCCAATCAATGTTCAATTCTTACCAATTTTTGTGATTATTCACGCGTAAACATTAAACCCGGGTCAAAGCTTGCCATTTCGAACAACCGACTCTTACACTATAAATTGATACCCTCTACACCTTCACAACTCGCTCACTCATCTCTCTTAACCCCCAATTCTTCTGAAACACCTCTGTTATTGCGATTTTGAAAGCCGTTGACTTATATCTTTGACCCGGCAATTATCCACGAAACAAACATTGTGAGTTCTATATTTTTTGTGGGTTTTGTTAGTCGGCAATCAAACAACAAAAGCCCCAACATTAATCGGGCTTAGTTTGTCTGAATTGTTTGATTTGAATTTCTAGGGTTCTATGGATAATGTGGGGAAGATGACTCGCAGACATATTACTTAAATAATTTTCGAATTAACACAAATCAACAAAACTGATATAGATCAGATGGTTGCAAGGCATTTGTTAAGTCATGGGGCCGAGTCTGATGCGGGTTCGAGTCCCAGCATGGACACCCCTTTTTCCATTTATTTTACATTTTAAAACAAACCATTTTATATATATATTATACATTAAATCTTGTAAATCCATTTTTAAATATTAAAACCTTTTTATAAATTCTACAAAAATTATATCATGTTGATCTGAGATAAAAGTTCAACACCCAATTTTTAGTTTTCAAAAATTTATTTATTTAATATATATAATAAATAAATCAAGTTTATTCTATTTTATTTATAAAAATCTATAAAAATATCGAAACGATCTTATTAATTTCCACAAAAATTATTTTAAGTTTTTATAACATTAAACTTTACTGAAATAATTTTTAATTCAGTAAAATCATTTATTTTATATTTTTAAGCAATTTTTGTTAGATTTAATCATAATAAAATCATAATAAATTCAATTTTCATTATTTTTGCACCAAAATTTTATACAATTTATTTTTAAATATTTAGAACAGAATTATGATTTTTAAAATTGAAATTCTTTAATTTTAGTATTTTTGAATATTAAAGTTAATTGTTGGCAATTTGTAATAAATAGATTTAAAAATCTATTTTAAATAAAATAATTTTATAAAAATTATTTTTATACTCCAAACACTTTAATGTGTACATTCAAAATTCAAATTTTATAAAAAGACTTTCTTTTATTAATTATCAAATTTCCCTTTTATTTAATTAACATTTTATTTTTAATTCAACAATTGGTTATCCCCAAATTGAAACCCTAGGATACACATATAAATTAATTAGACTTAGACTTATTATTTATTACCTAATTATAGGGTAATATTTGGCAACACCATCATTTCATCTTTTCAAGAAGTTTAACACTTGCCAAGGTGAGTTTACATAGCCCCTTTTACTCTATTTTCACTATTTTTGGGGTGAAACATGTTCAAATATTTTATACTATCATTTACTCATATTTACTTGTGATTCAAGTACATCATCATTCTATCATTTGACTGTAACAAAAAGACACAGTACAATCATTAACAATGATCAAGCCGCCTGTTTAGATTATAGCGCTATAGGTCTGACAAACCCATCCCACCCGCATAGACTCAGGGATGATCGATAACAGTAATAACATTTAACTAACTTGCGAGTTAGTCATCAGTCGACACAAGGTTTGGTTGTACAAAGACGCATTGCTACATGTCGGTATCATACTCTATCATCATACAACTTTGAATGTTGTACAAACTATCGTTACCATTTATTTTCACAAACCTATGTATTCTCACCAACAATTGTTGACCCAAAATATTTTCAACTTAACATGTTTCAGGTTCTACTTGTTTGGAAGATTTGCTTGAAGATACGTGCATTGTTTCATTCAATTTGATGTATGAAGTCTTGTAGAATCATTGTATGTAAATTAATTAAATCATTTAATGAAATCTGATATTCACCATGAGCTACTGAACAGTCATCAATACGTGGCACCCCGATGTTTCCGCCATCGGTTGGGGTGTTACATCCTATACATCCAGATGTCACCCTGTTTCAATTGTTTGCCAAGCGTGGTGAAGCAAAGGTATTGTACGCTCCAGTTGTCGCAGGTGCGCCACATTTATCTGAGAGAACTAGTGGGAATTTTTTGTTTCCCAATCTAGTGGATCCTCCGAAGCAATATGTCCGGACAGGTTGTGAACTTAACCCATCTCTTTTACTATGATTAGTTTCCTTTTTGTGCGCGAAGGAAGCGCAGTAGGTACGCGTCCTGCGTACTGATTTAGCGCATTCTTCGTGGTAGGTGCGGGTATACAACTCCGCAGGAAAGCCAAAAATGATGTTGAGGAAGTTACTTCAGAGCGCAAGGAGTCTTTTGGTTAGTCTTTATAACTTCTGAATTCATTCCTCACGCATAGTTTAATTTTATACAGATGTGGTTACCGCGCCAGGAACTAATACGTCAAGGAAACGCGATGTGGCAAGCAAGAGAACCAAACCACCTGCTGCTCCCATCATTATTGAAGAGGTTGATGAAGAGTTAACAGAGTCTGACACGGAATTAGAGCATAAACGCGCTAGGTGTTCCTCTCCTGTCCGTCAGTCAGATGATGTTGCTGAGGATTTGTATCAGCAGAGGATCACCGAGCTGAATCAAAAACAGGTACAAATTCCTCAGTCTTCAGTTGGAAATCTAGAGACCACCCGACCGGAACCTATTTCCGCAATTCCGGTGAATGTTTTTAAACCCCTGACATGGCCGTCTACGGACAAGCTGGAAATTCCTGTTAAACCTCCGCCCGTGCGCGAGAATCTGCCGATGAAGACGCTGAGGCATCTATCTGGTACTTATATTCTTATCTCCTTCTTTACGTGTTTTGTGATAAATCCGTTGAAATATTGTGAACAACATTTTATGTAGGGCAACATCCTTTTGCAGAATCTCGGAAGAAGCATCCACCTTTGATGTTGAAGGAAGTATCCTTGTCTGGCCAACCTGCTGATGTGGCCGCGCAGGTGACAATGGGTACAACCGAAACGGTTGTGGAGGAAAATTTGCTATCACAAGCTGAGCCAATCCCGGAGGATTTGGTTGTTGACATGGAGAAGGTCGCCACGCCACGGGGTGAGCCTGCCCCGGATGAGTCGGTGATTGATGTGGAGAAGAATGTTGGGAAGGGGGTGGATGAGTCTGAAACCCCTAATCTGAGTATAGGTTGTCTTGATGCACTGTCGAAGCAAGCGCATGAGCCGAGTTCATCACAAGGATTTGAAGTTGTTCTTGACAGTGGGAAAAAGGATGAAATTATTGGTGAGAATCCATCCGGCTTCAAGCGCACAATAGTGGACTCTACTGTGATTTATACGAACGCCTCTGCTGGTGTTGGTGGTAACTCCGGTCATCGACGGAGAATGCCCTCATCGCGTCAAGCTGATTCCTCTAGACCATATCAACCGCGCTGGGACATCTTTGACACAACTCGATTTACAAATGCGCTTGATGTGCAAGAGTTTGTCATGATGTCTGTTCCTCCTGCGGAGCGCGATTACCAAGATAGTGTCGATCGGCGTTCTTTGTTCATTGATATGGCAATGAACCTTTCTTTGGGTGTTAGCGGTCTCGGGTCTCTTATTAGGCGCAGAAATGAGTTTCAACGGGATTACCAGAACTTGAGGGATTCGGAAGCCGTGTTGCTGGGGCGCGAAGAAGAGTTCCAGCGCGCCCGTCATGATATCCGGACAGAGATTGAGGATCATCAAAAAGTTGCCCGTGATGCTGTTGAGGAGATGGAGAGGGTAAAGAAGGAGAAAGCCGAAGCCTCTCAGGCTTGGTCCGTTGCTTGTAAGAGGACCAACCATGAAACTGAACTGTTGCGATCCACCATTAAGGAGTTGAAGCTTGAAAATTCTAATTTGAAGAAAGAGGTGGAGCAAAGTCAGACAGCATACGATGAGATGCAAGCGGAACTTGCCGATGCTATTCATAAGTATAATGCTCAGCATGATGAACTTCTTCACGCGACTTCTTCTTTGTCTGATGCGGAGACCAAAATAAAAGAGTTAGCCTTGGAAAACTCCCAATATCAGGAAGAAAAACCCTGGCGGAGTCCTCTTGTACACAGGCAAAAATGGAGTTGGACAAGGTGCAAGCGTTGTTTGGGCAAGCTACTGAAATGGCTGTTGCTGCGAATGAGAGGATCGCGTGGTTGATGAGTGATGGAGTTGCTGGGGTAAGCTATAAGATCTTCCTTTTGTATTTTGATTATTGACTTATGCAATTTGTTGATGTGTTATCTTTTATTGCGCAGATATTCAAGCGTGTTTGGAACGATCCTGCGCTGACAGAAGTGATTGCTCGTATTTCCAGTTCTTCCGTGAACCAGGGGATCAAGCTCGGCTTCTCCGAAGGCTTTTGCCACCATGCGGATGGCAAGGAGAAGGAGTCTGGTCCGTACGAGAATGAGTCGTACGATGATGAGTTGCTGAAGGCTTACGATGATTACGAGCACCTGAAGTTTGAAGTCTTTGATTTGTTGGAAGCTTGCGCGAAAATTGATGATCCCGCGGGGGAGTTGCGCAATTATTTTATCAAGTCTGACCGTCTTGGCGCGGAACTTGCTGAGAAAGCGCAAATGGAAGAGGCAGCCAAAGTAGGAGTGACAGATGGTCAGGCTGGAACATCCTCTGCGGCTGGTGACAAGAATTCAGAAGATATATCGCAATATCTTAATCTTGGTTGAACAATTTTTTAGTTTCTTCATGTTTGTTTGTACTGTTGGACAATTTACTTTTTTTGAACTTGCTGCCACGTGTTTTTTTATCTAATCATTTGCTGATGTCATCCCTACTTCCCATCACCCAAGGCTGACAGATTACCTCATGATTGATGTGATGGTTATGTCGGCGTTTGTCAGGATGACTGTCACGATTCTCTAGGGTAATTGAGTGGTTACCATTAATGGTAATTAATGGCCATAACCTCTCTCCTCTATATATAGTAAGTGTGTGTTTCATCTTCCTTATTACTTCCTTTGTACTTAAAAAATTTATATCTTCTTCTCTGCAAAAAATGGCGGCAAGCTCTTCTCATAACAACCTTGGTGTTAAGGAGGCTTTGGCGATGCAAGGGATCATGAGGCTATCACAACCTCTTAATCACAATCAATCTTCCACAGATGCTCTTGATCGTCTAGCAGAGTACTGTGCATATCTGTTATCCCAAGAGGACATGCGTCCTGATAACTTGGATGATCAGGGTACTTCTGATGGGAAGCCCTTGAAGATGAAGAAATTGTCTGAGCTAGGGGATGTGAAGAAGACTAAAACCAAGAAGGTTAGGGATTGAGTTGTCTTTTTCAGTAGGTTGAAGTTTGTTGTGTATAGGTAAAGTCTTTTTTGAATTTGCTGTTGAGTCAACATGTATATGGGGTGTATTTTGTTTTTTGGTCACCCCCATTTTTGTATATGTAACGGTAATCCATGTATTAACCGTGTAGAATGTACTTGTTGATCAATGGCTTGTATGGTAAATGCTCTTTTTGTAATATAAATGCAGTTGGACCTAAAGTCCTTATTACAAAATCATGAAATAGTAGATTACATGTAGCATATACGTAGTTGAGCTGCATTCCAAGTACGTGGTATTGGCGAACCATCTAATCGTTCTAAGGCATACGCTCCTTTTCCCAATACCTCTTGGACTTTGTAGGGTCCTTCCCAAGTTGGAGCGAGGTTCCCCGGTTTTTCCGCATTCAAAGCTTCATTATTGCGGAAAACAAAATCGCCAACGCGGAAAGCTTGTTCTTTGACCTGCGCATTGTAATATCTTTCCAGTTGTCCCTTGTATGAGGCCTCTCGGACATAGGCCAAATCTCTGCGTTCATCTAAAAAGTCTAGATTCATCCGCAGTTCTTTGTCATTGTCAATTGTTTGCGCGAGTAAGATTCTTGGTGACGGATTTGTAACCTCTGTTGGGATAACCGCTTCAGTTCCATATGTCAGGCTGAACGGTGTTTCCCCGGTGCTTGTTTTGGAAAGCGTGCGGTGGGCCTAGGGGCGGAAATTATTGACACGACCCGAAAACCGACCCGAACCCGACACGAAAAAAAATAGATTTGGGTCAACTAACACAACCCGTTTAAAAAAACGGGTTGGGTTCGGGTAAACTAACACGACCCGTTTAAAAAAATGGGTTGGGTTCGGGTTGACACATATATAAAATGGGTTGACCCGTTAACCCGTTTAAGTATTTAGAAAAAAAATATATTATATTTTAGTTTTTCTTTTTCCATTCCTATGTACATGGTTAGTTATAATTGTGTTATTTTTGGCACACTTATATACTCACCATTAAACATTTTATTGATAACCCGCTTACAACCCAACAACTCGCTTATAACTCATGAACATGTATTACTCATTTAAAAATATGGGTTAAACGGGTCGTCTTCGGGTTGACCCGGATTTTATGTGGGTTGGGTTAAGGTTGAAATATTTGACACGAATAATAATATGGTTCGGGTTGCACATTTCAACCCATCAACCCGTCAACCCGCAACCCATAAACCCGCCAACCCATCAACCCGACACGATTGACACCCCTAGGTGGGCCCAAAGGACATGGGGCAATTCATCTACCCACCCGCTGCGTCTTGTTCCCAGGCGTGTCTTATTGCCTTCAACAATACTTCTGTTTGCGCGCTCGACCTGGCCGTTGCCTTGAGGATGCGCTACGGAAGTGAATATTTGTTTGATTTTCATTGAGTGGAGCCATTCTTGTAAGTGTTTGTCCGCAAACTGCGTTCCGTTGTCGCTTACAATTTCCATCGGTAGACCGAATCTGCAAATGATAAACTCCCAGATGAATTTCTTGATGTTTCGTCCGTCAATCGTGGCTAATGTGTTTGCCTCTACCCATTTTGTGAAGTAGTCAATGGCGACAACTAGATACTTGACATTGCCTGGCGCTGTGGAAAAAGGGTCCCACTAGATCTATGGCCCATTTTTGAAATGGCCATGCCGTGGTGACTGGTATCAAGTTGTTCTTCGGTCTAAGTGTTCCGGGCGCATGTCGCTGGCATGCGTCACACTTGTGCAGCTCTTTAACCGCGTCGAGGTGCATTTCGGGCCAGAATTATCCCGCATTCATAAGTTTGGCCACGACCATTTGAGGGCCTGCGTGTAATCCACATGTGCCCTCATGAATATCTTTTATTAAATATGTGGCTTCCGCGGAATCTACGCATCTGAGTAATGGTCTGAGATAAGACCGTCGATATAGGGTGTCGTCATTGACTTCGTAGTGCAAGACTTGTGTTGTAGCTTCCTTGCTTCCGCTTTGTTTGGTGGGAGGATGCCTTTAGTTAAAAAGGCCATGATCGGGGTGATCCAGGATTCTTTTCCAGTTTGAATCACGTTCACTTGTTTTGATGGAACAGACGGTTTGGCCAGTACCTCGACTCGTACGTCTTTCGCCATGTGATCGAATGCAGTGGACGCCATTTTACTTAAAGCGTCTGCTGGCTTGTTTTGGCTTCTGCGGACGTGAGTGACTTTGCAGTAGTGGAAACTATTCATCAACTCTTTGGTGTGTTGCAAATATAAGATCATGGATGGCTCTCTGGCCTCATATGTGCCATCAATGTGATTGGCAACCAACATTGAATCGACATGCGCTTCAATGTGTTGAGCACCCATTTTTTTAGCTATACGTAGGCCTGCGACCAGCGCTTCATATTCTGCCTCGTTATTGGTTGTATGAAAGTCGAGCCTAATAGCATAAGTGTATTCTTTTCCTTCTGGGGTTATCAAGCGTAAGCCTGCGCCGGCCCCTTCATCATTGCAAGCACCGTCGGTGAATAGCTTCCATATTTGAGTTTCATCGGGCGTAGTCGAATTTGACGATGTTTCATTTACGCATTCTTCGACTTTATCTGTTGGGACCTCCGCTATAAAGTCTGCAAGGATCTGCCCTTTGAAGGAAGGTCTTGCTTTATATGAGATTGAATGTTCACCCAGCTCTATTGCCCATTTTGCCAAGCGTCCCGAGAGTTCTGGTTTGCGCAGGATATCATTGATCCGGAAATCTGTGAGGACATTGATTGGATGTCCTTGAAAATATCTGTGCAGTCTTCTTGAAGCGTGGATTAACGCGAGAACCAGCTTTTCCATTGTTGAATAGCGGGTTTCCGCGTCAAGCAGCATGCGGCTTACATAATAAATTGGGGTTTGTACCCCTTTTCGATCAACCATTAGCACTGCCCCTACCGCCTTGTCAGTGACGAACAAGTAAAGGGTGAGTGGCTCTTTCGGTAGCGGAGCGGTGAGTGTTGGCAGGTTGCTCAAACATTTCTTCATGTCTTGAAACGCGGCTTCTGCCTCTTCCGTCCAGTGGAAATTTGATTTCTTCAGACAATTCTTCAATGTGTCCACAAAGGGGAAAGATTTGGACGCGTAGTTTGACAGAAACCTATTCAAAGCTACAAGTCGTCCCATCAGAGTTTGTACTTCCTTGACTGAAGATGGTGATGGCATCCGCTCAATTGCCTGAACTTTATCTGGGTTTGGACGAAAACCGTCTTTGGTGACAACGACTCCGAGGAATTTTCCTTCTTCCATCCCGAAAGAACACTTCCCCGGATTAAGTTTCATTCTCACACTACGTAACTGATCAAAAGTCTTCTGGATGTCAAGTAACATCTGGTCTTCTTCTCTGCTTTTGATCACTAAGTCATCAACGTACACTTCTAAGTTTACACTGATTTGTTTTACAAACGCGGTGTCCATTAATCGTTGATATGTTGCCCCCGCGTTCTTTAGCCCAAATGGCATCTTGGTGTAGCAGAAGGTACCCATGTCTGTGCGAAATGTTGTTTTGTCTTCGTCTTCTTTGGCCATTTGAATTTGATGATAGCCTTTGTAAGCATCCAAGAAGCACTTGAACCTGTAAGGTGCCAAAGAATCGACCTTTAGGTCGATTTCGGGCAATGGGTAACAATCTTTTGGACAAGCTTTGTTTAAGTCTTTATAATCGACGCACATGCGCCATGTGCCATTGGATTTTCCCACCATAACTGGGTTTGCCACCCAGGTTTGATATTTGCTTTTGCGCAGAATGCCGGCCTTCAAAAGTTCTGTCAGTTGTTCATTCATCGCCTTTGTTTTCTCAGGCCCCATATTGCGTTTTTTCTGGGCTATTGGCTCAACGTTTTTGTAGACGTTGAGCTTGTGTTCCGCGATGTGTCGCGGGACACCAACCATGTCTGATGGTTTGAAGGCGAAGATATCCATGTTCTTCGTTAACAACTGCTTCAAGTGAATGCGAATGGGGTCAAAGATTTCATGGCCGATGACAACTGTCTGTTCCGGGAATATAGGGTTAATAACCCATTTTTTCGGTTTGGTTCTGACAGTTGGCTTTGTTTGCTTTGAAGGCCTCGGCGCTTCTGTGGCATGACATGTTTTGTTTCCGCGGATAAACGCAACACTTGTTCGCGTCGGGAAACCTGCCATCTGATGTGGCGTAGATGCATTGCAGTTGAATTTCGCCAACCCCTCTCGTCCCAGTAGGATATCATGTGAAGAGTTTACGGGGAGCACTGTGAAGTCACACGTTTCGGTGCGCGAATGCTTCCCGTCTGAGAGTGTGACTGGGAAAGTGAGCGTACCGAGTGGGTAGATTGTTTCATGGATGAAACCTGAGATTGGCTCTGTGGTTGGTGTTATTCTTCTTTTGTCATCCTCGTCCAGCTGGTCAGCATTGCTGGTACATGATATCAGTGCTGCTGCCATTATCTAAGAACATGTATCGTGTTCAATAATGGCCAACAACCCCTGTGATGATCAATGGAGCTGTAGAGGAAGCCCCACCCTTTACCTTCGGCATTATCACTTGTTCTTCTTTCCATGAGTCATCTCTTGTTTCCATAAAGGTCCGCTTATGGCTTGCATTTCTATGTGTCATGTTGCATGTGTTGCGGGAGACGCTGTACACGTGATGCGCGTTAAGATTGCGTATCTTTTTCTGAGATGGCTCTCCTGCTTCTGCGTTGTCCCTCTGTTTTCTTCTCATGTTCTTCACCAGGTGCGTTAACTGTCCTGACTTAATGGCGTTTTCAATTTCAATCTTCAAGCTGTAACAATTGTCTGTCATGTGACCGTGGTCTTCATGATACTCACAGTATTTTGATCGGTCTACATTCCGCCTGTCACCACGGAGCTCTTGTGGTTTTGGAAATTGAATCTTTTCGGTTTTCAGCACCTCAGATGGCGTTTTGGACAGTGGCGTCGATTCGTAGTTCTTCTTTGAGTGTCCTTTATGATCACGGGACCCTCTCGAACTCAGCATATTTCTTGCGTCTTGTGCGGAGGAATATTTTCCTTCCTCCGCTGTGCCTGAGATTCTTGACCATACAGACTGTTTGCCTTTTCCTCTGTTGTGTGATGGTTGATGGTGGCTGCTACTCTGGTGCGTGTTTTTGTTGCGATGGAAAGAGCGTTCGGAGGACGCATAAACTTTAGCAGCTTCGATTACTTCATCCCAAGCTTGTGGTACGCCGTCTTTACCGGTTAAACATTTCATCAGGTCATCATTTCTTACCCCGTGTATGAATGCTGCGCGGGTAAGTTCTTCTCCGCAGCCTAGTTGGAGGGCTTCCTTGTTGTACCTGATGATGTAATCTTCTAGGGATTCGTTCTCGTGGCGCGTACACAAGAGAATGTGTGCCTTGTCTTTCTTGTGTTTGCGCAGATGTGAGAAGTGATTCTTGAATTTTCTTATAAGGTCATCGAAATCCACCAGGCTTCCCACAGGCAGGCTTTCATACCATACTCTGGCTGCCCCTGTTAATGTTTGCACAAACAGGTGACACCAGGCTTGGACTGGCCATAACTTAGAGCTTCCTGCGCAGTCGAAAGCATGCAAGTGATCATCCGGATCGCGCAAACCATCGTATTTCCCGATGGTTCTTGGTAACTTGCATTCTTGAGGCATCGGTGCCAATGCAATGCGAGCACAGAATTTTGATCTTTCGGCGAAAGTCTTTGGTCTGTATGGTTTGTAGAGGTCATCATCTTTTGGTGCCAGACTACTGGCAACAGACTTGGTGTTCTGTTTTTTGTTGGAATCGTGATGCACCTCATCTTCTGATTCGTAGCCGTCTGGTTCATCGTTCAGGTTGACGGGGTCCTGGCCGCGAGTATTCTTACCACGGCCTCCACCACGTACCGCCTGACGAGAACCTTTAGCGTGACGGCCACTTTTGTTTTTTCGAGGAGATTCTGAGTCCTCCTCACTTGTGTCGAAACTTAACGTCTTTTGGACGTTGAGTTTGGCTTGATTCATAACCATTTTTTGATATTCAACAATTGTTTTTGAATTTTGCTGGGCCAACCACTCGTCCGGGTCAACCGGAGATAGGTTGGTTTTCTTCTTTTTGCTTCCAGCAGATCCCCCTTGTTTGGGTGGAACTGGAATGTCGAACCCGGTTGCTTCTAGGCCACATTCTTCGTGATCGTATTTGGTGTAACATCTTGGATCTCATCATTGATTGTGGCATCAACCTCAGCATTGTTGTTGTTTGTATCTTTTGAAAAATCCATGTTGCTAGTTTGAAAGATTTGTTAGAACCGTAAGGGATGGCGCCAATGAAGAAACAAATAGTCTCACCACCGATTAGGGATGATAAGATTATAAGTTACTACAGGGTTGATCCTTCACTAATAGCTACGGCTTGGAGATACCTGCAAATAAGAGTGAAAGTATGGGTGTGGAGACGACTACACAAGGTAGCAGTTTATAACAAAAACGGGGTGAATGGGGATACTATCTGGTATGATAGCTCTCCAGGTCAGTAGAAAGTGTCCTCTCCTATTGGGGGTGTGACCCCTTTTATAGGAGAGTCCGTATGCCACCATTACTCAAGTCCTAACCGCGGTTAGGTTGTCTCCATCACCCTTAGTTGTGTTAGTGTGATGAAGTAAGGAAAGCTAAATTGAAGGGAATAGTGGAATCGTGTACCGCCTTTAATGCTTTGGTTACGTGATTCATGCATGGCTGTTGACCATGCATGATATTCGCCTTGACCGGGTTATGACCAATCATTGACTGTTGACCGATCATTAATGAGCCTTGACCATGTCCTGCGCGTAGCTTTTTTCCGCGTAATGACGTTGTGCCAGGTTTGGGTACGCGGAATGGTGTATTCAGTACCCAATCCCATCAGGCTCTTAATCAAACCATAACAAAACTTCCTAACTGCGCTCCATGAGTGACTTTTCTCAACACATTCTCCTGTCAGGACCAGTGCGACTGTCCTGGGAGGGGGTGGTCAAAACCCAATAGATCTATCAACATATTCTAGAGCTCACGAAGAGTAAATGATTAACACTGCGGGAAGATTCCTCTACAGGAATAAACAGGCGTCCAACTCATACATCAAGCACTTACCAAAGGCCCTCAGAATGTTCTATGCGGTTCAAGTCTATCAATCATACAACCATGTTTATCCCCGATATTAAAACGTTAAAAAGATTTAGAAGAAAAAGGGTCGTGAAACTCACCTCAAAACGTAGCAACTAAGCAACTTTTAGTCCACACCACGATTTTGTTTGTAACAATACCCTATATACGAAGTGCTATTTTAGCAAACATTCTAAGTCTTCCCATAGTTATTCACCAAACTGCATTTGACTTAGTTTAAATAAAAATATTAAGTTTTCATGAACCCTCACCCTATGGACCCATTGATGACCACGGTGCGTGGTTAAATTTTTGACATCACATTCATGCATATCGCATCTTAATACACGACCCTTAGGTTTACAACTGTGACAACTGACAAATTTCGATCAACGTCTGATGTGAATTTTACTATTGAAGCAATCAGGTGCGAAATCCGCGCGAGAAATATTACTTTTGAATATTAAAATATTATTATTTTAAGTTATTAAAATAATTCCTAAAAGTTCTGTGTACAAAACCGAATCCAGAAACGATAACGGACTAAAACGGAGCAGTTGGTACGTGGTGTCGGGCTTGCAGCCCAACCCAAAATCCCACATATAAAAAGAGGTCTTTTTTGCTTTAGTCGCATGTTTTTATGCAAGAATTTTTTTTTCATTTATATATATATGTGTATATTACATTTTCAGTTATACATATGCGTATATTGCAATTATACACATATGTATATTTAAAAAAAATAAAAAAATCATGCATAAAAAGCAGCCATTAAAGCAAAAAACAATAAATAAATAAATAAATTGCCTTAGAGAAATGTGTGACCTAGAATTGTTCTCTGAGTTTTCAATTTTGCCAAACATTATTATTTAAATCAATTTCTCAATATACAATGTAACTCTTTTTCGGACTAAATACAAGAATAAATATTGACGTTTTAAATTGGGAAAATGACCAATATAGCCCGTTGACCGGGCATTTTGCACAAATAGCCCCCTCCACCGTCTTTGGAGAGACGGGACACGGCTCCCAACCCGCCTGAACCGTCTTTGGATAGACGGGACACGTTGTGACCCCCCCCAACCGCCACGTGGCGTCTCTGATCCCGAGATGTACCGTCTCTCTCCAGACGGGTCAGAACCCTCTCCCAAACGGTTCACGTTTCCCAAGACGGCTAACCCTTGGTTCAACCGTCTCCAAAGACGGTTCACGTCTATCAATGCCGGCTGACACCTCGGGTCAACCGTCTCAAACAGACGGGTCAGCTTTCCCAAGACGGCTGACCCTTCGGTTCAACCGTCTTGAGAGACGGTACACATTTACCGACGCGGTGGTTCCCGATGAGCGGCGACGCTTCGGTTGTCCGGCTCAGCCCTATAAATACCCGTCTCCCGTCCATTTCCCGTCATCCAAACCGTCTGAACATATCAACCACCGTACAACTCCGTCCAAACACCATCTACTACCCGACGACCACCGTCCAACACCGTCCAACACCGTCCAAACCACCTTCCAACACCGTCCAAACCACCGTCTAACACCGTCCAAACCACCGTCCAACACCATCCAACACCGTCCAAACCACCGTCCCAAACCAATGGCACCCCAAAGATGGACGGAAGAACAAGAGATCGCGTTGATTGCGGCATGGCTGCATGTTGAGGAGAGTACACACCTCAACAACAAGTGGTTCCGGATCCTGAATGAGTACAACCGGCTCGTTGGGGGCTCACAACGTACCACCGAGTCGCTTAGCCGCAAGTTGAATGATTTGACGACAAAGTGTCAAATATTCAACAGCCACCATAACCGGACCCTTTACGACGTACCCGCAAACTTTCCTGAAGACGTGGCCATTAGACACAGTCTAAGGCAGTACAAAAATAGGGAGGGTAAAGAGTTTAAACATGTGTCCGTGTGGCAAATGATTAAACATCGTCTTATGTAATTTTTAATTATTTATTTGTAATGGTTTTATTTTTAATGCAATAGTTGGTTATATTTTTAATTTGTCGTTTTGTTTTTATATTTAAACAGTTGGTTATATTTTTAATTTGTCGTTTTGTTTTTATATTTAAACGTACTATACTATTACAATCACAAGTAAACAATAAATATTATTACAATAACAATTAAAAAACTACACTATTACAACAAACTTTCCAAATTTACTTCCCGAGGATAAAAAAGCAACAAGAGAAAATTAAGAAGCAACAAGTAAAAAACTACACTATTACAACAAACTTCCCAAATTTACTTCCAGAACTAGGAACTTTGTTTGAAGTAATAGTAATGTCTAACCAACTATTGAGGACTACATCTTAGTGTTAGATGTTTTGTCCTCCACAGCGGCGGTAGTAGCAGTGGTCTACATAGACGTTGTTTCGAATGGTGTATGTGCTCTACACAGACAAGTCCGAAACATTTCCTCGTTTTATGTAACAATAGTTCTCAGTGAGCACACGTCGAACATCGAGACATAAATTCGGAAACCGAGCGAACTTGCCTAAAATGTAGACCACCACATCATCGATCCATTACACCGGTTGCAAACCACGCGCAGACGGGTTGCAAACCACGCGCAGATGGAACAACAATCCAAGTAGCCGTACGCAGATGAAACAACAATCCAAGTAACCGGGACATATTTTCCGAAGCCGGTAGGCTTCGGCTGGGGCTTCGGCTGGGAAAGTAAAAAAACGTCATTGGATTGGAAGATGAAAGCTTAGAGGAGACGGGTGGGTGCATGGAAGATGAAAGCTTAGAGGAGACGGTTGGGTGGTGCATGGAAGATGAAAGGTTAGAGGAGAGCGGTGGGTGCAAATTTCGTTAAGTTAATTAGGGTATTTATATACACTCGTGAGACGGTTCAGACGGTTCAGACGGTTCAAAAATTTCGTTAAGACGTCTTGGGAAAGCTGACCCGTCTGTTTGAGACGGTTGACCCGAAGGGACAGCCGGCATTGATAGACGTGAACCGTCTTTGGAGACGGTTGAACCGAAGGCTCAGCCGTCTTGGTAAACGTGAACCGTCTGGGAGAGATCTCTGACCCGTCCGGAGAGAGACGGTACCGCCTCGGGATCAGAGACGCCACGTGGCGGTTGGGGGGGTCACAACGTGTCCCGTCTATCCAAAGACGGTTCAGGCGGGTTGGGAGCCGTGTCCCGTCTATCCAAAGACGGTGGAGGGGGCTATTTGTGCAAAATGCCCGGTCAACGGGCTATATTGGTCATTTTCCCTTTTAAATTTGTTCCATGTTGAAGGACAAAAGAATAAATATTGACGAGTGATAGAGAGTCTTTGTACCATAACATCCGTTGACGAAGGTTCCTTGATACACAAGTCAATCTTTTCTCCCAGCTAGCTTTCCAATACTACAGTACTATTTTCTAAGTTATAACTTCACTTTTAAACCCTTATCTATGATATAAATACAGTACAACCTTTATCTTAAGTGTAGTTGGTACACTTCAACTAATAAAATTAGTTTTGACATTCAAAAGTCCAACACTTGTAGTCTAGTTGTTTAATGGCCTAAAGTTTTTTTATAGGAGGCTTGAGTTCAATTCTAACTAGCTACATTTAGAGGACATTGATGGAGGGAAAATGAGGGATGACCCAGGCCATTGGCTTGGGTTCGAGTCTTGATCTCGACCGGTTTTACCGTTTATTTCACCGTCGTGCCTTCGGGCGGGTGAGTGGTCGGGTTTTCCCGGGAATTGGTGGCCCGGGTACTCTCGAGTATCTGATTCGCCAAAAGGGTGCCCGAAAGTGCTCGAAAATTGATTCGTTGGCCATTAAAAAAAGTTTTAACATTGAAAAGATCACAGGTTATATATAATTAATCGATCAAAGAGGAAATGTGGCATGGCTAGGTTTGACATCATTTGTTTGGTTGTTGATTTGATATTATTGAAAGGTAAAACTCTAGTAATAATATAGGGTATTTTTTTTTTAACGGCAATATAGGGTATATTTGGCAAGGAGCTTTTAAGAGTTTCAAGCTTCAAACTTTAAAAAAAAAAGTGCATACTCAATAAAAAACATTGTTTAGTTGAAGTAGCTTGAAACTTTTAGGTTATGAGAAAAAAACTTTATATTGAAACGCTACTATTACTAGCGTTTAAGAAAAAAAACTCTTACTAGCTATAAATTTTTAATTAGTAAATGACATAAATGCTCATTCTATCATAAAAAAAACATGCATACAAGCTTTTAGTTAATGCATATTTTGGTTATTTTATACATTTTATTAAAAACTTCAGCTACTCTGTTAAACACCAAAATATATTTAAAAAGCTATAACTACCAGCTTCCAACTATCAGCTACCAGCTAGTTTTACTAAACATACCCTACAAATAATAATTAAATGTTTACTATTTTAAGTCAACTGGATAAAAATATCAACAACCAAGATTTATATATGATTCATTTTATTTGCATCACATGATTCTTTTTATGACATTTAAAGAAGAAGAGGTAAATACATAATGAACGTTGAATCAATTTAGAGGGAAAAAGAACTTAAACCGACTTTAGTTAAGGCACAAGGGGTGCTTCACTGAACATGTTTTCACTTCACTGATTTGTACAAATCCTGTACTGTTACATCACTTTACTGATTTTCTTCACTGAAACACTTTTTTGTAGGCAGCACTCCACTGATTCTTTACTCAACTTTCAATTATTTTCACAAATAATAATAATAATAATAATAATAATAATAATAATAATAATAATAATAATAATAATAATAATCAACAGTGGTGTTATAAAACAACCACCAAACACAAAAGTCAAAAATAACAAAACAAAAGTCAAAATATAACAACACAACAAGAGTGTCATCTTCTTCCTAAAACCAAACCTGCAACTTCTTCATCACCGCCACTCACAAAACGAAATCAAATTTACACATTTTTCACTCCCTCCCTACACTTATGCTACTTAGAAGGGTCAATTTCTAAAAAAAAAAAATTAAAATTGTGTGAAAGTTTGTGCCACATCCGTGAACCAGCACGGTAACTAGAACCAGAAAATGGTTCACGGGAACACTACCAGCACGGGTGGCGGCGGTGTTACCGTACTGGTAGTGAGGTACCCGTGACCAATTCTGGTAGCGCCCCGTCCCCCCTTGGATTCTTGAGAAACTAGTTTACTATCTTGTGAAATTACCCTCTTTTTGAAACTAAGCCGATTTAGCATTTGGTTAACTTAAAAAAAAACCATAATTAGGTCACAAAAGGTGAACATTATTGGTAAATGTGGTAAACTAACATATGTGCTTGCGTGATGCGGCGTGTTTGCGTTTAAAACCTTTACGTAACCCAAGTTGAAAACGACAAAAAAATAACGAATATCGCTAGTGTTGTTATTCGGGTGATATTGCTACAGTTATCATTATATTGACCCGTTAAATTTTGAAAAAAGAACTTTATCAAAACTTAAATAATAATAATAATAATAAATATATCACAACAATATATTCGGAAGTTTATAAAGCATTATATTATATTGTTAGAACAATAAAAGGGTAAACGACGTGACTATAAAAAAAAATAATAAGTAATGACATAGTTTTGATGACATGTACATTTGTGGTATGATCACATGTACGTTACCATTAGAGCATTCATAATAGAGACCCTATTTTTTTGGGTGACAAAACCTTATAATTTTTTCGAGAGTTGGAAGTGGTTGTGAGTAAAAAAAATGGGGAATCTACAGTGTGTCGGTATATATTGAGTTCTTTGGAAATCTTTTAGGGAAAACAGGAAAACTGTATTTATTTTTTAATATTTGTTGTAAATGGTTGTGAGTGGAGGAGAGAGAAACTTTAATAGGGTTTAGTGTAATATGTGATTGTGATTGGTTGTGAGTGGATGGGGGATGAGAATTCTATTGTGAGAGCATTCACATCCCTTCCATCAAACCTTCCCCCATATCTAAAATTTAAAAAAACTTACTAAAAACATCCTACATCCCCTCCACCATTTTATACCCCATCTTTATATTATGAAAAAACCATTTTCTAACTTTTTATATATAAAAAGCTACTATTCACTCCCATCAAATTATTGTGAGTGTATTTTAACGAGGAATATTATAAAATAAGTGTTTGTGAGTAAGATAAAGGTAAATATGGTGGAGGGGATGTGGAAGGCTTTTTAAAATGAGAGATAAATTATGAAAAGTATGATTTTTTGTTATATTATAGAGTATAAAATGGTGGAGGGGATGTGAATGCTCTGAATGCTCTTAAACAATTAACTCGGCTATGAGCTATAAACATTGAATCTTATAACAGAAAAAAATAAAATAAAAAGGAAAATGTTAATGTTACACGTGACATAAATTATAATAAGAAAAGAAAAGGCCTCCAACAACTTTATGGTCTCGATCATAATTGATGAGTTAATTTTGTAACTGGAAACATGATGCTTAAATTAAGCACTTGTACGATGCTTTTAAGACTTGTAAAAAAACAAATAGTATTGTTTGATTTGTTTGTTCTTTTTTATTTCACTAAAAGGAAACTAACTGTACATATGTGTGAATTAACATCAATTTTATTTTGAAACATGCTTATCAAACTAGCTTAATCGAAACATTTCATGACGAGTTAGATTGGTAATTCAAATTACCACAATAAATTTTCCTATTTGACTTACGAACCAACCTCACTTAACTTACTGCTTTATTTACTTTATTTACGGTTTTACACTATGTTTAACATGCATTCTTAAATATTTTTTTTTAACGGCCAACGAATAAAAACTCGGCTACCCGAGGTAACCTAATAAGAAAATGCGACCTATACACCCACGATCCCAGACAAAGCTGAGTAGCCTAAGTCCACAATCTCTAGTAATGAGGAAAACCCGAAGCCAGAATATGCGCGTCTCTATAAGTTAAATTGAGAAGTCATGCACTCATGCACAACTCTATAAGTTACATATGTATAATAACGAAAAAAAAAATGTTTTCAACAATCAACAGATATAAGGATTAAATGTCGTTATAGATTACAATTAGTGTAATCTAATTTAATTAACATGCATGGTGCAAATAAGGAGCAAAAAGTGATGATATTATACTTTCAAAGGGTAAGACCGATAATTTATTTGCATAACCGCGTTCACACGCTTCTTTTACGTATATATAATACACCCTTTTGAACTAATACATGATTCCATCCCTAAATCTTTCATCTTCTTTAATATAAACACAATGGAATTCACGTCAACTCCACTACTGAATCAAGAAGACGATTCTTACGATTATGGTGAAAGTTCTGTCGGTAAGAGACAAAAGCCTAATGAATTCGATGAACTTTGCAAAGTTTTCGATGCGAAAGAGGTACCCAATTCGGAGCATGGGAGGGTGAGGGAAGCAAGTAATCCATCTCTGGCAGCAAATCGTGGCGGAGAAGTAGTGGAGGTGGGTGGTGGAGGACAGCGGCAGCGGGTTTGGGTGAAAGAAAGATCAAAGGAGTGGTGGGAGTATCGCAATAGCGATGAATGCCCGAATGAGGAGTTTCGAAAAGTGTTTAGAATGAGTAAAGCGACTTTTAATATGATTTGTGACGAGTTAGACTCTCTCGTCATGAAAAAGAATACTATTCTTCGAATGGCGATCCCTGTTCGTCAGAGGGTTGCAGTCTGTATCTATCGTCTAGCTACAGGTGACCCTCTGAAAACAGTGTCAGCCTTGTTTGGGCTTGGGACATCCACATGTCACAAAATAGTCCTTGAAGTTTGTGCCGCAATGCAAACCTTGCTATTGCCTAAATACATCCAATGGCCTAGTCAAGAAAGGTTACAAGAAATCAAAACAACATTCGGGTACATATCAGGCATCCCGAATGTCATTGGGTCGATCTACACAACCCATATATCAATAATCGCGCCTAAAACCAACCAAGAAACTTATTATAACATAAAACACACCAAGAGAAACCAAAAGCCGTCGTACTCCATGACGGTTCAAGGTCTGGTTGACCCAAGAGGCTTGTTCACTGACGTTTGTATCGGGTGTCCAGGTTCGCTGTCTGACGAACAAATCTTGGAAACATCAGCTTTTTCTAAAAGATCCAAATTGGGTATGTTGGAAAACACATGGGTGGTTGGCAATTCGGGTTACCATTTACAAGATTGGATCCTGGTGCCCTACACACATCAAAATCTCACATGGAGTCAACATGCATTTAACCAAAAACTCAGTGAATTACAAATGATAGCTAAAGATGCATTCATGAGGTTAAAAGGGAGATGGGGTTGTTTACAAAAGAGGATAGAGGTGAAACTAGAAGAACTGCCCATGGTGTTAGGGGCATGTTGTGTGTTACATAACATATGTGAGATATATAATGAGGAAATGGATGTAGAGTTGAGGTTTGATTTGTATGATGATGAGATGGAGTTGGATGGTGGTAGTAGTAGTAGTCTCTCAGTAAATGCAATTCAAGCCAGAGATAGTATATCTCATAATCTATTCCATTGAGGTTTTGGTTTCATAGATTAAACCAAAGAATAAAGAAGTATGGGTATCTTTAAAACTTATCACCATGAGTGAGCTTTTATATCACTAGTTTTTATGGGTTTGTTGGATGATATATATCACTAGATTTTATATTATTTGATCATTTCATAAAACTAAGTCATAATGATAAGTTCACCTAATAACTAGATCTCAACATTTTCTCATTACACATGATAGGTTCACTAATAACAACGAAAGTCAAAAGACCTTTAAAATGGTGGGGACCATACTCAATACGTATAAAGTTTTCGAATGAAAATGCACAAATTTACACTAGTGAGAAAAAAACGGTAGGACTGAAGCACCGTGACCATCTAAAAGCTTCACCCTGCTAATGTTTAAATACTTATAGAGAATTTAAAGCATTAGATATTAAGATTGTAATATTAAATGACATTTTATAAATGATAATATTACGTATAATTAATAGCTTAATATTGGTAATATACCGTAGTGATAAATTCAGTTTATTAATTTTAAAAATCACAAATGATTTAATTAAATTAAACTTGTTAGCACTTGAAAATTATAAATTATAAATGTTGTTAAAATAGAAATAGAAAATAAGAATAAAGCACATCATTATCTTTTTTTTGAACGATCAACAAAAATTTTATTCCACCAGCACTAGCAGGATACTAGCAATACACCATACAAACTACATAAGACAAAGCACATCATTATCGATCATCCTTCTTGGCTAAAGCCAGGAAATGATTAAGAAGCACATGACATAGGGCAAGCTTGCATGAGCTGGCGTGTTAAGTTTGAAATTCATTCATTAAATTCAATGGATTTGGTCAAAATTGACAATTTTTAGTTTATTTCGGTCTTTTTTTTTTTTTTTTCTTTAAACGTGCATGAACAACAATATATCAGGACCATAATATATTTTTGCATTCTATTGGTCAACAAGACAACAACCCATCATAAAATAGCTCGTTGACCGGGCGTTTTGCATAAATAGCCCTCTCCACCGTCTTTGAAGAGACGGGACACGGTTTCCAAAAGGGCTGAACCGTCTCTCCCGAGAGCCTTTGGTTTCCAACCAGTAGCAACCCAACACGTGGCGGTTACGATCCCGATGTCTGCCACCCGGCTCCCGTGGCGGCTTGAGACGTGTCAGGGCCGCAAAGCCGTCTCCGGTGGGGTCCCTGAGACGGTTCACTAATGGCTCAATTTAAGCCGTCTTCGGCTCGGCTTAGTCGAATCCGTTTTGGCTGAACCGTCTCCAGCCATTAATTAATTTATTATTTTTTTTTTCAAATTTTGTTTGGGTATAAATATGTAGGTTTGGTTGAAAAAAAAAAACACATTTAAACACTTCTTTGAAGTATCACTTCAAAGAAGTGATACTTCAAAGAAGTGTTTAAATGTGTTACATCTACACATTTTTGAAAAAAAAATTAATTAATTAATAGCTGGAGACGGTTCAGCCAAAACGGATTCGGCTAAGCCGAGCCGAAGACGGCTTAAATTGAGCCATTGGTGAACCGTCTCAGGGACCCCACCGGAGACGGCTTTGCGGCCCTGACACGTCTCAAGCCGCCACGGGAGCCGGGTGGCAGACATCGGGATCGTAACCGCCACGTGTTGGGTTGCTACTGGTTGGAAACCAAAGGCTCTCGGAAGACGGTTCAGCCCTTTTGGAAACCGTGTCCCGTAAAGGCTCTCGGAAGACGGTTCAGCCCTTTTGGAAACCGTGTGTCCCGTCTCTCCAAAGACGGTGGAGAGGGCTATTTATGCAAAACCCCCGATCAAAGGGCTATTTTGGCCATTTTCCCCTCTTCTTTTGCCTCATGAGTTTTGACATTTATATATACTTACATAACATTTACCAAAACTATGCTTTTTTTTTTTTTGGAGAGTAATAGTGCTAGATGGATGGCAACTGATAAACTGATTGTATAATATATATATATAGAGTAAAGATCCGGTACAAATAGCTTTTTTGGTAAGAACTGTGAGAATCAAAGGAGGGTATTTTTTTTTTATTTTTTTTTTCAAAAATTTTTTTTCCCATATTGTTAAACAAGTATTATAGTATTGAAAACTAAAAAAAAAAAAAAAAAAAAAAAAATTGGTGTAGAGTAATTACGTGTAGAGTAATTACATAATTACTCTAGTGTAAACTAATGTATTTACCTTAATGACGTAATTACACTAAAAAAAAAATTTTTTTTAAAATTTTTTTTTGTATTATTCATCTAGAAAGAATGTTTAAGCACATGGGAAAAAAAAATTCTAAAAAAAAAAATAATTTTTTTTTACCCCCTTTGATTCTCACAGTTCTTACAAAAAAACTATATGTATTTGATCTTTACTCTATATATATATATAGAAATAGTATTGTACAAATGGCTCTTATCTTGCAAATAGCTCTTTCCATAATTATCCTTAATGTTAATTGTTAAACTTTTTTTTTTTGTTTTTTTTGTTTTTTTTTTTTTTTTTTTTTTTGAAAATTGACTTTCATTAACCACCAAAAAACGGACAAGCTATCATCAAGACGGAGATAACAAGCCGAAAACCAAAATTGTTAAACTTTATGAATAGTAGCTACGACCATGTGTCATGCTGCTGTTCGCTGGCTTTTTTTTAATGTTTATTCCATTGTTTTTTTTTTGTGGCTTCATATATTCTCTCCTGTTTTGATTTTGATTAGTTTAATTTACGATCAGATTTGCCATTGATATCGTAAAATAGTGAAATTAGATCCTCAAACTTTTGTAACAATAAATTAAACATCTCAAACCAATAAAGGACGGATTTAATGTGATTTTAATTAATAAACAAAGTAAATTGTTAATAGAACGGTACACGGCCCACATACAAAGAGTCGTACACAAGCCAAGCAACACTTACACAGCTTAATAACATAGAATAACTAATTATGTTTAATTACAGGTGAACTAAAAACTGTAAATCACCATATAATTATCATTGGAATAGTTGATCCTCAAACAATAACAACACAACATGTAACTCTCCAAATTTCAGTCACAAATTTCTTAAATAATGAAACAACATGTTTATGGATTCCAAGGTCTATGGTCGATTTAAACACAAATTTAACCCTAATTACCTCAATTTATGCGACAGAAAATTCGACCATCCAACACCCAAAATTCACTCAATATTAAAATACATAATTTTTTCCTTAACAATTTAAAATATTAAAATTTCTTTATTTACTTGATTTTTTTTTAAAAGGCGAACTTCATTAAAACCAAAAACGGACTATCTCCAAGCTAGAGATAACCACAAACCAATACATCAAGTTATATCAAAGTTACACCATTCTCTCCAACATATTTTACCCATCCTCGAACGACTATTAAACCATAGAAAACCCAAGGACTTAACATCCGTCACAATCTTGGAAACACTCGAACTAGCCTGAGCAAACACAACGTCATTCCTGGTAGACCAAATCTTCCAACAAGTTATCACACAAATGCCGAACACCAAGGTCTTCTTCCTGTTAGACACGTTCAAATGGTTCATGAGTTGCAGAATATCCTTCACCGAGAAAAGCAACAGCAGGGGGATTTTGAGCCACGAAGCAATGCCACTCCAAACGTCGTTAGCCAATAAACAAGCCGTAAAAATATGCTCCGTAGTTTCTATCGCTTCACCACAAAATTTAGGTGGTGTTTGTTTTTCTCTCAGAAACACTTCTGACCTCTTTTGTCTGCGTCGCGCAGACGCGGGCAGACTGTTTGTTTTTCGGAAGACATTTCACTCCAAAAGCACTTCCTGACCTCTTCTTGGTGCAGACTTGGACCAAAGTCTTATAAGGTCTTCAAAGGTCTTCTCCTCTTCTCTTCTCCTCACCCACCACCACCACCACCCACTACCACCACCACCACCACCGTCACCCACCCACCACCACCACCACCTAGCATCGTCCACCACCACCACCCACTACCACCACCCACCACCACCGTCCACCACCACTACCACCACCACCACCACCCACCACCACCACCACGGTCTAACACCACCACCACCACCCACCACCACCACAGTCCAACACCACCACCACCTACCACCTACCACCCACCACCACCCACCACGGTCCATCACCACCACCACCCACCACGGTCCACCACCACCACCCACTACCACTACCACCACCACCACCACCACTGTCACCCACCACCACCACCACCTAGCATCGTCCACCACCACCGTTCACCACCGTCCATCACCACCACGGTCCACCACCACCCACCACCACCACCACCCACCACCGTCCACCACTACTACCACCACCACCACCCACCACCACCACCACGGTCCAACACCACCACCACCACCACCACAGTCCACCACCACCACCTACCACCGTCCACCCACCACCACTACCACCACCCACCACCGTCCACCACCACTACCACCACCCACCACCACCATCACCACCACCCACCACGGTCCATCACCACCACCACCCACCACGGTCCACCACCACCACCACCACCCACCACGGTCCATCACCACCACCGTCCACCACCCACCACCACCACCTTCCACCGTCCACCACCACCACCCACCACCGTCCACCACCACTACCACCACCACCCACTACCGTCCACCACCACTACCACCACCACCACCACCACTACCACCACCCACCACCATGGTCCACACCACCACGGTCCACCCACCACCACCACCATCTACCACCAGACTGTTGTAAAAACTCAGTTTGTTTAAGTTTAAGTTTATTTCTGCAGTCTGCAGACGTTAACAAACAAACAGTCTTCTTCTTGCAGACTGCAGACCTTTGGTCCACCTCTTCTCTTGCAGATGTCTGCAGATGTGGTCCGCAGACTGCAGACCTTTTCCTGCAAAAAAAAACAAACAGCACCTTACACTCGCCTTCTCCTTTATTTACTTGATTAAGAAGTAAAACTTTGTACTATTTCTTCAAATTTAATGATACCAAACATCTCACCCATCTCATTAATACTCACAAAACACCATATACCATAACTAATAACCATCTTTTCAATTTTAGGATATTATATTAACTTCCAAAAATAAAAACCATAGCGGCTCAAGCCGCCAAGCCGGCTCCGACCAAAAATACCCATAATACCCTTCCTTCAAAACCCATCCTCCATCCTCTCCATTATAAAACAATGGGCAAAGTCGTAATTTCACTCCATTCAACCCATCTCCGATCATAACACCCTTCGAAACCAGCTTCCGATTCTTTTTTTCCCTCAAACTCCAAACAATCTAATAATAATAATAATATTATTATTATTATTTTTATTATTTTTATTATTATTTAGAATCTTTAACAAAATAAAACCTTTAAAACAATTCGATCAAAGCTTCGTACAAACAACGACGAATTTCACACGCAATTACAAGTTCCAAGATTAGGTAAATCTGCATAATCTTGTTAAATTTTTTTTCTTTAATTGAATTTGTTTTACCGATTTACTTGTGGGTTTTTCAAGATTTTGTTTAATTTTATTTTAATTGTACTTTTAGGGTTTCAAGTAGCAAGAACTTGTATTATTATGTTCTGATTTGGATAAATATTTTCTGGGTTTTTAGGATAATATATTGGGGGTGTTTTTCTTGATTAAAGTTTTGTGCTTGGTGGGTAAAGATTTGAATTATGAATTGGGTTGAGATCAGATCGTTGTTTGAGTTAAAGGTGTGAAAATTAGTTGAAATGTCATTGAATTAGTTTGTTTTGATCAAGATCTAAAGGGTTATACTATATAAAATGTTTTGTGTGTTTGTGTGAATTAGCCCCAATGTGGATGTCAATATGTAATATGGAAACATTCATAATTGTTTTTTGAACGGCTTTGGTAATTCGGGCTCAGTGGCATGCCTCTTCGTAGTCCAGGTGTGTTCATACCTCAGACGGGATTTCAACCGTCCATTGTTAGTTTGACGCTCGAGGATGGTGCCAAACCGTTCTATGAGGAAACCGACCAGCTCGTAAAACCCCTTGACTTGCCTATGCCTAGAGAGCTCATTGGCAACCCCTATTAATGGTAGCAAGATTTTTGTGCTGAAGCGGGATTCGAACTTGTGACCTTTGGGTCACAAAGCTCTTATCTACACTAGCTGGTGCCAGTGGCCATATTTGTTGGTGCCAATGGACCAAATGGCCACTGGCACATTCATGTTTATTGAAAGATGATCAAGATACTACACAATATGTGTGTGTGTGTGTGTGTGTGTGTGTCATAGCTGTCGAAGGCGCAAAGGGTGAGCCTTGGGCCTCATTGCAAGACAGTTAAACGAGAGGGCTTTTTTTAGGCAATGTGATAGAATTCAGCTGGACCTTACCCAATTGCAGCCCATACCTAGTCAAAGGCTCAGTCAAAGTAAAAACCCAGTCAAAGTCAACATGCTAAAGTTTAGGAGCAATTATCTCTGTTATGCTTATTACTATTTTCTTGTTCTAGTTTTGGGAAATGTCTATGTTTTATGTTATCATAATAAGGTTATAATCCTTGTAATTGGAAACCCCCCATTCTCGAATTTGAGCACTATCCTGTATTTGATTTCCTTATTTTATTCTATAAATTTTCTGGTTCTATCACAATGCGTATAGTATGAAATACAAATTTGAGGGGTTTAGACATGTTTTAGGCTTATTTAGGGCTGCTTTAGGTTGATTTTAGGCTTATGTGTGTGTATACATATTTGCATGTAGAGTGGCGTGTTTAAACCTGTGATATTGTCTGATGCATATACATTTTCTTGTCTTAGGTTTATTATTTAGCTGTTGCAAAGCTCAAGCTTTGCTTTCATGTGCTGCAGCTGTGTTGACAGGGCTTATAACACAGATAATGCATATAAAGGGGTGCAATGGCATCGTCTGGTAAATTTGATTTTTCAGCTAGTAGTCCAAGCAGGCAATTGTATACTTCTGGGAAACGTGGGTCCCATACAGCAGCGTCAATGGACAGATCAGCAAGTTTTCGTGACACCATGGAAAATCCGATTTTATCTTCACTTCCAAGCATGTCAAGAAGTAGTGTAAATGTAAGTCAAGGGGATGTAACTAGTTTTTTACAATGCTTGCGGTTTGACCTAAAGTCAATGGCTGCTGAATACAAGTGTAATCGATATGGGGATTTTAAACGACTTGCGAATGCTGCCCTTTGTGCACCAGATGATGCACCATCTGGTTTGTTTAAAGGCAAGCTGACTTCTTATTCCCCTGAGGATCTTAAACGGCTTAAGGTTGGTCTGCGTGAATCAACTATTAAAGCCAGGTAATTTTTTATTTTTAGATTTTTATTTGTTTTTTTTGGGTATAAGATTTAGAGATAATGTATACATTGGCCACTTCATGCAAAAGGTTTTGCTAAGGAAACTAATAACAACTTTAGAGCCACCCAAGCATCAATCTTGTTTCGTTTATGCTGATTCCAGCAAAAAGTTGCCATAAAACTGAAAATGACAAAATTTTGCATAGACGAAACCATAGTGACACTTGAACAAATGGATGGCCAATGTATATATTATTCCCCCCCCCCCCCCCCCCCCCCCAAAAAAAAAAAAAAAAAAAAAAAAATCAGTTTTTATTAATCTTTCACTTGTTAGGGAGAGAGTGAAGACCTTTAGTGATGTTTTATCGGTGATGAACAAGTGTTTTCCAAGTATACCTTCAAGGAAACGATCTCGACCAGATGCTTTTTCTGCTGGTGTCACTGTTGGTAAGATGGGTACCCAAAGCCATACTCTTACTAGTGCCTTTGACGTTGAGCAGCAGAAGGTTGAAGAGAGGGGTAAAAATGTCATTCCGAACAAACGAACCAGAACTTCTTTGGTAGATCAAAGGGTGTGTATTTCTCCTGTTAATCATATATTCACATATTTACAACTTGTATTGTGCTAAAGATAATCTTATTTAGACAATATTTAATTATATGCTTTAGATCATTGATTATTTTAATGGCCTCAGTGAAAACTTTTGTATACTTGGGTGACCTATGCAATTGTAGGCAGATGTGCGACCAAACACTCCTGCTAGATCATCTGGATCCATAGATAGGGATAGAGAAATTTCAAGACTCCCAAACAGTAATACTCTTCAGGGTGTGGATGGAATGTTGCCCATGGTGGTTGATGGTTGGGAGAAAGCAAAAATGAAGAAAAAACGAACTGTGATAAAGGTGGATTGGGCACCAAGTACAAGCTCAGTGTTGTCAAAACCAACTGATGGAAGCAGGGAACCCAAGCAGGGTATGCATCCAAGGAGTCTTGCGGATTCAAGGTCTAGGTTAAATGATCCCCATGAGTTCAGGTAATATGTTTTGTAATTATTAGTTAGACTTAACGTTGACTTTGTAGTTAAAAGTGTGTATCTATATGTCAGCTGTTCTGTAACTGCACCATTTTGAGAGATTAAATAAGGAAATGTATTTGTGGTTCTTTTGACGTTGTATTTTTATGAACTTTTATTTAAACTCATTTCGTGGCATATTTTGATGTAGGTCAGGAGCTGCTAATGGAAGTATTCGTTCTTCCATCCCAAGGCCTGAGCAGGAGAACATATCAGTTCTGCATGATAAAAGAGATCAAACTACTAAGTTGGCGCAAGAAAGGACAAATGTCGGAGCTTTTAACAAGTATGTGACTCATTTCTACCATAACTTTCAGTGATAATGTTTGTGGAGGTCACCCAAGTTATTATTTATTTATACCAATATCCAGCCAAAAACATGTCGAAATGATGCAAATGCCCTTAAAATTTCCAGGAAGGCATTATTACCTTTGATGAGGTGTCACCATGCTCTAGTTTAAAATTGTATTTTCACAAAAGTTGAGCATTTTCGTCATCGTGCATGGTTTTGGCCTATATAGCAGTATCATCATATGGGTGGCCTCTACACACAGTTATCTCTTAAGTTTTATCATGTTGTAATGCCTATTATTTGCATTGACATGTGATTAGCTTTTTGTTCATGAACCATGTTTTCATATCATGTTAATCAGGGCCAATGCTCGACAAGACTTCATGTCTGGTCCTCCCTCATCTACCACTAAACCGCATGCAGTTGCACGAGGTCCAAGATCAGGGCCAAGCGCGGTCCCTAAAATGACCAATGTCCAATCCCCAACTATTTCCAACGGTTCGAATCCTGGTCTTACCTCCACCAATCGTAAACGTGGTCTATCAACACGGTCTTCATCTCCGCCTGTAGCCCAGTGGGCTGACCGTAGGCCCCAAAAAATATCACGTACAGCAAGGCGAACCAACCTTATCCCTGTTTTATCCACCAATGAGGAAGTCCCACCTTTGAGCAACAGTAACATAAGTGAAAAAGGGCGTGGATTTGCAAAAAGACTTCCCACCAGTTCTCCTAAGCAGTTTAAATCAAAAGGTGATAGTAATATTCAGTCATCTACATTATCGGAAAGCGAGGATTCAGGCGCTGCTGAAATCAGGTCTAGGGATAGTTTGAAGTCAGAAGAAATTGGAGATAAAGATGGACTCAATGTTCAAAAGATGTCAACTTTAGTCCTTCCCACCAGAAGAAATAAGTTTATGAATGAGAAACATCATAGAACTGGCAGGGGTTTTGCACGATCCGTTGGCAAATTAGGGACAGAAAAACAACATAGAACCGGCAGAGTTGGTTCTGATAAGCCTGAAAGGTTTTACATCTTTTATTACTTATCAAAATTAATCTTTTGTTTTATATATTATATATTATAATATTAATTAAAACTCATGTTTCATGAAATATTCGCAGTAAAGTAGGGCGCCCGCCCACTAGGAAACTCTCAGGTCGCCAAGCATATACGCGTCAAAAGCAGTCTGCATTTACTGCTGCTACAGATTTTCTTGGTATACGAATTGTTGACTGTTAAGTTACTAGCATGAGGCTTAGCAATCCTTTTTATTTTTTAACCATAATTAATTAATTTCTATTGGTTACTTCAGATGATGGGCATGGAGAGCTTGTGGCTGCTGCTAATGCTGTTATGAATCCTGGTACCGTTATCTCTGCCTTTTTATTTTTAATTTCTCATTTGAACATCGCTATTGATGGTTCTAACTGGTGGATTGGTAATTGCAGTTTATGCGTTGCCTAACCCTTTTTGGAAGCAGATGGACCCACATTTTGGTTTTGTATCTGATGCAAGTCTGACCTGCTTAAAGCAAGAGGTGATTGTTTGTTTTTAGACTTGAAATATATAACCATGATTTTATCTCATTTTATTGTCAACTGGCGTATCTTTATCTATGGAATCTTTTTGTTATATCACCGTGTTTTTTATTCTTCCGGTTTCAGTTGTATATGTGAAAATATGTAACTAACTTAACGTTTGACGCTTTTAGATGCAACTTTCCCTTCCTCGGGGAAACACACGATCTACTGCCAACTTCACAAACTCAATAGATGACTGTGATATGGAAAATGGAACTGAAAGCGGTTGTGAATACTCAGAGAATTTAACATCAGGAACATCTCCTAGGGGAATTACTCTCTGTCGGAGGCTTCTTGCTGCCTTAATATCAGAAGAAGATGACGACGATGATGATGAATTAAACTATAATGTCTATGGATCTGCATTTGAGCCTGAAACAGATCTAATTGGTGGAAGTTTTTCAAGCAGTTACAGGATAGATTCTACATTAAGATCATGTAACGAGGTGGCGAGTTCAGCAGTTGCCACAGGTTTTGATCATCGCTGCAATGGCCTACTTTCTAATTCGGGAAAGATACACACCATAAGCAGTTCTCAATATCAGTATGGTGACAAGTCAATGGATGAAAGACTTCTCATAGAAATTCATAGTCTCGGACTCTACCCAGAATATGTGGTAGGTGTCTCTTTTTCCCATTCACTTAACATCTCTCTCCCCCTACATCGTCGTGTGTGTGTGTATGAGAAGCATGAGCAAACTATAACACCCCAAGTTTTACACTTACTTAAAAAAAACATAATACTTAGTTTCTCATTTGATCACATTTATGTGTGTGTGTGTGTAGATTGGTTTATTCATTCTAAACTTCCAACTACACGATGCACATACATGCATCACTTTGTGTGTAGAATCTGTTTCATGCTGGTAAGTTTTTGCTTTATTTTTGTACAGCCGGACTTGGTACAGACCGGAGATGAAGACATCAGCAAAGATATCAGTAGGCTGGAAGAAAAGCATCATCAACAGGTAGTCTGTTTTGACTGTAAAATTTTATAGTAGAATTTTATAATCATGACTAATATAGTAGTACCACATGTCTTGTTTTGTATCAAACATACTTTTAATGGATAATCATGGTTATTCCCTTGAAATTTTATAAACAGATATAATAGTTATTATGTATACCGTTTGTCATTCTTAAAATGTAAATAGTTGCCCTCACAATTTTCAAAACAATCATTCATTGAACCTATTAACGTTTTGTGGAGAAATCCGATTGGTAAACATCAATTACAATTGGAACGATATAATTAGAAAAATTGAAGAATCTGTATATGCCAAATGCTATCTTTGTTTACCTTTGCGTGTTTATAAATATAGATATCATATGTTGTGGTCAACTGTTCTAATATAGTTGATTAACAGGTTCTTAGGAAGAAAAGCCTACTCGATAAGCTTTTAAAATCTACTGAGGAAACAATGGCTCTACAAGAGAAGTAAGTGCTGCGTTTAATTGTATTCACTTTTTTTTCCTTTCTTTCTTTAAATTCTGGTTCTTGATTGATTGACTATCTGACCATGCATTACGATTCTTATTCGACCATTTGCTTGCAGGGAATTTGAACGGCTTTCTCTTGAAAAGCTCACAGGAATGGCTTATCAAAAATACATGGTAATATTATTGGTGGTCATCATTTTCGTTCTCCTTTTTTTAACAGTCACTTATGAGATACCTTTACTGTACATAGATGGTTAACATACAAAAGTTTTTGTATGTTTCTTTCTTTCTTTTTTTTTTTTTTTTTTGTTGTGGCAATTGTTGAAAAAACCTTGTGGGCTTTTGTTACTTTGGCAAATAAGTCTTCGGACTTTGTTTTTGTATGCTTATATCTCTGGACTTTCAAAACTTGATGAGAAGGTCCTTTTCGCTATTATTAAAAAGTTGTATGAGTTAATGATGCAAAAATCACATTTTTGTTGAAAAACAGAATCCAGGGGCTTTATTGTTAGTTTTTTTTTTCTTCTCTTGCCTGTTATTTCACATGAGACGTCATAATTACAGAACTTGTGTTCATATGCATTATTGTAGAATACTTATTGCCCAAAACTTGTAGTTATAATTTATGTGTTATATCAATATTCTGCAGAGTTGTTGGAATAAGAGTACCAGTAGCAAAATGGCTAAGCAAGCCGCTTTAGATTTTGTCAAACGGACACTAGACCGATGCCACGAGTTTGAAACAACCGGAATAAGCTGCTTTTCTGAGTCCTTGTTTAAGGAAATATTCCACTCGGGATTATCACACCAAAATCATACAGAAGATGCCATTGATCGTCATCAATCTAGGAAAGTCAATGGAGCTAATATGGAAGATTTTTCAGGTATTACATTAAAGTGCTGCTGGTTATGTATTTTATATGTAACTCAAATGTCCATCCACATATTTAAGACCTCTACTTATGGTGTGTTTTAAACTTATTAGGTACACAAGTAAGCCCTATGCTGAACAACCATGACATCTATCCGTCTGAGCCAACTACTGGCAAAGACGATGTGTGGTCAAGCAAGAGTAAAAAGAGAGAGTTGTACCTTGATGATGTTGCTGCTGGTTCGCCTTGTACTTCTTCAGGAACACCATCAGGGGTAGGAAGGGTAATTATAAATAGCGTAAAAGGAAAAAGAAGTGAGCGGGAGCCCCGAAATGGAGGTCCTAAAGTCGGGCGGCCTGCAAAGATTAAAGCAAAACAAAAACAGAAAACAACTCAGTTATCTGCACCAGTCAATGGCACTCTTGGTAATTTTTCAGATCAACAAAGAGCAAAATCGTCTTTTGCTGCTCCTAAGCCCGCTGTCAATGAAGAGGATGAGTCTGCGTTATTAGAAGAAGAGGAACCACTTGATTTGTCCCACCTGCAACTTCCTGAAATGGTGGACTTTGGCGGGCAAGGGGAAGACATAGGCTCATGGTTAAATATCGATGATGACATTTTACAACACGATGATGATGACTTTATGGGACTTGAAATCCCAATGGATGATTTAACAGACTTGAATATGATGGTTTAGAGTTTGTTATGATGTATAGGGCATGTTGGGTATAGTCGCTTACAAGATGACATGTCATGTTCAGGTGACATACGGTTGGTAATTATTCTTTTTTAAAGAAAAAAAAGGTTAAGATTTGAGAGAGTTTAGTGATTGATTGTTTTAGAGTTTGCTTAGGTTGTAAAAATCGTTTATTATAGCCAGTTTGTTGCTTACGATATTGTAGCAGTTATTGACCATGGCACAATGCCTTTTGTACATGCACATTAAGTTTCTAATAATAATATTAATTCATTCATATTAATTAGACCATGAATATTCGATTTGTTCAGTTGTATTTGTCTTCAAACCTTGTGTCCAGTTCAGTTACATTTCTGGAAGGAAGTGGCTCGCTCTTTCTGTGGCTGCAATTTGCAAGATGACGACTTGCGCATTTTGCTGATGTTGCTTAAAACTAGCTTTCTGGAATAAATGATGATGTAATGTATTTTTAATTGATGAAAGCTGTCTGTCATGAGAGGTTGACTTGTAATTTGTTGAGCCATATTTGATTCAAATTATGTTTGGAGTTGCATTGTTGGTCAACTGCTGCCGAATTATGGTATGTCTAGTCGTGTGGTTGAATATGGGAGTGATTTTTGGTTTTCTACTTAAAAAGATGAAGGTTGACAATTAAAAAAGAGTAAATATATGTCTTTTGTGTTCAATGTTATGTGTTTATAGTATATCCACTGCATATGTATTTGTGGTATATAATTTGGTATGAAAACGAGTCAATGTCGGGTTGTTTCTTATTAATGATGGGTAAACTCGTCCGTTTATATAGACCCACCCTACTTTAGCTTTGTTTGCTATAGGTGGGATTAACTGAGTATGATGATGATGAAATTTGTCCGTTTATATAGAAACAAGTCAGTTTAAGTGCTTGTTTATTAACAATGGGTCATATTAGGTAGGTAAAAGAATGAGACAAAATTGAATTGGACCCCCCCCCCCCCCCCCCCAAATTGAATGAGACAAAATTGAATTGAATGGGTGTGGGCCATGGAAGACGTGGAAAATCTCACGATCTCCACGTGAAGATGGTGAGGGGTGGTGTCCTCGTGGAGCTATCCACATGGTATCTCCACGCCCTTCACACTTTATAGCCTTATGAATAATCACTAAAGTTACAAGTTAATGTCGGTTTGATACATTGTTTTTGAAAAGTTATTATAAATATAAATTACACGAACAATTATCATCTATTCCAGTAAAAACATGTTACTCTTAACATATTACAAACCATTCAATTGTTCTATAATCTTATTAGAGAAGATGGCATACACTATTAAAAAATAATCAAGTTTGAGAAAATTGCTCAAATGATCTGCGTGGCTTATCCCAATTTCACATATAGTCCATACCTTTTTAAAATTACAGTCTAGTCCGCACCTTTTGACTGTGGATGGATGTTAGATTATCCAGTTAAGTATATGTGAAATGACAATACTACCCTTGTTATTAAAAAAATACAATAATTAGAAAATTCAAAGAAATATAGTCCACTATTTGCCCCACCCATATTATCTTCTCCATTTTAAACCACCGACCACCCATCTCCGCCTTTAATGTGGAGTGTGAGTTGGAGTTTATAGATGTTTGTGTATTGTGGGAAAATGATTTTTTTTGGGAGATTTGTGAATCTAATGTAGCACTAAGGTGGTGGTTTGTGGGGTTTGACTTTTGAGTATTGTGAATACTCTAAAGAAGGTGTGTCTAACAACCCCTAACTTGTACTTCTCAAATGATAATGTGACAATTAACAAACATACTTAACCTTAAGACTGAACCATCAACTGAGTCACACCTCTCCGAGGACGTGATACATGATGAGAATTCGTTAGGGGCTTAGATATCTCTTCACTTTATGTGGACTTTGCATATGATGAAGAAAGCTAATTCATTCAAATATGATTAAACACCCAAAACTGCAAACCATGTGCATAGACATTGGTTTGCAGCATAGATATTGTTATTAAACTTTAATTACTGTTACCTTTCCTCTATGTTCGACATTAACATTCATTTTCTCAACGAACACACTCAGAACAAGAAAATGCGTTCGTTTAAGTGCTCATGTCCTCGTTTGATACTTACTTAGATCTACAAAAGTTACACTGAGAGCATGATGAATTCCGGCGTTGCTAAACTCGGATGCATCATGGTTCTCAATTTCCAGATTTTTATATAAAAAAAAAAATCCTCATTTAACCAAACTAATAATTATGGTTTAGATCTTCAAACAACATTCTCTGTTTGCAAATTAACCAAACTAAAAAAAAAATATTCTCAGGATTTATCTATATTTCTAATTATATTTACATATGCATCACATCAATACAAATATACATCCCATTGTATGACTATTTTTCAAGATCACAAATAAAAAAAAAGCTTCAACTATAACCAATACAGTTAACTATCCCTTAACTCGAAATCAACCCACACAGCCTCCTATGACATTTAACCTTTCATGGTAAATCAAAACAAACCCGCCGGTCCTCTATCAGAAGAAAAAAGATGTATTATTATTATTTTTAAGAAGGTACCATGTTGATAGAAAACCTTGAAAGCAACTGCGGAATCCCTGCTATTATCGATCCATAGGTCTGCAAATGACATCAACATACTGATCATGGTAAACCATTGACATTCTTTTACATAAGAAAAAGAACTGTGAAAAGAATGCGACTTCTAAGGCAGAAAAGGACGCATACCTTGTGATTTTCGTGAAGCTGACACATTGGAACGGCTAATAACTTGAAATTCTTAGGCACAATGAAGTCCCGATTTGATGGCAACTTCACAAGGTAGAGTTTAGTGCACTCCTGCATACACACAAATGGAATACATCATTATTCATTGTGCGAGAGGCGGATCTATGTAGATAAGCGGGGTTGGAAATGCCTCCAAAGGATGATCTTGACCCTAAAATAGGCCACGACGTAGTCCTAATCAGTTGCAACTTATAATCTCACTTCCTATGTTCCTAGACTTGGGTTATAGCCAATACAATTCCATATTTTGTTTGTGTCGTAAAACGCGTTAGATATGAATCATATGATTGTTCGGTTGTTGTGGGAAATGATTGTTTTGAGGAAATTTATGTGGTCCATCCTAATCCAACACGTTTGACCCGTAACTATTTGCTTCTTTTTCTTGTACTACAATGTAATTATGTTTGTATATGGGTTTGGAGCCGGGGTCTCATGGGAAGCATCGTTTCTATATTCTATCCACTAGACATAGCCTAGAGGTAAGACTTGCCTATATCCCACCTTCCCCTGTTGGGTTAATCTTGATGGTTTGGGTTGTTTACGAGTCACGAGTACGGGTCAAACGGTTAGCTTTTGGTTTGTTTTATTTAATGATGAAATAAAAGGGATAAAATTGAGTTGACCGAACCCATGGGGAGAATTAGAACGTTGGATTACTTGGTCATAGGAAGTGTCCGATTCTATAGGAGTAGTGGAGAGGTTTTAGCAAATATTTGTTCAATTCTGTTGGATCCTTGAAGTCATTGTAGGCTATAAAAAGGCCATGTTCATTCATAATAATATAAAAGTGATATTAGCATCAAGTCTTTTTCTTCTCTACATATTTACATATATATACGTGAGTTAATTGTGTGTGTCGAGTAGGGTCTGAACCAACATCCCCACCCATAACCCCATCAATAGCTCGGCTATTGATGGGACTATACCGGATATGATTGTCGTTGTTCTTCTATTACAATGTAATGTAATTACTTTTAAGACCCCTACAAAAATACCTGGATCCGCAACTTGATCCATCTATTATATACATTAATTAATGTAGTGAAAAAAAAATCACCTTGGGGATTTTGCCACCTGAAGGCAAATACGGGTAAGGCAGTGTTTCAAAGTCGGTTTTCCACCATGTTCCAATGCATTCACTAACCTAAAGAAATGACACTCAATGCATTTATCTTTTCAATATCAAATATGAAGATCAGATTCAACGTGAGAACTACATATACCTCCCAATCGGTTCGATAATTGTCATCATCAACACATAGTTTGCTAAGGAGCTTACGTTTTAAGCCATCGACATCTAGAAAGTACATACTTTGTTAACCTTCAATGTACTAAGTTGCATACAATTGGGCATACCAAGTGATTCAAATACTCAACAAGGAAGATTATTAATTTCTCACCAGATTCACTTGGCCTTAACCGGCCACCGGGAAGCTTGTATATGCAGTTTTTGGATTGCAACAACAATACATGAGGATGCTTGAATAATTCTACCTGATTAACCAATTTATAAAATAAAAAAACCAAATAGTAAGATGATTTCAAGCTCACCTTCATCAACTGAATGTAAGTTCAGAAAAATAGTTCTTAATAACAAACAATTACAAATTTACAATGATATGGCAAAATAGATCTAATCGTGTTAATCATGTCAAAGAAGACGCAATTAACACAAGTATCAAACATGAAGACGACATTTAATTTAACTACTTTATTTCTATAACTTTTTTTTTTGACTAAGAGGTGTGGAGACCCCCCCCCCCCCCCCCCCCCCCTCCATTTTTTGCAATGTCTTGGACAACAACACCACCCCCCATCCCTTATGTCCTCTCTGAGACATTGGAGACGGACCAATGGCATGTTTATTTATTTATTTATTTATTTTTAACCTTTCCAATGGACCAATGAAATGCTTTCTTTATTTAGAAAAAAAAAATAATAAAATAAATGCTTGAGACATGAGGTGTTGGTGTCTCCACACCCCACTCATGTCTCAAAAAGTTTGAGACACCAAGAATCCAATGTGGCATCCTACATGGCATGGAGACATGACCTTTCTCATGTCTCCACACCCTAGTTTTATATACCAAGAAAGAGAAATAATGAAAAAAAATGACGTAGACTGTCTGTAATTATAATTACTTTTTAAAAACATAAAATTACATATTGTACTTTTTATTACGGGAAAATCACCAAAATGGCCATTGACTTGGTCAATTTACCAAAATAGCCACCTCCCATCTCTTGGGAGAGTCGGCTCACAGGTCCCGAGGCGTCTTCGTGAGACCTCAGTGATGGACCACTAGCTGAGCGACACCTCACCCGTCTCCTCACCCGTCTTTGGAGAGACGGTTCGAGACGTCTTTGTGAGGCTTTAGCCTACACACTTCCCAGCCTTGACGAAGTCGATCGGACGATGTACTCTTCTTTTTTATCGCTTAATATTAATCTCCGGTGACGGCTCTAATGACGTTTCCGATGGGTGACGTCTTTGGTAATGGCGTCTGTGTATTTTTTTTCCCGGTGACGTCTCCGGTGGTGGTGGCGTCTTTGTGTGGTCGCCGGAGCGATGATGGTGGCGTCTTTGTGTAGTCGCCGGAGAAAAAAAAATGGTTTCTACATTTTTCTACCAGCGGAGGCGTCGCCGGAGACGATGGTGACTGCGAGTTGCAGGTTTCCAATACGTCACCGGCTGTTGAAGGGAAAGTACGGACTGCAGACTGTGTGGAGCAGGGAGAGAGAGAGTGTGTTGGAAAGGGTGTAGATTTTTTATTATATTTTTGAACACGTGTCGCTCAACTATTGGTTCATCACTAAAGTCTCATGGAGACGTCTCGGGACCGGTCAATGGCCATTTTTGTGATTTTCCCTTTTATTACTTCTTAATCACAAACAATTACAATTACGATGATGTAACAAAACAGGTTTAGTCATGTTAAACAGGCCAGAGACAACGCAATTAACACAAATATCAGAAATGCAAATAACTCGTTTAATCTATAATAATATTTATTTTATATGTTTTACGTACCGAGAAAAAAGAAATAATGCAGGCAAACTAGCTTCTAATTTTAATTATTTAAAAAAATATATAATAACATAATATAATTATCAATTCGTGTCATAAACAGACAATAAAATTCGAATTTGTAAAACGTACCAAAATGACTGCCTCTACACAGGTCCGCATCCCGTGAGCATCAAACTTGGATTTCAAACGCAAGGCACGATCACCTAACGTTTCGTCTTTCAATGCAGCAGCAGCTGCTGCTTTAGAACTAAAGAAATAGTTACTCAGAGGATAGATATCCACAATCTGCTCACCACCGTTGTTCATAATCATCATGGGCATTTCATTTGATTACTTTTTATTAGCAAACAATCTTATTATAAATAAATAAAAAGATGGTTGTAGAATTATGCAGAAGATAGTGTTTTGGTGGTGTGTATGTATATATGTTAAATATTAATATTAAGATTAATATTATATATAGGGTTTGGAGACGTGGCAGTTGAAGAAGGTGATGACGTGGCGACACCATAGAGAAACGTCGGTGAATGCTTCCAGATGAAAACGACGTCGACTTAGTTAGTTCCGTTAGTGAGGGTTAGTTACTTTGGGCTTGTTCTTGGACTCGCTCTATATTGAGCCCATATTTTTATAACTGGGCCTGTCTTTGTAGCCCGTTCTTATATAATAATACCAAATTTGGTATCATTAAGGAGTCATGAAATACACGACACCAATTAGATTCTTTTAATCGTGTATCACATTTTTATTGTCACTAAACATATTTAAATATCTCATCTATAGCGTATCCAACTTTTCTTTTCTCTTCTTTGTGTATCATTCTGTATTTCTATTGTTCATTACTCACTTCAATACGCGACATAAACTAGCATATAAATTCATATTTATGTAGGGTTTTGTGGATCTTTTGTTTAGTTTACTACAAGAGGAAAGGCCATCAAGGGTACTTACTCTAGCCCTGACCAATCCCACTTCGCCATGTCAAAATGGACCAAAGTACCATAGATATTCATCATTTGTCTTTTTTTTTTTTTAAATCTGCAATCTCGTACAATTAGATCAAGTCATTCGAGACAAGGCCGGCCCTAAGGGGGTGCGGGGAGGACTCCCGGCCCGGGCCCAATTTCTAAAGGGGCACTTTGAGTGGCGACAGGTGTTTTTTTTTTCTACAAGTATTTTCTTTCTGTTTTCGATCAAAAAAAAAAAAGATTTCATCTTAAACATCACTGGTTATAAACTCAAGAAGACGAAGAGTAAATAAGAAAAAAGACGAGTCATACATGATAAACTAGATTGGAAGGATACGACAGAATTAAAAAAAAAAGTTGAAGTGTGTTACTTGAGATTTGTATTGTGGTACAGTAATTGTGCAGCCTTTGCAGTAAATTGTAATATATAGAACTACTACAAAACAGTAATTCTCTCACGCTTTTGCACATGTTGCAAGTCAAATTCCTTTTGTTAAAAAGCTTTTGTAGTCTAGACATAAAATAATGGTCCTTCAAATTATTATGAAATTTTAAGAAATGGTGGTTTTTTTATGAGCCAATTAGCCAAACATATTAATTTTTATGATTATTACAACACATTCAGTTCTATATCCGGTTCGACTGGTCCGACTAGGGAACCGGTAAGGACACTGGTTCAATGTCCGCTTCAGTTATGAAAACATTGCTTAAAAGATCTAAGACTAGGGGGTACATATTTGACGGCTCGGCCCGGACACTTGAATTTTCAGGACCGGCCCTGATTCGAGAAGTGAAGGGTTACCATTCAAAGCTTGTGATGTCAAACCACTATAATGAGGATAAAACCGTTTTTTTTTTTTTGCTCAATAGTGTAAATTTAAGAGTATTCTGTCCGAAAAATTAATACGTATTGGGTCTGGCCCCCCTAATTTAAGACTCCCATAACTTTAGGGACTTTAGCCCCCTCGCCCCGAAAATTTTGTTCAAGCTTCGCCAATAATTGAGGGGATAGTAGCTTGATTTCGTGGGAGAAAATACTTTTGTGGAGAGCAACGTGGGCATAGAATATGGATAGACTCGTTTGGATGCATGAAGGAATTATGGGGTGTGCTACTCAATGAGGACTAGAACGATCATTTGTGGATTGTTGTAATATGTTAGACGTTCTTTCAGTTGCTAACAACATAATGAAACCTTACCACGCACAGTCGGGCATCGATTTTGTGAGTAAGTTCTTTTAGTATAGTTTTCGTGTTCTATATAACAAATTATATTGTATTTTATTAACTTCAAAAATTATTTTACATCTATATATTGTTACTAACTAGTAGAATATACAGCGCACTGCAACAGGCATCCCTGAACATCGAAATGTGAAAAAAAGAACGTCACAGCGGTATATTCATAAATCATTAAAAACTTGCGTCATTAAAAAATGAATGTTAAGAAAAATTAAAGGGATCAAAACACAAATACAAAAAGACATGTCGCAATGGTATATATGAATGTTGGAATGTTGGATGAGTTGCTGACTTATCACAAATTCTTTATGAACACTTGTAATAGATATATCAAAGTAAATGCACAGCGGAATGTATTAAGGGGGTGTTTGGGATTGATTATTCAAAACAGATTATGTGTTTTGAAAAAGCAGGGGTGGAGCTGCTAATAGATTATTGCATTTTGGTAGCCTAAAAAACTGATTATCTGCGTTTTTAAAACGCAATCTCAAATACTAAAAACTGATTATCTGCGTTTTCAAAACGCAATAATCTAAAAGTCAAATTCAAAACGCAATAATCTAAAAGTCAAATTCAAAACGCAATCCCAAACACCCACTAAGTGTTCTAAGTTAAAGTATCACTTTTAGCAGGAGTAAATGCTCCCCCTCAATTATAGAACTAAAGCAGTTAATATGAGAATCAAACAGTTAGTAAATAAAACAGTTGTAAATGCTTAAAATAATTCTCATATATTAGAAATGGTTTTCTGCAAAAGATATCTAAAATAGATGGTGTGAACACATCTATTTATAGACAGAACAATACGTACGTTGGAAGTATTGAAACTAATATAATAATACTACAACAGGCTGTAGTATTGGAACTTGTATATAAAGTAACAAAAACTAATATAAAACTAAACTACTGAAGTATAAGTGTGGTGGGAAGCTTCTATTGTATCTGCAGAAGAACAAACAACTTCTGATGACAAAGTTGTTCTTCAGGTGTTCTGTCTGGTTCACCTTCAGCACGTTGTTCTTCAGTACTTGTATCAGCTTCTTCAGTCTTCTTCTTCTTCAGCAGTTTCTATACTTAGCAAAATATGCAGAGAATAATTAGACTAAGGTTGAGCTGGCTTGTCAATCCTCTTTAACCCAACAATCTCCCTATGGATTGATGAAACCAAAACCTTATCTAATCTTTATTTTCATTTCTTTTACAATCAAGAATTCTCCAAATTTCTCTAACCATGGAGATCTTGAGCTGGTTAACTTGTTGACCAGTGAGAAGTGGTCCTAGTTTTGGTTCAATGTACTGAACAGCTAAAAGGTCTTTTGTGGAAAGGTTGTTCAGCTCATGTGTGTGATGTATGACCTTGCAAGAACAGTCTTCTCTTTCCAAACAATAGCATTTGATCTGTGAGTGAAGGACTATTTCACTATCTTTGATTTAGACTTGTCAAAGTCTAACTTGTAGGGCACTATACCCTGTTCTTGGTTTAGACCTGATGTTTGTGGTTCTTCAATTTCCGTGATGATCAGGTTGGATCTCCTTCTATGTTAAACATGTACAACACCAGGTGTATCACTTTGAATAGGAATGTGATGTTCAGTGATCATCTTGGTTTGTTTTTGTTCTGTGATGGTTTAGGTCAGTTGATAGGAAAATGTAGAAGGATCCTTATGTTGAGTGATTAAAGGTTTTTCTTCCCAAGATATGTCTTGATCTACTATCTGATTGCCTTCAAGTATAATCATCTTGAAAAATGTCTTGATTTATTCCTCTGATTTCTTTTGTTTCTTGGCAGCTGGTTTTGTTGGTGGTTTCCTTGCAGGATCAGAAGTTTGGGAAACTTCTGATGGTTTAAATTTTTCTAGATTGGGCTTTTGCAAGGCCTCGAATTTCTTATATGTGTCAAGAAGATCAGCTTCTTTCCACTTTGACAATTGAACCATTGTGCCATAATCATTTGTTGCCAGTTCATCAATGATTTGGGCTCTCTTCAACTTTCTTTCCTTTTCAGTAGATAGCCTATGTTCAAGTTCTGAAGTTGAGACTTGAGAGTCCACTGAGAGAATGTTTCTTAGCTTTGCTGTTTTTGCTGATATAGTTCATCAGTTGTTGTCTCTTGTCTTCTTCAGCATTATAAATTTGCTCTTCTTCAAGTCTCTCTAGCTCATTTAGCTCTTCTTCCCATGTTTTTAACTTGGCCTCATAGCTTAAATCTTCCCTTGCGTCTATCTTGTTCCACAACTCATCCTCTTTTGCCTTCTTCTTCGCTTCCTTTAGTTTCTTTTCAAGTTCTTCTGAACTGAAGGCAAGGGGTTCAGGGTTTAAAACTACTGAAGGTTTAGATGGGGCAGTTAGAATGGGTACAGTTGGAAGTATGATGAACGAACTATGATTACAATGAATGTGTAGTATTGTGTGTGTGTAGAGAGAGATTATCAGGTGTTTGCTAGCTAGTATCAAGTGTTTGATAATGTGTAAGTGCCCTACTTTTGTTCATCATGCCCATATATAATTACACGAAAGTAAATAGTGAATCCCATGATATCCGCTACTTAGTTATGCTCCTTGAATGACTCAGGTGACCGTTTGAAGCTGTTTCATCTGAGTTAGTCGTTTGTATTAACTGTTTCATGGTTTTTCGCCTTGAAGTCAACACGTGTCGGTTACACTTTGACCTATTCTTTAGGCTTGGACTTGAGTTGCACGTATAACTCTATCATCTTCAGCTTCCTTGACTAAATAAGACAATGGTGTCGTTGGGAAATAATTATTAGTCTTCATCATCGCATGAATATACTTGCAATAATATTTAAACAAGATAATTTGTTAGTCTATCCTCAGGATGCACATAGGTCAGAATGTTGTTACGTCCTGAAGTCTGCTAAGTCATTCACTATCCTGAGGATGTCACATAGAATATTTGAGGTAAATCCATCCTGAGGATTTCACCACCAACAACAAGTGTAACTACTATAGCTACAAGTTGTTCTTTAATATATATAATAATTTTATTCTGACGTTCAACTGTCATAAGATGAAAAAATTACCTGCTTGCTTTCTATAAAGTTTTACCTTCATAACGTTAACATTCTGAACCAAAAAACTACATTTGCAAGTAAAGTTACATTACATTCATAACGTTAACATTTACAAATTTAAATTTCTAAAAATTTACATTTACATTTACATTTACATTTGAGTGAGTTAATTGCCAAAATGGCCCCTGAGGTTTTCCCCAAATTGCTTGTTTTGTCACCAAACTTGATTTTTATCACTAGAGCCCCGCAGAGATCAAAAAGTGCCAAATGGTCACTTTTTAACCGAGTAACAAAAGTCAGTTAAGTCCTAGGGGCAATTTCGTCCTTTCGTGTCTCAACATTTTAAAACCCTTTTTAACTCATTCTTCATAAATTCTGATTCAAACTCATCTCCCACCTATATTCAATCATACGAACCCTAATTCCCAAATCATACAAACCCTAATTCCCAAATCATACAAACCCAAATCGATTAACTAACCCACTAACCCACCTAGACGATGGTATTCTGCAAATGTGGAGCTCCAACAACCATACATGTGTCTTCCACCTCTGGAAACCCTGGTAGGCGTTTTTTCTGCTGCAACAAGAAGGGGAGAAGTTGTGGTTTCGTTTGTTGGACCGAACTACCCTTGGCTCAGATTCCTAATACTATCAATGATAGTGAAGAGAATGAAACACTGAGACTCGACAACACAGCCTTGCAGACCTTGGTTGGGACACTCAAATCCAAGAACAAGAGGCTGAAAACTTATCTATGGATGACTTGGTTTGTAATCATCATGTATTTTATCATGTTTTAGTTGAATGTAGGTTGTTTTGTAATGGAGTCTCTTTGTAATGATACAAACCATGAAATGTATGGTGTTTCTTATTGTAATGATCACTGATGGTTGAAGTTGCAATGTATGTTTGCAAATGATTTTGTTATAATGATAAATGAAAGTTTGTAATGATCAAGAACAATGCTTATAACCAAACAGAAACATAGAAAAGCATCAGGACATAACTAACAGAAACATACAAAAGCAAAGCACATACTTAAAGTAGTCTTGTGCATACATGAAAGACACGATGAAATAGACATATAAGTCTAAGTCAGGAAACATAACTAACAAGAAACAACAAGCCTACTTCCAATGATAATCATCATCCGAACAGTAGTCCGAATCTGTTCCATGCTCTCCTTCATAGGGATCATGGTACCAATCATCCTCCTCTGGGTTGGAATAATTCCATGCATTCTTTAACACCTCTGGGTCATAGTCTCTACATGGGTCAAGCTCCTCTTCTTCAACCGGTTCTTGAACTGCCTTTCCTTTAGCCTTTTCATCAACCTTTGTAACCTCTTTAAAATTATCTTCAACTTCTTCAACCACCTTTTCATCATCTTTTTCAACAGTCTCTTGATCAACAATTTCAGGCTTCTGGAATGCAGGTAGTGCAATAACAACTTGCCTATCCATTTTAGAGATGAAAAATGAAGTTGGAATGCATGAATGTTGTGCAATATTGGGTCATTTAAATAAGCTGAACATTTAAGTATGCTATCTACTTGAAATCTACCCACTGAACTAATAAATGTACTTCATTGAATGCAACTACTACACAAGTGTTATACTGTCAGAATATTGCCTATACACTTTTCTATGCCAAAATGGCTCCTTATGTTTGGTCCAAAATGCTACATTAGCCTTAAAAGTCAAATAAGGGAATGAATAAACTGCCAAAATGGTCATAGTACCATACTAAAAATAACCAAAACAAACCACTGAAAAATACATTAAACTGCCAATTTGGTCATAATACCATACTTACTTGATACTCTCCAGGGCCACACCAAATGACATAATATTGGCTAGCATCATTTTTTATCTTCTCAAACAGGTCTGTGGCTCTTGGTGTTAAAGGGCCTGATGATTTTGAAATCATTGTACGAACAATCTGTAACGCCCAGCGTTTTCGAATAATATAATAATAATACTTTATTCATAAAAACGATTCATTAATTCGTTAATAATAACATATCGTTACCGCGAACACATACCTACTCGCTAATAACCATAGCTATTTAGTTATATAATGTCGAAAATAATTATCACTAAACTTGCCAAGTAACGAGGAACAAGTTAACTCTTAAAAACTTTAACGCGACTATATAAAATTAATCTATAGTCCAAATACTCGTTTTGAATTGTTTTATATAAACGAATTTCATAAATAATTATCCTATTGATTTGACGAGCTAAATCCTAAACGAGACCGAGTCAGTAACTGGCCCGTATACGCAGTTGGCATCTACCTAACCTACTTAGCTAACCCTAACTATATAACCCTCATAATATCACCTTCCATCACACTAACTGTAACACCCCAACCGATGGCGGAATCATCGAGGTGTCACGTAGTGACGATTGTTCAAAAGCGCATGGTACTAAAATGTAAATATATTATTGAATAATTTTAATTGTCTTACATAGATGAAATGGGAAAAATACAAAAGTCTGAACGAAACATGAAAATTGAAATAACTTAATAAAAGCAAGCACTAAAATCCAATGCTATGGAACTAAGATCAAACTGCACCCGAAACATGTACAAAATAGGTTTTGTCAACATAAGAAATGTTGGTGAGCATTCCTAGTTTTAATACATATAGTAAGTTGGAAAAAAATGGTATACAATTCAAGTGCAAAGCTACAGTGCAATTATGTAAACTATGTAACATACAAATGAGCGAAATCAATCCTGTGACTGTATAATGTACTAAATGAACGGCGGTGTACTTATCCAATAAATGGATAATAACTTAACAATGACCACGGATTCTCCGATGAAAAAGGGGGAGAATCAACCTAGGCGGGTTGTCAATCCAATAGCGCTATCCAATGTTAAGGTCGGCTTGTACAATGTTAATGATTTCACTAAGTACAAATGTATTCTACATGTAATGTCTAAGCATAAAGCACGTTTGTAAGCAAATGCACATAGTACTAGAATTGTATTGTAAAAATGTGAACTTGTATTTGTAATTTGTATAAGTGTACATGTAACACCCCAAAAATGAATAAAATCAAAAAGGGGATAGGAAATACTCACATTCTCCAAATGACTAGATGACTAAGCGAGCGTGAAAATGCGAGCAATCCAAAGGTTCAACAACGAAACTAGTCCAATTTAGAAGAAAAGAAACCGAATAGGAAAAAATATCAAGCTTCCAATTCGCCAATTACAAGAGCTTATAATCAAAGCTTCAAATGTAGAAGTAATATACTCTAGAAGAAAGGTATGAGGGAGAGTTTAATCGAATTGAAACAATTGAATTAGAGGTGCAAAGTGTAATGGGTCATAGGTGGGTTTTTATACTAGTTTTGGATTCAATTAGCCATTAAAATTGGTCAACACCATAAAGTAAGGTTTTATGATGAATTGAATTTTTGACTATGACTTTGACTGTTTGACTAAGACTTTGACTAGGACATTGACTGGGACTTTGACTGTGACTTTGACTGAGACTTTGACTGTGACTTTGACTGAGACTGTCTTAGCAGACCACGAGGGCTAAAAAAATATTTTTTCTAATTTAATCAATTTTAAGTTATAGACTTGTTTCCTTCTGTTTCTAAGTTGTTTTAGGACCGAAAATTAAGGGCTTTGAGTATCAAGGTCTGAAAAATACGTGCTCGGGTGTAGTTTGAGTATAAAACGTGCATACTTTTACTTATAAAAATTATAAGTTTTATTAAATTGTGAATTTTGGTCCTATTAAAATACAAAGACTAAAAATGAAAATTTCGAAATAGTTGAGGAACCAATTATGCACATTTATGAAAAGTGAAGGGTGCAGCTTGTCACACTAACCCACTGCTCCCTCTCATTACAAACCTCGCAGCCCTCTCTCTTTCTTGATGCAGCAGGCGGCTGCCGCCGCCGACCACCCGAGCTCCGGCTCCGCCAACAACCATCAACACCACAGTCAACCACCACCTGAACCGTTTACCCTCTCATCCCTTCTCTCCCTCACCCGAACAACTCTCATCCCTTCTCTCTCTCCTGCACTCTCTCTCTCATCTCGTTCTCTCTACCCCTCTTCCTTTAAACAGCGACCGGCCACCACCATGCTTGGTGGTGGCGGCGTGAGGGTTAAAAAAACGAGAGGGACAAGAGTGATGCTAACCGTGGTGGTTCAGGGAGCGGCTACAGTAACATTGGGGGTTTGTCTCGGAGAAGCCACAAGATGGATGTGAATCTCGGTGTTAGTCCGGCTCAGTTTTGACTTGGGTTGGGTCTGTGGTGCGATGGTCACAAGGTCAGATTCGGTCAAGTTTTGGTTCCGGTCGGGTGGTTCTGTGAAGACAAAAGGGCCGGTTCGGGTTCATGGGTGACAGGTGACGATGGTTCAGTGGAGTCCGATGGTGGTGTTGTTGTTGATCCAGTGGGTTTAAGACTCGGGTCAAATCTGACCTGATTTTTGGTTCGATTCAGGTTTGGCTTTGGTTTGGTCCTTGGGTTCATGTTCGGTTACATTCGGATCAAGATGCTCGTTGGGTTTAGGCGTGTTCCTTGTGCTCAGGAAGGTTAGGCCTGTTCTTGTTCGTTTTCTTTGCGGTCAACCACAGTCAAACTGGTCAAGATCTGGTCAAACCTGGTCAACCGTGGTCAAAGCTGGTCAACTCCAGTTAACTGTCGAAGTTGGTCAAACTCTAGTTCTAGACGAATGCGTATTCGATTCGAGAGTTGTTCGCGGGAAGGTATAACGCGCGCCACGATCTTAGTTTATTTTTATTTATTTTTTTTTCGTGTATATTGTATATAAATACTTATTCTAAAAGTGTAAGCGAACCGAACCGATTGCGACTAAAAACTATTTTTTTTAGTGACTTGAAGAATGGAAAAATAACTAACTTATTATATACTTAATGTCGCGAGGATAATTAAAGGTTAAACTACATATGTCTACATATCACTTGTCGAAATGTATAGTTTCTCATTATTTTAGCGTTTTAAGTTAAACCATTCGTCGAGTAAAATAACTTAGTTAAATAATGTTGCGTGTTGTGAAATTTGACTATTGATTTTGGGAATAATATAGACAACATGAGTTGTCGGTTTCTTACAAAAACAGAGGAAACTCTGCCCAAATTCTTATAAAATATAAGAAACAAATTGGGCTTTCATGTTGTAATTACGTGTAAACGAAATTCGTGTTTTTATAAATGATATTCTTAACTCCAAAACCTCACCTCGTTAAAATAGAAACATTTATAAAAAATACATAGAAACATATGTATATGTTAACATCTAGAAACATATATACTATCCAAGATACGAGACAAATTAACATTCGAATCAAGCTACGTAAATATTGTTTCTTTAACCAGAATTTGTTGTTGACATAACGTCAAGTCGAGACATTGAAAGATATATTAAAGCATTATTCCAAGTAACTACACATACGTATATATTCTTGTGAAACCAAACCAAGTTACCATCGGTTCGTTAAGCTATACACATTAAGACACGTATTGTTTACAATACGAGTCTAGGTAGTTGGATAAACTATCTTTACAACCATGACAAAAACAAGCTTATTTGCATTAGAATTTAAGGCATCATTTATTTGTAATAGGATACAAGAGTTCAATTAATCCAAGTTCAGACTTGTTGCTACTTGCTAGCACTTACACAGTGAATTTCAGGTGAGTTTACGTAACCATGTTTATGCAATTCTTTATACTTGCAACATTATACTTAAGCAATTCTACATACATGTCTAGTTGTAAACTTTAATGCCTCATGATTTAGACAACAACAACAGTTAGACTTACGCTTCAACATACATAATCATTAGCTATGGCCAAGCCGGCGATACTCAATAATAGATCTATTGGATTGACAATCCCACCTAGATTCGTTGACCATCTTTTATGGGGAGCGCAGGTGATTGTTATCGTTCCAACATAATATTAAGGTGAACCGTGGATGACGGGATGGACCTAAACTAGTCGGAGGTTTGATTATGTGCATTCAACACTTCATGTTTATTCATGTAGACTTAAACTTACGATAGACATATGAATTGCTAAACTTTTATTCTTAAACTTAATTGCTTGACATGGCTTATGTATTCTCACCAACTTCTAGTTGACCCCCCTCTCCATTTTTTTCCAACTCAACTGGTAATAATGATGCTTGAAGTTTAGAGAGTTAGCATGAGGAGAAAATTTGAAGTTTATGCCTTGTTTGATTATTTGATGTAGACTTTAATGTAATTCAATATTGTAATGAAATAAAGGATTATTTAAACATATGTATTACCATGAGCTACTGAACAATCATCACTATGCGACACCCCGATGTTTCCACCATCGGTTGGGGTGTTACACAATCATTAACCTCTTCATACAATACTCCCTTACGAATTCTAGACAGGTGATAATGGGTTTATCCCTGCCTAGGATCAACTGCCTATTGAACACCTCACAGAGGTTGTTCAACAGGATATCACACTTTGGCCTCTCTGAAACATAAACAAGCAATCATAGTCAAATATTCATTCAAAACAAACATAAACAACCATTCTTACCATTAAAAAAAGCTATGGACTAGTGTTTTGATGGAATAGCCTTCAAGTAATCATACAGTGCCTTGTCTTCATTCATGATTGGGCACTGTAATCACCATTAAGATTAGCATTTGCCATTACCTTAGCCCTACAGATCTGATTACCTGTTACTTGAACTTGGTATTTGTTCACCATGATTTGTTGTAGTGCCCCTGTCCTAATTTCTGGATTTGTTTGAAGAATATGCTCAATCTTTCTTGCAAGCCAACTCACTGTGCACAAATTGACATCACGTGTTTGCATACATTCATGTTTCTTGTGAAGTGTCACTATAATCCATGTGCCCTTTTGTTTCAGATTTGAGGCATGCAATGTCCACGGACATGTGGGTTCTAACTTCTTTTTAGAAGTTTGTCCCCCTTTGGACTCAATTAGCATCTTGTCTTTACAAGTATGGGCCTCACCATCTTTACCCTTTACTCCACTTGACCTACTCTTTCCCTTACTTGAAATTACCACATTATCCTTCTGTTTTGATGAAGTTTCAAATTTACCATTCACATAACCTTGTCCCACAGGCTTTATACTCCTCGGATTTAGACCAAGACAAGAAACCCTAAATCTCCTTCCTTCATTTCTTACTATATGCAGCTGCCTCCTAGTCTTTATTGCATAATCCTTCACCATATTCTTAATGATTTTTTTATCAGCAAAACATTGTCCAAGAGAGAATGGGCAATCTGGAGTCCCTTCTGAACCAAATGCTTTTCTTTCTCTCCTTTTTCTCCTACAGTCCCTAATAGCTCTGTGCAAAGTGTTGCTGTCTTCTGCATCACTGAAACTATCAAAATTATCTAAGTCTATGTCAATGTCTTCCTCAAGTGGGTCAACATTTTCATCATCACTAGCATTAAAGTCAACATCAGCCTTATATTCATCCATGTTAACTTCAATATCATCATCTGCATTATCCTCATCAACTATGAAGTCTCTATCCTCCCCATCACTACCCTCATCAGTACCCTCATCAGTACCCTCATCACCAGGCTCATGATCACCATCATCTGGATCAGGGTTTACATGAGTACCCTGCTTCACCTTATTCTTCTTAATGGCCACAAGTCTTCTCCCACATTCTTGAAGTATATAAGAACTACTACTATCACTATCCTCATCCTTAACATCATCAGTTCCACCATCAACAACCTCATCATCTTCCTGATAAAAAATTTCCTCGGTTATTACACCTGTTTCAGTATGATCAGACTATGTTGCCTGGGTTATGACACCTATATCTCTAGGATCAGGCTGTGTTGGATTACTTGAATTTGATACGGTTACAATAGGTTGCACATAAATTTCTATCATCCTATGTTTTCCAGCAAATGTCACCATTCTATTATAATCAGTTTCATCATTCAATGGTCTTAACCCAAAGTCTAAATCCTCACCTGGAACTTTATAATAATACCTAAAATTGGACACATCCTCTTCTGAAATACCCAATATCTAAGATCATGTCATTCAGCATTGCAGCAACATTAACATCAACATAGTCAATATATGCAACTTTACCTCCTACATAATTACTATCTGGAAAATCAGTCAGCTCACCCCCATAATGCAACTCCACTGAAAAAAGCTCATGATTGTTACCTGAAAACAAAGAAAAAAAAACTATATTATTGATCATGTCGACGTGTGAAGACAATAACGATGATGAAAAAGCAACAATAACTTACGATATTCAAGGTCAGGATAGAAATCAGCATGCTTGTCTTGAAACTTCCACATTATCAAACTTGGTACAATATCAAAGAGAGGTGACGAGGAAGACGAAGGTGAAAAGTTAGGGTTTTTACTTGGTTGATAATGACTGATTGGGGGTAACAAGAAGGAGTTAAAATGGGTTTTAAAACATTGGGAGATAAAAGGATGAAATTGCCCTTATGACTTAACTGACTTTTGTTACTCAGTTAAAAAGTGACCATTTTGGCACCTTTTGATCTCTGGGGGGGCTCCAGTGATAAAAATCAAGTTTGATGACCAAACAAGCAATTTGAGAAAAACCTCAGGGGCCATTTTGACAATTAACTCTTTACATTTACATTTACCAAGGTAAAAAAAAAAGTAAAAAAAATGATGATGGCAAATTGGTAAATAAAAGAAAAGACAGAGTCAAAGCTGTTTCAGCAAGCCAAGCCTCAAATGACTGCCTGTTGTCTGTCTGATTTCGTGTCCTGAGCCGCTTCTTCTTATTATTATGTTCTAGAGAGAGAAACAACCAAACAGGTTTTTTAGAGAGAGAAACAGAGAGTCCCCACAGCACATCACATATTGCTTTGCTTTGCTGTTTGTACAATATACAAATATACATACACATATACATACAAACTCTTACGTCATTACAGAGGTAGATAGAAAGAAATATTCCAAAAAGTTACCTCCTTTGCATCATCATCATCCTTTACAATCTTTGTGAATTAATCAATCTTGTGTTTCTTCTTTACAATCATCATCTTGTTATTATTATCGATCTGGGCTTATAGAGTGGTTTGTGGGTTCTTCAACTCTTGTCTCCATTTCATTGATGAGAAGAAAGATCAACTGGGCTTTCTTTTAATCATCTTTAATGGTACTATGTTTTCTTTAATTATTTCTATTATTATTGTTTGTTATTCAAGTCAAATCTGTTCAACCATGTTTCCAAATCTTTTGATCTTATTTTCTTTTTTTTTTTTTTTTGTTAATTTGATTGATACTATTATTTATTATTATTATTTTTTTTTTGCTAAATTTAAGTTGGAAAAGATGATGTTTTTATGTGATTAGATTGAAGGGCTAATTAAGCTGAATCTTGTAGTTGCAAAGTTGTTACATATGTTATGAAGGAAAATAGGGGTTTTGTATTATTTTTAACATTTTGTTTGGCCCTTATGATTTGTTGATTATTGTTATGGAGCATGCTTGCTTGATGTAGTTTGGTAATTCTATGTTCATGAGAAGAAAAGTACCATTGGACGCCTTCATTTTTGACAACTTAGTAGACGGGTATTGATTGTGTATAATAGGTTACATATAGGCTCTATGTAGAGAATAATATTACACTTGGATACCTTTTAGATATGATAATTAGTTAGTTATATAACTAGGCTAACCTTCCCCCAAAAGCATGGAAGGTAAAGAATTTTTTTTTTTTTTTTTTTTTTTGTGTGTGTGTGTGTGTTCGAACCGTCTTTAGGGGTTGGAAATCGGTCGGCGGCGAGTTGTGGCGTATGGTAATAAAGGAGTATGGCCGATCTTTTTATTTTGCGACAATACTCAATTGTAGAGTGTGGGCACCAATGCAACGACAAATTCTTATGGTTTCGAATTTCGATTACGTTTAGAACCATATGACTTGTGAGAAACAATGTGTGGTGACGGACTGACTGACGGCTAAGGTGTTGGGGAGCAGGTTGGTTTTTGCTATGGTGCTAGCACTGAACCCTTGATGAGAGCATGCTGTGTGATGTTGTTTTGAGCCACATCTATCGTTAGTTGTTTTCGAACCGCGACAAACTGACATGGTGACGGGCCGATGAGGGCTTAGAAGTGCATGTTGCGTTTCATCGGTGTTGGTGAGATGCTACTTGTGGTGGCACTTAGGGTTTAATAGGAACTTGGCTCTAGAATAATTGTGTATTTGTTTGTATAATTGGGTTACATATGGACTCTATATATATAAAATATATATTACACTTGGATACGTGAGGATACTAGTACACTTGAATACCTTTTGGATATGATAATATATAAGTAGTCTAATCCACACAATGCTACATTAATTCTATAATTTTGATTTTTTATAGTCCGACTTAACATTTGGATTGCATGAACAAATTGCAAACAATATATGAACTGTTATAAGTATTGTGACTAAGTTCTTTATAGTTAAAAGGTAGCACATGTCATAATTATATGGTATAGTGACTAGCTTATTACATCCATTTTCTAGAATTTACATTTTATTCCTTTTATTTATGCTTATAATATTGAATATTTGTAGGCGGCACCCGTTAATATTATTGTGGGTTCACACGTTTGGGTTGAAGATCGTGCTTTGGCATGGATTGATGGGGAAGTGACCCGAGTTAATGGGCAAGAGCTTCATGTGCATACCACGAAGGGAAAGACTGTGAGTGTTTTTTGGTGTTACATTATATCTAGGGAAAAATGCATAAATTAGAAACAAACTTTACACATTTTTCTTTTATTTATCAACCAACTTTGATTAAGCTCATAATAGAAACTATCTTATAATTATTATCGATTTTAGCAACCAACCTTATTTTTAGCACTTTGCTCTTACACCCGTGTATCAAGTTATAATTCTATCTTGCGGCAACTAGTAGCTTTATTCCTTTTGGACTTTGGTTTGACTTAATTTGACTGCAGATTGTTACCAATGTCTCAAAAGTGTTTCCTAAAGATACTGAAGCTCCTCCCGGAGGTGTGGATGACATGACACGTCTTTCATATTTGCATGAACCAGGAGTGTTACAAAATTTGGCAACCAGATATGAACTTAATGAGATTTATGTGAGATTCAACACTACATCTTTTTAATGATAAAAAAGTTTCTCCTGAATAACAGAATTAATGGATTGTTTATATGATTTTCGTAGACATATACCGGAAATATTTTAATTGCTATAAATCCATTTCAAAGATTGCCTCATTTGTATGATACCCACATGATGGAACAATATAAAGGAGCAGGATTTGGAGAACTTAGTCCCCATGTTTTTGCCGTAGCAGATGTTGCATACCGGTAGACTAATATATCGATAAACTATGAATATTGTATTTTCTTTTGAGTTAATTTACTGAATGTCCCTTCAACTTTAATCTGAGCTATTTATTTTTAATTTTTTTTTTTAAATCAGGGCAATGATTAATGAAGGAAAAAGTAATTCAATCTTGGTCAGTGGAGAAAGTGGTGCTGGTAAGACTGAAACGACAAAGATGCTCATGAGATATCTTGCATATTTAGGTGGTCGATCTGGCGTGGAAGGACGTACAGTTGAACAACAAGTTCTTGAAGTAAGATTGAATTTACTTTATTCCCCTCGACATCTCGAGTCTAGTTCTTGAAATGTTCTGAACACATGTGTATTCATTTGTAGTCAAATCCAGTACTAGAAGCATTTGGGAATGCAAAAACTGTCAGGAACAACAACTCAAGGTATATTTCTGATTTGTTTTTTTTTTCAGTAATGTGTTAATACTTGGAGCTCTTTTCTAAGAAACTTACTTTTGTTTTTACTATGTTGGTTTTGTCATGGTTAAAATAGTCGTTTCGGTAAATTCGTTGAGATACAGTTCGATAAAAGTGGGAGGATATCAGGGGCGGCTATTAGAACGTATCTGCTTGAGAGATCTCGTGTTTGTCAGATATCTGATCCTGAAAGGAACTACCACTGTTTTTATCTTCTTTGTGCTGCACCACCTGAGGTATGTATGTATGAGTAACAAAAAATGGTCCTTATGGTTTGGCAGAAATTATGAATACGGTCCTTATAGTTCATTTATTACCAAAATGGTGACTGTCTTTCATTTTCGTATGCTTTTGTTCCCTTATCCAATTAAATTAATAAATGGATAATGTATGTTGAGGCCAACCAACTAATCAACTTTTATACCAATTTTGGTTGAAAACATGTCAAATGTAGGTTTAAGTGGCTGTCTTCTCAAAACAATTAAGAGCGTTTTTGTCGTTTTCGACCGAAATTGTTATAAATGGAAGTATGAAACCAGATACATAGGTTAAAGTGGTTTTAATATATGGGTGGCCTTCACATAATCCCATGACTAAACTACCCTCATCTTCTTCGTCTATGAGTCACCGGTTGGATAACCAGGACAACTGATCCTGATTGCCTCACCGAGCATTTTTTTTTTCGATCTGCAGGATAGAGAAAAGTTTAAACTGGAAAGTCCACAGTCATACCATTACTTAAATCAGTCAAAATCATTTGAGCTTGAGGGCGTAAGCGATGCTCATGAATATCTTGCTACAAGAAGGGCAATGGACATTGTTGGAATCAGTGAAGAAGAACAGGTTCAATCTCTCTCTCTCTCTTTCTTTTAAAATCATACACATCTTACTTTTATCGTCTTTTTCGCTTCTTACATTTCATGATTCTTCAGGATGCAATTTTTAGGGTTGTAGCTGCAATTCTTCATCTTGGTAATGTTGAGTTTGCAAAAGGAGAGGAGATCGACTCTTCGGTGCTTAAAGATGGGAAATCTAGGTTTCATCTGAATGTGACAGCTGAACTGCTTATGTAGGTTTATTTATTTATTTTTTATTAATATTCTCAGCGATGAATTCTTGGTCAGTCTTAATCTTCGGTTAATCAACAGGTGTGATGCTAAAAGTTTAGAAGATGCGTTGATTCAACGTGTAATGGTGACACCAGAAGAAGTTATTACAAGAACTCTTGATCCTGAAGCTGCACTCAGTAGTAGGGATGCTTTAGCTAAAACAATCTACTCTCGTTTGTTTGATTGGTAAAAACGGATCAAATATTTAATTACATGATTTATAATGTTACGTTCTAAAGAATATTATATTTAGCTTATGGGATCTAAATCTTGTAGGATTGTGGAGAAAATAAACAATTCGATTGGGCAGGATCCGAATTCAAAATCACTAATCGGTGTTCTTGATATATATGGGTTCGAAAGTTTTAAGCATAATAGGTAGTTTATTAGAGCCTATTTTGTTTTAAGGAATTAACTTGCGTGATTTATTTCTGACAGTAGGTTTGTTTGAAATAGTTTTGAGCAGTTCTGTATCAACTTCACAAATGAAAAACTGCAACAACATTTCAACCAGGTTAGGTTTTATCGATCACACCAGTGAAATAATAAATATATGAAGTTAATCGGCTGAGTTTGTTTGAATTTTTTTTCAATGCAGCATGTGTTTAAAATGGAGCAAGAAGAGTACACAAAGGAAGCGATAAATTGGAGCTATATTGAGTTTGTTGACAACCAAGATGTTTTGGATCTTATCGAGAAGGTTTTGTACTTCCTGCTTGTTTGTATGTACTTTCTATCAATACATTAATTGTTGTAATGAAAAACTAATGAATTTTGTTACAGAAACCTGGAGGAATTATCTCACTTCTCGATGAAGCCTGGTATAACACTATACTTTTATCATATGTTTGGATTTTAAAACAAAGGTCAATGGTTTACGTTCTTAATATATTTTTGATGCAGCATGTTCCCAAAGTCTACTCATGAAACCTTTGCTCAGAAGCTGTACCAGACATTTCCAAAAAACAAGCGGTTCATCAAACCCAAGCTTTCTCGCACTAGTTTTACAATATCCCATTATGCAGGGGAGGTATGTTGGTGTCTTTGCAGTTAATTATTAGGGGAGATAAAGAACGGGGACGATAGTGATTTGAGGGTATAGGTTCTGGAAATGTATTATACTATATCATGTGTAAAAATAATTTGACGTTTGTTTATCATAAAAGGTAAAGTTTGACTCGGCGTATAACCTAACAAAAACTTACAACTTTTGTTCAATAAGGGGGGAGTCGTGGCTAGCCATATCAAATGAATTTTTTATTTTTATGCAAAATAAAAACAAATATTGATAAAATAAAAACAAATATTTTTATCCATAGTGATTTCTGACTGTAAACCAAACACCACCTAATATGCAGCTTTCCCTGGTGTACTGCAGGTGACTTATTTAGCTGATCAGTTTCTTGACAAAAACAAGGATTATGTGGTGGCTGAGCATCAAGATTTGTTAACTGCCTCAAAATGTTCCTTCGTTGTTGGTTTATTTCCTCCGCTTCCGGTAGAATCATCCAAATCTTCTAAATTTTCTTCCATTGGTTCGCGATTTAAGGTATAATTGTGATTATCTTTTTTATCTTCATGTATATTTAACTCTTGCATAAGCACACATCTTATGAAAAATGAATTTGTCTACTAATGGCAGCTACAACTTCAATCTCTAATGGAAACATTGAGCACAACAGAACCTCATTACATTAGATGTGTGAAGCCAAACAATGTTCTCAAGCCTGCTATTTTTGAAAACATAAATATTATCCAACAATTACGATGTGGTGTAAGTAATTTTTTATGTTTCTTTGTGTTCAATCTTCAGTACTTTCATCATTGATTTTAAAATCGACTTTTTAATGTAGGGTGTTCTCGAGGCAATCAGGATCAGTTGTGCTGGTTATCCCACCAGACGAACATTTGATGAGTTTCTTCTTCGTTTTGGTGTTCTTTATCCTGATGTTCTCGACGGAAAGTATGTTTTAAAACCTTAATGTTTCTGATTATTTGTATATTTTTTTTTTTCATTTTTTATGTTCTAATAACGGTTTTATCATGTAGATATGATGAGAAGGTTGCATGCCAGGTGCTGTTGGATAAAATGGGGTTAAAAGGCTACCAGGTAACAACCGTCCTTGACAAATTTTTACATATTTAAAATTTCTGTTGTTCGTAACAGCTACAAAGATAGTATTTCTGAGATGAAACTTCTAGGAACCAAGGGTTTTTATTTTAACTACCTCTGCAGATCGGAAAAACAAAGGTGTTTTTACGTGCTGGTCAAATGGCTGAGCTGGATGCCCGGAGGGCAGAGGTTCTTGGAAACGCAGCTAGAATCATTCAAAGGCAAATGCGTACTTATATTGCGCGCAAGGAGTATATTTTAATACGCAAAGCTGCTATTCAGTTGCAGGCTTGCTGGCGAGGTATCGCTTTATTCGCCATTATATATAATATATAATATTTTCATATGTGTGTGTTTACACTCGCATATGTATTTTCGTTTCCTAAAACTTCAAAGTTTATATATAGTGGTAGGTTCAAACGAGAACCATTAGATAATTCAGAATCAATGGAACTACTTCTTGGGCCCACTTTCAAACTCACACACAAATTTGCATGAAATTGTGTACTTTTAGGCTATGTTGTCAAAAGCCCCTCAGGCGCAGCGAGGCGCACCTACAGCGCCTGGTGGTGGCTTAGGTGCAAATCTGGGCTTTTTTTGTGGAAAGCGGTGCCTAGGCTAAAACATCCTAAAGTAGCTCTAAACAAGCCTAAAACATATATAAAATCCCTAAATTGTATTGGAGTTGTGATTCATGTTTTTTATTTTATTTTATTATTTTTAATTTTTTTTTTTTTTTTTTTTATCACAGCTTTATCAGCTTGCAAGCAATTTGAATTACTGAGAAGAGAAGCAGCAGCAGTCAAGATTCAAAAGGACTTCAGGTGTTTTGTTGCTAGCAAGTCCTATCAAACACTCAAGGCATCTACAATTATACTACAAACAGGATTAAGAGCAATGACTGCTAGAGATGAGTTCAGACACCGAAAGCAAACTAAGGCTGCAATTTTTATACAGGTTTCGTAAATAGTATAAATTGTAAATTAGTTTTTTTTTTTTTTTTTTTTAAATAAATGTATGTATTATAAGTTGATTTTATGATGAATTGCAGGCTTACTACCGGTGTTACAAAGCATACTCTTACTACAAGAGTCTTCAGAAGGCTGCATTATATACTCAGTGTGGTTGGAGGCGTAGAGTTGCAAGAAAAGAGCTCCGGGCACTTAAGATGGTATTTATATCATCAATTAAGATTTTGAAAAACTTATGAATCCGGTACCGATATATGTTTATCAATTGTTTGTAAATTTCAGGCTGCAAGGGAGACTGGGGCCCTCAAAGAGGCGAAAGACAAATTAGAAAAGCGTGTGGAAGAACTTACATGGCGTTTGCAGTTGGAGAAACGACTAAGGGTAACTTTAATAATTTTACTTGGCCATTCTCACCCCTAGGCTTTAAATATTACGAGTTTTTAAATTAAAATTGTGATGTAACTCTTTACAGACTGAATTAGAAGAGACAAAAGCACAAGAAACTGCAAAGTTGCAGGATGCTTTACGTATGATGCAAGTTCAAATAGATGAAGCAAACGCTAAAGTAATTAAAGAGCGTGAGGCAGCACGAAAAGCTATTGAAGAAGCACCACCAGTTGTTAAGGAGACACCTGTCATAATTCAAGACACGGAAAAGATCGACGCCTTGACCGCTGAAGTTGGAAGTTTAAAGGTAGGCACTTTACTTACTTTCATGCCTTTCTAGATGGTAATGAAGTTTGATATAGTAAGTGATCATTGAATTGGTGGTGGCTTACTCGATTCTGTAACTTCTTCAAGGCGTTGCTGTTAAATCAAAAACAAGAGGTAGAAGATGCTAGAAAGTCTTTGATAGAAGCTGATGCAAGGAATTCCGATCTAATGAAAAAGTTTGAAGATGCCGGGAAAAGAACAGAACAGCTTCAAGAATCTAATCAAAGGTTTGTCGTCATAGCATCATAAACATAATATTCATAGTGGTTTTTTATGTTAGCATCTTCATGTAAAATTGTAAAGGTTTATAGTTTGCCATTGATATTTGATACACTTGATTGTATGTAATGATAAGGTTAATTTTTATCATTATTGTTATTATTTTATAGGCTTGAAGAAAAGCTCTCGAACATGGAATCTGAGAATCAAGTACTTCGCCAGCAAGCATTGACCATGTCACCAACCGGAAAATCCATATCCGCAAGGCCAAGAACAATGATTATTCAGGTACGATAAGCTATGATTATTCCTGTTGCTTAATTTCGAGGCATCATATATTTTTCTTTTGATGAATCTATAGAGAACTCCGGAGAATGGAAACACCCATAATGGAGAAACAAGGGTGGCTACGCCTGTAAGAATACTTAATATTCTTGACATAGACTCCAGAAACATATTAAAATGCAAAACATATTATGGTTTGTCATGTTTTTCAGGAGACCACACATGTTCTATCAAATTCAAGAGAGCCCGAGTCTGAAGAGAAACCGCAAAAATCCCTTAATGAAAAGCAGCAAGTAAGTAACAATGATCATTAATCATTCTATTAAGTATTCTGTAGCGCTAATTGATATTTTTTTTTGTATTTTGATATATTCCGATTTCTTGTTGGTCTTTAGGAGAATCAAGATCTACTTATCAAGTGTATCACACAAGATCTAGGTTTTTCAAATGGAAAACCAGTTGCTGCTCTTTTGATATACAAAAGTCTTCTTCATTGGAGGTCATTTGAAGTTGAAAGAACTACCGTGTTTGACCGTATAATCCAAACCATTGCTTCAGCTATAGAGGTGACTACTTCAGATATTTGCGCCTTTTCCATTTCAGCAACCAGCCTTAAATTAGGAGCAAAACAGAAACCAACTTAAGTTTTGGTTACCAAGTTACGTTTTATTATCGTTTGCATAAGTGGATGACATATTCGACAGCTAGCACGTCACTTTTTTTAGATTATAAAATAATTGATGAATGACATGGCATATTAATCTGTCATTTGATGCGACACTTCATAACTATAAGTTTTTAAAAGATCACTTTTTCAAACTTGTAAAGAAACTTAATTTTTTTCCTAATGTTCTTTTGCTTCTATGTCATCTTATGTGGCGGTTGACTTGGTATCAACCAGTGTCATATCAGAAATTTACAAGTAAAATGTCGAGGTTGGTTGTATTAAGTTCGTTTCTATTCTGTGCAGCTTGCCTTTTTGGCTTAATTTGATCAATTTAATAATGTCAAATGACTTTGAATTTTGTGTGATGAAGGTGCATGATAGTAATGATGTGTTAGGCTATTGGTTATGTAACACGTCAACATTACTGACGCTACTTCAACACACACTTAAAGCAAGTGGGGCCGCTCATATGACCCCACAAAGGCGGCGATCATCATCAGCCTCACTTTTTGGAAGGATGTCACAAGTATGACCATCTTAAATATATTGTTCTGCTTTTATTATGGTTAATAATGTTTCTTTTCTAAAATAGTTCAAACCTTTAATAAATTTCAGGGGTTACGGGCATCTCCTCAGAGTGCTGGCCTTTCATTTCTTAATGGTCGAGTGCTTGGTAAACTTGATGATCTACGCCAAGTGGAAGCCAAATATCCAGCTTTGTTGTTTAAACAACAACTTACTGCATTTCTTGAGAAAATATATGGAATGATACGCGATAATTTGAAGAAAGAAATATCTCCATTGCTTGGTTTATGCATCCAGGTAAACTCTTCAATTTTGTGTTGGATGTAAATTGTATTGTAATTTTATTTAATGCTCATTAGAAAAATAATAATAAATAACTGCTTGAAATTCACAGTAGTCATTCATAAATATGCACTGTTTTCATTTTTTGTAATTAAACTTAAGACGATGCAGAACAAAGCAGAAGTGACAATAATGGGTGGGTTGTGTAATGGGTCAATATGGGTTCGAGTCAAACGGGTGATATTTTGGTATGGGTCGGATTACGTTTGGTTGACTTTTTTTTTTAAATTAGCGTGTCAAATAAGATTGCAAAAAATATTTTATTTGTGTAAGTTTCTTGAATAAATTGATTTATATGAGGTTTCATGCAGATGATAAAAGCTTTTTATTTTATTTTATTTTATTTTATTTCAACCATATGAACTGTTAAAGATAAAATTTTAACTCGAACTCGCCTATTCTTAAGTAGAAGTTTTTTAAAAGAAGTTAATACAAGAATGAAATTGATGAATATTATTGGATGCAGGCTCCAAGGACATCTCGTGCAAGTTTAGTTAAAGGGCGTTCACAAGCTAATGCTGTTGCTCAACAAGCACTAATTGCTCATTGGCAGAGTATCGTCAAAAGTCTTGATAATTACTTGAAGACAATGAAAGCAAATTTTGTAAGTTTTACACCCTAGAAAGTAAAACACTACTATAAAATTTGTTCTGGCTTTTTATGCTTAAAAGTATTTCCATCATTTGTTTTCTGGATTTACAGGTGCCTCCATTTTTGGTGCGCAAAGTATTCACACAGATATTCTCATTTATCAATGTTCAGCTATTTAACAGGTAAAGGAAGCATAATATGTATAATAATGCTTTTTTTTTTTGTCAATAATTAAATGCTACATTTTTCTGACATTTTTTCTACTTTTTATATTGGAAGTCTTCTATTGAGGCGAGAGTGCTGCTCGTTCAGTAATGGTGAATATGTAAAGTCAGGGTTGGCTGAACTTGAACAGTGGTGCTGTTATGCAACTGAGGAAGTAAGCATTAGCCTGAGTGGTTTCAGTTCATATTAACTATTATAATTATTTTAATTAATTTTTAACTAGAAAAATATATTTTATTTTCAGTATGCTGGCACTGCCTGGGATGAGTTGAAGCATATTAGACAAGCTGTTGGATTTTTGGTTATTCATCAAAAGCCAAAGAAAACTTTGAATGAAATAACCAACGAACTTTGTCCTGTAAGATTATCTCTTAAAAGATAATATAAACGATGAATATTTTTCTTTTCCTTTTTGGTTATGTTAAATACCTTGCGTATGTGTGCAGGTGCTTAGCATACAACAACTATACAGAATTAGCACAATGTATTGGGATGACAAATACGGTACACACAGTGTTTCATCAGAAGTAAGTTCTGTTTTCAATTTTTTTACTATTTTTTTGTTTGTGAAATTTATTACCATTCCCAACATCATTCTAACTAAGGGGAAGGGGATCTTTGTAATCAGGTCATTTCAAGTATGAGAGTTATGATGACAGAGGACTCGAACAATGCTGTTAGCAGTTCGTTTTTGTTAGATGATGACTCCAGGTAAAATCTCAAACGTTGTGAACTTCCGTTTTCCCATAGTAGTCCCAAAACTTACTACTCTTTGATAATAAGTCCCTTTTTTTTTCTTGAAACTGTTGATTAAACATTTAGGGGACTTGTGTGCAGAAAAAGTGAATTTGCATAGGGGTTAATTATTTCATGTGTTGTGCCCTTTGAACTTGTAACTAGGGCTGGCATAACAGGTTACACGAACCTGTTAAGACACGAACCTGTTAAGACACGAACACGAAACTTGAAAACACGAACACGACACGAAATCTAATCGTGTAATTTTTTTCAAACACGAACACGAACCTGTGTATAACAGGTTAACACGATAAGACACGACAAGACACGATAAAGAACGCCTACTAAAATTAGTTAACACGACAGGACACGATAAAACACGACAAGACACGATAAGACACGATAAGACACAACAAGACATGATAAGAAACACGATAAGACACGACAAGACCTGTTAAGACACGTACACGATAAGACACGAACACGAAACAGGTAAACACGAACACGACACGAAAATAAACAGGTCTTAACGTGTCGACCTGTTATAGACACGAACCTGTTAAGGCCAAACACGAAACCTGTTAAAATCGTGTAGGTTCGTATCAGGTTATCGTGTTCGTGTCTAAATTGCCAGCCCTACTTGTAACCATAGTTGTTTATAGTGACCATAGCACCTGCTATAGCGAATAGCGTAGCGTAGTGCTCATGTGTCGCAATGTGGTTGATAGCGACAAATAGCGAGATTTTTGTATTTTTTATTTTATTTTTTTGGGTAAAATATACATATAAAAAATAGGAGAAATGCCACACAAATGTAACCAAGTTTTTTCCTTACTGATATTTGGGTTATTATTGCAGCATACCCTTCTCTGTGGACGATATATCCAAATCTATGCCACAAGTTGAAATAGGGGACATTGAACCTCCACCGTTGATTCGTGAAAACTCAGGTTTCGTGTTTTTACATCAACGAGCCGAATGAAAAGACTAAAAGCCCCTTTCGATATGCATGCATGTGAATACAGTATCTTTTTGGTTTTATTTATTTCGGTGTGCAATACTTTTTTTTTTTTTTTTTAATTTTTTTGTTGTTTAGCCAGGCAGTTTGGGTTTTAATTAGTGTCTGGGTTATATTTATTTTGTACTCCTTTTGAGCCTTTGGGTTGGGTTGCAAAAGGGGTGATTTGTTATTCATTAGATATGGCAGGCAATTCATAATATTGCCAAAAGTGTGTGATGTGTTTTGTAGTTGCAAATTGTTAGGGTTACAATTTGCAGTAGTCTCATCAAAAACTGTATAGCTTTATTTTGTATACTGTAAATGACACCTTTTGTTGTACATCAACTTTTGTGTTAATTTTATTTTTCATAAGAATATAACCTGTTTTTCTTATTCTCTGTATATTACACTTTTGGATGCATCTTGTAGAGAGAGGGTTTTTATATTTGTATGGAAATTGCCTTCCCCGGACTCTTTGTGATCATTATCATACTCAGTTAATCTCGCCAATACTAAGGTAGAGTCTCAGGAATGTAAGATGTAGACGGTTTTACCTCTACCCGTGTAAATAGAGAGGTTGATTCTCTTAGCATAATTATCATTATCTTATATTTAGAAGTGATTTGTATAGATTTGTGAGGTACCTCAATTTCCTTTGGCTTCCATTGATCCCATGTGTGTTTGTGTGTACAAATTGGACCATATTTTTCTAAATAAGTATCATACATTGCTCGAAAATTATTGTCAAAACTAGTTTCTGTGTTGATTGCCCAAGTTGGTTTTGATAAATATAAATGTAAAGGCAGTAAAGCCAAACTTATTTCATCGATTATAGTTTTAACCCTCGTAACATTTACACACAGGTTTAAAGCTAAAGGGACAATTAAAAACGTGTAGTATTTCTTCAAAATATTTTAGAAAATTTTCTACCACTGAGGATATCATTTTTTCCATCGAACTCATATATTTTTTGAACCATTAAATATAATTCTTGCATCACTTCTAAACTTGTTGGATAATAAACCCTCGATAATTTTATAGTTGTGTTTTTGAAAACCTCAAGAAATTTGGTGAGTTCTGCAATATAATCCCAACCCTCATTAGATAACTCAACCATGTCTAGCAAACCTATTGTGATAAGGTTGTAAAGTTTCATTTTGTTTCAAAACACTTTCAAACATTGAAAATTTTGAATTCCACCTAGTTGGTATGTCCTAATTTGGACCTAAGAAGGGACATTTCGTGTGTAGACAATCTTGTTATAATTTGTATATCATTCGCGACTTGATTTAACACATCATGTAGCATAAAATCTAAAACCTTTGTTTTTTTATTTTTTTTCAACAACGAGAGCGTTGAGTCCATCTTGCACTACTATATGTGCAACACATCGTGTAAGGAAAAAAAACCCCTTTGCAAAGCGGTTTATATTTTAATCTTAATTTTCAACCGCGACATTATTGTTTGACGCATTGTCGAATGACATTGAAAATAATTTGTTTTCTAACTTATAAGTTTATATTACATAGTGTAAAACTCAAAATATATTTTTTCCGGTATGTGGATACTCAGAATAATTCAAACGCAGTGGTATGTTTCATCATTTTCCATGTCATGGGATCTATCCAATGAGCGGTGACACAAATGTATGATTCCGGTAAACCGTGAGGCGCGGACCAAACATCGATAGTTAAGTTCACACCGGTTTGTAAGTTTGCAAAAGAATACAATTAAATCTTTTTTTGTAAGTTTGCAAAAGATTTAATTGTATTCTTTTGCAAAACTTGTTTCAATAATTTCATTAAATGGCTATTTAGAGTAATGCGACTTATGGCAAACCTTCTTAAATCACGAACTTCGCCATTCGATCTTGAACCTTGTTATGGTCGTAAAGAATGATCCCACATTGACTATCAATCGAAGTTCGACTATTATCCACTAGATTAGCTTTTACCGTCTTGCAATATTTCATCTTATGATAGCTCAAGGTCTTTACGTTTGGTTGTAGAAGTTGACCACACTTTCTACAATGTGTCTTTTGAACGCCATCAACATAAGACATAAGCTAAAAAGCCCATTTTCCTCGCTAAAAATATCTTGGTTTCGAGTCATATCTAGAATTTGAAGAACAATTGGTTCGTTTGAGAAACTGGTGGCGGATGGTTGTGATGAACCCATAAAACGAATTGGTATAGTAGCAAACAAGCAAAGCGAACACAATGTATAGGAGAGCGGGTTTTGCGTTTTCGGGTTGTTTTTTGAGTTTTAGAGTGTTGTAATCAACCCAAAACATCTAAAAACATACTTATACCAACTAAGGGTGGCAAATTTGTGATTTTGGGTGAAAAGGGTTGTCCAACAGCTAGTTTCTAACCGTCAAACCGGCTCGGGATCAAACTTTAAAAAAACCGAGTTCGGGTCAGGTTCATATGGAAAAAGGGGGAACCGGTGTGGGACTGTCGGGTCGAAAAACAAACCGGAACCAGGAAATATCGGTCGGGTCGGGCCAGTTTTACCGGTTCGGGACCAATAACCGATTATTTTGTTCACCTTGATACCTAACCGTTAAAATTAACGGAGAAGTATTAAACGAGGTATGAGAGTATGAGACATGATTTTACAATCGGGTATGTATGAGACAGGTGGCCCAATTGCAGTTGGGCCAAAATTGAGCGTATTTTTCTGAGTTTTAGTTATAAATATATATATAAAGTTGATGATGCTGAAGAATTGATTGTAAAAAAAAACTGTGTTTCGAGAATGGAAGCAGCAGCAGCATATAATCCTCGAAGCGTAGAAGAAGTGTTTCGTGATTTCAAAGGTCGTCGTAATGGCATGATTAAAGCCCTAACTACAGGTACCTACCTATTTTATTATTTAGGGTTTCTGTTTCATATCATAATGGATTCTTCTTCTTCTAATAATAATAATAATAATAATCTTTTTATGTTTGTAGATGTTGAAGCCTTTTATCGTCAATGCGATCCTGGTTCGTATTCTATCCTATCTTCTGTTCACTTTCTGTTTGTGGGTTCAATCCATTATTAATTCAACAAATTTCTTCACATTTAAAGGGGTTTTTTTTTTTTTTTTTACAGATCAACACAGTCTCTAATCTTTACTTACAATTTCAATTTCTTTACCCTTTTTATCTTAAATCTTATAATTAAAAAAAAAAAAAAAAACATTGTGCTTCTGATGCTATTTTTTTCTTGTTTTTATCAACTGGGTTGGTTTATTTTATTTCCTTGTATACAACTTTTTTTCTTTTTTTTAATGAAAAAATAAATATATATGTATTTTGTGCCCTTAACTGCTTGGCTGTGTACTTGCCCCTTAATACTAGTCTAATTATCTTGACACTTTCAGATAAGCCTGTAATTGAACCGAACGTTCATGAATTGTTCGTGAATTTGTTCTGCGGGGGCCGGGAAGTTCGTTTATGTTTGTCAAGTGTTTGTTTAGGTTTAAACGAACCAACATAAACGAACACGAACATGCCCACTTTCTTAATGAACAAACATGAACAAAAGATGTGTTCGATTATATGCTTGTGTTCGGTTAAAGCTAAATGAACGAACACGAACATGCCTCTGTTCGTGTTCGTTCCGCTCATTTACAGACCTACTCATACTGTAACTATATATGTTTTGTTTTTCTTCAGAAAAAGAAAATCTGTGCTTATATGGATTCCCTAGTGAACAATGGGAGGTTAACTTACCCGCAGAGGAGGTCCCGCCAGAGCTCCCTGAGCCTGCTTTAGGAATTAACTTTGCCCGAGATGGAATGCAAGGCAATGAGTGGCTGTCTCTCGTTGCTGTCCACAGCGATGCCTGGCTACTTTCTGTCGCCTTTTATTTCGGTGCTAGATTTGGTTTTGATAAAGCAGACAGGTATAGTATAATCTTATTTTTGTTGGTTTAGTTAGTTAGTAGTAATTTGATTTTTAGGCCAATGTACATATATTACTCTTGCTGCAATGCAAATATCCTGTGTTTAACGTATAATTATGATGCAGGAAACGTCTATTTAATATGATAAATGAACTCCCAACGATCTTTGAGGTTGTGAGTGGGCATGCTAAGAAACAGACAAGGGAAAAGTCATCAGTAACAAACCACAGCAACAACAAATCTAAGTCAAATACCAAAGGGGTAAGATATTACTTTTATCCTAAATCTTGCGTATTGACCTGTTTGTACTCCGCAACTATATTTTGTATCTTCCATACAAATTCACATATGCAGATTTCAATTTTACTTGCTGTGTATTTTCGTCACAAGTTGATTAAACACCTGCTGCTGATACGTAAATCGATCTACGATGACATGCTATTTGATGCGAAAGTCCATAGTTGTCAATCGCGAATAGCGGACAGTAGCCACAAGATACCGATACGCTACGTAGCGATAGGGATGAAATAGCGATCACTATTTCATGTTTAGCGCTACAGTAGAAGAAAATTTTAAAGATATTATTTTATATGTATATTTTACCAAAAAAATAAAATAATAAAAAAATTACAAAAATCTCGTTATTTCCCGCTATTTGTCGCAATCAACCATATAGCGACACATGAGCGCCACGATATGCTATTGGCTATAGCGGGCGCTATGATTGCTATTAACAACTATGTGCAAAACATAAATGCTCTTTTTGGCTACGTTGGTATCTTATTATTCCGAGAGTACAGCTTTAAAGTTTATAGTGAGTAATAGATGCTATGTTATCCTTGATGTAGATCAAAGGCCGTGTTTTTAACATTTTGCCTTGTATGTTTTTTGTGAATATAGAAAAAAGGGTTGGTGTATGTCGAGGCGTTTCAAGTATTGAACTCTTTTCATCAAGGCTACCCAAATATTAAAACTAATTTGTACCATGTTGTCATGTTGATATGTCATCAAATATAGTAGAACCAGATAACATACTTGGGTGGTAATCTCACACGTTGAACGACCATGTAACATGATTAGAATATGCGTCTGATCTGAAATATGCTAGGCAGATTTTATTATAACAGTTTGTTGATGTTGTTTTTATTAAACAGCGAGGGTCTGCATCCCATGGAGAAATTGATGATGAGGATGACGACGATGATGAAGAGCATGGTGATACATTGTGCGGGGCGTGTGGTGAAAACTATGCTTCAGATGAATTCTGGATCTGCTGTGACATGTGTGAAAGATGGTTTCACGGAACATGTGTAAAGATTACTCCTGCAAAAGCCGAACATATCAAACACTACAAATGTCCAGGTTGTAGCACCAAAAGACCACGACCTTAAATCGTGGTTGCTTACTTTTGGTATCATGTTTTCACTAGAAAAATTCTTCCTTTTTTATGGTCATTCATTTGGACCTTAATGTAGAGTTTTCTCTTGCAGAAAGACTTGCTCTTTTCAATTTAATCAACTTCTTTGGTTTATTTATTTATTTTTTATTATTGTACCTTTAATTGTATCGGTATAAGATTTAGTTTATGAAAAAGGGTTTGCGAGTTTGTTTGGGTATACCGAGTTAATTGGGTCTACTCAAATTATAAAACTTGCAAACTTAATGCGTTCAAGGTGGAATGGTGGGTAGTCAAGTGGGCGAGGCTTGAGGGCCACCCGCTACACCTCTTCCATAATCATCGTTGCTGCCACAACGATTGCTGATGTCCCTATCCCCACGCCGTTGCCACATTACCAGCCTTACCTTTGCTGTCATGTCCACCGTGGTTGCCACTGCAAGCATTTTGCATGACTATGGTCGTTGTCATTTGTTAGAAGAGGAAGAAACCACAATAAATATATTAACCACTTTTGAAAAATTAAATAAAATCACAATTTAATTTTAAACCACAAACATACTAAAGTCTTGTATAATAAATTACAAAATAAAAAGTGAATAATTTACAAAAGAATCACATAACAACCTGCAAGCTGCAGTTGGAATCAACCACTTATTCCCAGTTTTCCACTCTCTATAGTTTCAACCAGATGTGTCGGGTCGTGTTGGGTTAGGTTTTAAACATGGTATAGAAGTAACAAACCGCTCGTTAATGAACATGCATTTTTTTTAAAAAAAAAAACATCCTGTTAATGTCTAACACACACAGGAACTAAATCTTCATCACCATTTCATACAAAACCTGCTCCACTAAGTAACTTAACTGTTTCATTAGGGATAATAACATTAGGGTTCCTTACAGGCGCCTCCACCTTCCCCTTCCCCTTGGATGATATGCTCCACAAACTACCACTTGATTTATCATCAACTTTTGATTTCATAAGTGGATGCTTTGTGTTCTTCTTCCCCATTCCATTCGCAACCAACCATCGTGATCCCGCCTGTTGCTGTTTCGCGTTTGAACCCCATAACGCCTTCTTATTTGGCGCAGGCTCAGTTTTCACACCTGCAACATGAACCTCTGTAATCTTGAACTGAGGAACCAAATCAGTTTCTTCGGCACACACTTTCTTCTCTTCAACTAAAACTTTCTTTTCTTCAACTTTTACTTCATGGACCTCATCTTCTTCTTTAGGTTTACTAACTAATGAATAAATAGAGCTGTAAATTTTTGGTTTTGGTGGAACGAAAACTCGTTCGACTTGGACAAGAGCGAGCATTGGAGTGCCAACAGGCTCAAAGTTTCTTAGCGGGTCACGAAGCTGAACCATTAACGCCACAGTGAAGTTATTCCCTAACAGACCGCCTTTTCTTGAACCTTTGCCTCTTCTTGCACGCATTAAATCACTGGCATGATGAGCAGCAAGAATTCTTGAAGTTCTTTCACTGATTTCATCCCCGTCGTCAAGTTCACCAGAATCCAATCTCATCCATTCATCAAGAGTAACAGATAAACCCATAATTCCATCAATATCATCATTACCATTACCATTACCATTACTATCACTATTGTTTTTAACATCCAACAACTGCAAGCCTCCGGTTCCTTCCAAACCCAAAGACCCATCAAGATTTACTCTTTTGCCCTCAAGAGCCGAGATTTCACCAATAGATTGTGGGCTTATATTAGAAGGTGCCTCCTTGTCCGACATGCCAGACTGTATTCTTAAACCCTCAATGGATAAAGCTTCAATCTTGTTCATTGCCAATGGAGCAAGATCCTCCAGTGAGACATACTCTTGATCCGACTCACCCGTTTCATATCTTTTTGACCCGTGACTCATTGAAACTTGTTCAACCACTGGCTCCTGATACATTGAATGTTGCCTGCGCAACATATGGTTATGAAAAGCATGTGTGAATTAAACATAGTTTTAATGAAAATCCAGAAAGAATTAACGCAAGAAATATACATACCCGTGTGATGCCTCCAAAGACGGAGTAGATTCCCAAACTATTTGTTGCATGGTTTTTCCAGATATATCTTCTAAAGGCATGAGTTTATTCGCTTGCATTGAAAGCTTTTCGATACCAGCTGACGCTAAACTTTGCAATACATCCATTATACCAGAACCCATTTCCGCAGGCACAACAACAGGACTAGAAACCTGCATAATCAAGTTTCCACCACTTTTCGCATCCTTGAAAATCTCAGGATTCATGGACCTCAAGAACCCTCCATTACTCGTCTGGACAAATGGGCCTAGCCCTTCTCCTAGTGGAGGAAGGTCATGTGACTCTTCAAGAGACGGGTCAACTGGACCACTTGACCCACTCGGCGTACTTGATGGTGAACCCTGAAAAGCGTTCTTGTTAAGACCCCACTCACGCATCAAAGCCTCTGTCTCCATGTCTTCCAATACCGATGCTTTTGTTTTGTTCGGTGGTTCTTCATGTGTTGGCCTCAATATATCAATATCATCATCATCATCATCATCATCATCATCAATATTAAAGTTAAATAAAGAACCGTTAGCCATGGAATCCTTCTCGAATTGTCTTAGCAACCGCTCACGTGGAGAGTTTGGCTCGCTTTCAGAAGTCAAACTGAAGGGACTGTGCTCTATCCCAAGAATGTCTAAGAAATCTTCAGCAACAGCCTCAGTATCATAATCCAACTCGAGTGCTTTCCCTTTCTCCATATAACCGATTTTAAGCTTTTCTTCGTATGGGAAACCTGATTCTTTTATATTTTCATTTTCTTCTTGAGAATCGGATTCTTCTTTAAAGTCCACCACATTATTCAAGGCTAACTCCAATTCTTGCAATAGTAATTCTTTGTCACAAAATTCTTCTTCTTTGGTATTGCTTTCAGTTACAACACATCCTTCTTTATGACTTTCGGATTCTTTGACAGGCAATGTTTCAACATCCAGATTCCGCTCAAAGGTTAAACTTTCTGAACCATGAAAACCTTTTAAAGCGCCTTCTTTTTCTAGTTTTAAATTTTCTTTTGTGGGATACTCAATTCCCTGCTCCATGACAGAAAACACACTGATTATATTACTATCATCAAAATCGGGAAAGTTTGAATCTTGATTTGAGTGTTCGGGTGGTACAACTTGAACATTCTGTTGTGTTTCATAGCCAACAGAGATGACTGACTTTTCCTCTTCTTCTTCGAGTTTCTTATACAAAATACTAACCGATTCAGAAAGTTCCGACTTTGATACCGGCAAAACCTCATGAAGATCCTTTACAACAGAACGAGTACTAACAGGAAGACTTTCACCTCGTTTAATCTGACTCTGACCAGACGTCTTTCCAGGAGATTTAACCGCACCGTCAACTACCGAATACCCAAAACTAACATTCATACTCGCACCTTTCGCCTTTCCCGACAATCTATAACTAGTAGTCCACTTTCCCGAGCTCTTTTCGCTCTCCAGCTCCTCCAACGTAAGCGGGAGCAGTCTAGTAAGGTCAACCCTATGTTTTCCTAAATCAAGCTCAGGATCACCAACCAACGACGCATACAGCAAAAAGTGTTTCGCTTCGTACTTAGCCGAGTGATGTGGCCCGCTTCTGCTACCATAAACCGAGCAAGTGTTGGTCAAAATCTCCTCAAACCGAGCCACACCTTGCACAACCTTAGCAGGCCGAGTGGTTAACTCGCCGTCGCGCCTCTTCCACTTGACGCAGAGCGCAAGATTCTCGAAACTCGGTGGAAGCCCCTCGATCGAGTGGACTTGAAGCGAAAAACAAGAGTTGAAGCGCTTATTTCGAATATGGTTAAAAGACTTAAACTTGTTCCAACCCCAAATGGGTTTCTTGTTGTCCTTGAGAAAGGGATCATCTTTGGGATTAAGTTTGGATTTAGAGGTAGTTTGAGGCAATCTTGATCTAGTTTGTTGATGATGTAAGGCTTTACTGAGGAGATTAATATCGTTTAATAATAAGTCATGTTTAGAGGAAGTGTCAGCAGTTGTGTTGTTTGTTGACATCCTATCCTAAACAAGTAAAAAGTTAGGTAAACCCAAGTTCATACCTAATAATAATAATAATAATAATAATATGGATTAAGTATCAAAACAGTTGCTAATTACATGAAAGAAAATAAAGATATAAATGAAGAAAAGTAGATTAACAAAAAATAAAAATAGCAGGGTTAAAGACTTGCCTTGATTAAGATAAAAGTGTTGAAGAATAAGATGATTGTTTGTTTGTTTGTTTGTTGTTTTAAGTTGAAAGAGAGACAGAGATCGCCATTACATGTCTGTTCCTGTTTAGAGAAGAAAGATGGTGAAGAAGAAGATGTCTGAAACGCACGCCATTGTTATTCGCTGCCCTCTCATCGTTTCCTATATTACAACTAGTACTACAGCTAGCTATCGGTAAAAAGTAATTTTACTAATTTCGTGAAAATAACATTACAAACGACGGATGGTTGGTTGGTTGAGGGTTTATAGTTTTCTATGGGAGGTTTGGGTTCAATTTCCACTAGCTACATTTGAAGGACATTGGTGGATGGGAAATGAGGGATGACCCAGCCATTGGCTTGGGTTCGAGTCTTGATCCCGACCGGTTTTACCGACTATTTCACCGTCGTGCCTTCAGGCGGGTGAGTGGTCGGGTTTTCCCGGGAATTGGTGGCCTGGGTACTCTCGAGTACCTGATTCGCCAAAAGGGTGCCCGAGAGTGCTCGGAATTGATTCGTTGGCCGTTCAAAAAAAAAATCATGCATCATGTGGTGGCGTTGATAGCCAAAAGACAAGGGGTTACATGCACCAAATCGGGCTTGCCCCGATTGCTAAGTGTTATGTGTCTTATGTCCCAGGCTTGATACAAAACCACTATCGAGCTGAGGGTCTCACTAGAAGTAGCATCTCTGTTTTCACGGGGTAAAGGTAAGACTATCTACATCTTACCCTTCTCAGACCCTACCTTACATTTGCTATTGCTGGGATTAACTGAGTATGATGATGATGAGGATGATGACGACGACGACTTGGGTAGTGGTCTAGTGGTGCCTGAATGATTTTGTCTATGGTATGTTATTGGGTGGAGTCTTGCTCGTGGCCAAATGTAATGTGCGACTTAAGGTTTTACCGTTGTGAGACTTCAGTCGGTGGGACGGGCCAGGTCACCCGTGTTGGTTGAGATCAGGGGCGTGGATGGTCTTTCGCCTATGAATGTATCCATATAGCCGAACTTTGTTGGTCATTAAAAATACTTGCTATAAATAGATACTTATATACTAGGTTGGAAATATAAAATATGTACTTGGTTTAATAATGTCAAACTGGTATAAAAAAATGAAAAAGCAGAAAATGTTGTCAATTTTTTACATAGAATAAGCTAAAAGAGAAAATTGCTCGAATGGTCCCTGTGGTTTGCACTTTTTTCACCTATAGTCCCTAAGTTTTCAAAATTACAGCCATAGTCCCGAAACAGTGCAAAACAGTGAATTTTTTAACTCGGATAGTCCCTGGAGGATAACTGAGGTTAAATAATCCAGTTAAGTGGATGCGAAATTACAAAACTACCCTTACTTTAATAAAAAATAATATAACACTAGTGGGTCCCACACTTCATCTTCCCCACTTCACACCTTATCACCTCCACAAACCACCACCACCCATCTCCACCCTCCTCCACCACGACTGACCCCCACCCATCACCACAGCCACATCCATCACCGCCTTCCCTATCACAACAGATCAAAACCCTCTTCTGATCAGGAACCACTAGTTCTGCTGCCATATGACAAACCTAGTGATGAAAAGGAAAACAAGAATGTTATCAGAACTCACCGAACGGGTCGGGCTCTTACCCGAGTTCTGATGCATCACCATCATATGTAACACCAATCGTCACCACCGTTCCATTTGCCTCTGTTGACACGACCAACCCTAGACTAGCGCCGCCATCCCTTCGATAATCAACATCTCCATCGGTCTCTCCCTCTCCTTTAATACCTCTCTCTGGATCTCGGATTCGTATCACTCTCTGTCGTCTCTCTCTCTCTCTCTGATCTCTACCATTCTCTCTCTCTCTCTCTAGAATCCTTAAGGTATTGTGGGTGTAGGTGTGTTGTTGGTGGGTGGTGCCACCGAGAGTTTCACCGGAGCTCCGCCACTGTAGCGGCGGTGGATCCCCAGCTCCTCCTGCTCTCTCTCTCTCTCTCTCTCTCTCTCTCTCTCTCTCTCTCTCTCTCTCTCTCTCTCTCTCAGCTCTCCATAATTCTAAGTGTGTGTGTTTTGTGCAAGAGATAAAATAGAAAGCAGATGGTGGTGGTATGGGGTTAGTTTTTTGTGGATGTAAAGTGATGAGGTGTATGAGGGTGGAGATGGGGGTCGGTGGAGGAGGAGGAGGGTGGAGATGGGTGGTGGTGGTTTATGGAGGTGATGAGGTGAAGAAGATGAAGTGGGGAAGATGAAGTGTGGGACCCACTAGTGTTATATTATTTTTTATTAAAGTAAGGGTAGTTTTGTAATTTCACACCCACTTAACTGGATTATTTAACCTCAGTTATCTCCAGGGACTATCCGAGTTAAAAAATTCACTGTTTTGCACTGTTTCGGGACTATGGCTGTAATTTTGAAAACTTGGGGACTATAGGTGAAAAAAGTGCAAACCACAGGGACCATTCGAGCAATTTTCTCAAGCTAAAATAAAGAGTAGTAGAAGCTTTTTACTTGGATTAAGCATTTAGAGTATGTTTGGCAATAAGCTTTTAAGAGCCTCAAGGTTTTAAGCTATTCAATAAAAATCCTTGTTGGTTGAAGAAACTTGAAGCTTTTAGGTTAAGAGAAAAACTTCTATAGTGAAAAGCTACTTTTACTAGCGTTTAAGAAAAAACTCTTACTAGCTACAAGCTTTTAGTGAGTAAATGACACAAATACCCATTCTATCATAAAAAACATGCATACAAGCTTTTAGTTAATGCTCATTTTGGTCATTTTATACATTTTATTAAAAACTCTAGCTACTCTGCCAAACACCAAAATATATTTAAAAAGCTATAGCTATCAGCTTCCAGTCACCAGCTATCAGTTAGTTTTGCCAAACATACCCTTAATATTGAAAAACAAATGAAAGCATTTGAATTTGGAGAGGAAGTACCACCTATTGTTACACATTATACTTCTTATTAGATTGGTTAATTACAAAAATACCCTGTAATTTTCTCTACCTCATCTTCTCCACAACATTATACTGACAGAAAAAAAATCAAATAAGCACCTTTTTATTTTCTTATTTTTCCATTGTAAATACTTTTTAATAACAATCTCATAAGCGTCTAACTATCACACAATGGGGTCAAATTCAAAGTTCCATAAGTTGAACTTTGAAGGATCAAACCGTGTATGGTCTGTCGAAAGCCGGAAGGTCAATGAACCCCCTTGACCCACTTTAGATCCGTCACTGTCTTCATGGCATAGACAAAAAAACAATTTCCACCCTCCAACTTTTATAAAATGATAGAAACAACCCTTGTACTTTTGAAATTGATATTTACACCCACTACATTTTTTGAAACCTATATAAAATATCATTTTCACCCCTTGAGTTCTAACTTTTAAAGTTTACCCCGTATTTTCATTATTTAGCTCAAAAGAAAAAAAAAAATCACATGGTTATTTTTATCTACGGGTTGACACAAATTCACGTTTTGACTTGAAAAAGTTTTTGGAAACGAATAGGGTCAAATATAGTGTGTTTTCATGCTTATTTTTGTTTACATTTTCAGTAGTTTATATTTTGACATTTAAAGTACGTGTCGGTATAAATTCACATTTCAACATAAGCGATATAAATTCACATTTCGACATAAGCGATATAAATTCACATTTCGACATAAAATTCTTTCGGAAACGAGTCTGGTCAAATATTATATGTCTTCATGCTTATTTTTGCGTGCGTTTTTTGTTGATCTATGTTTTAACGTAAGATGTGTTTGGAAATGAGTCGGGTCAAATATAATGCGTTTTCATTCGACGATATAAATTTGAGTTATTGTACGTTTTGACGCCGCTAAGTCTTGATGTAAAGCTAAGGGTGGTGTAGTGTTAGGTGAATCCTTCACTTAACAGACCAACATGGGTTTAATTCTGTTTCTTTGTAACCACGATGTTGTAGATCAGATACGTCATGACAAGCGTTTTCATATGGTTAACACATCACATAATGTACCGCCAGCTATAAACAACTAAGAGGGTGTTTGTGATTGAGTTTGGAAATGCAAAAGTGCTTTTGGTCAGAAGTGTTTATTGGCTTATGACTTTTTGAAAAAGAGTTTTAAAAAAAGTGTTTGGATTAGCTTTTAGGATGAGAAACGTCAAAAAGTCAATAAATTGTCTTTTTTTAAAGTGTTTCGCTTAACTTATTGTGAATATTGGTTGTATGTGTGGTAGATTTGTAATTTTTTTTCAAAAGTCAAAAGCCAAAAGCCAGGATTTTTAACTTTTCAAAAACAGTTTTTCCACAATTAAAAGCCAAAAGTCAAAACAGAAAGTGCTTTTGGGTTACGCAAACAGCTTATTGACTTATTGGCTTTTTGAAAAAGCTAATAATTCAATAAGTTGTTTTGAAACTCAATCCCAAACACCCTCTAAGGCGATGCCGCTACAACGCGGCCTTTGGCTAAAAATCTACTTAAATCAATAAACCTTTATCCAAAATAAATAAATCAATGAGCCTAAGATACAAACTTGTAACGCTAATCTTTGATGGTATACAAACTTATACGTGCATGAACACATGTATCATTATTTTAACTATAATACATAAATGGATATGTAATCGTCAATATTTCTCTCCCTATAGCTACTTGGCTTCATGTATAGTGATATAAATAAATCCGTATCTGCTTCAATTAACAATTATCATTAACAATAGATATTATACCTAAACAAACAGGAAAAAAAAATTGAGGTTTTGGTCTTAAACAAAAACTTTGATACAAATTTGATCCCAACAGTGACCATGACTTTGGCAATTATGACACCATTTACAGATTTTTGAAAAAATAACAATTGTTACTAAAATAAAATATTCAAATTTAGAGGTCACAAACAAATTTGGTTGGAAATAAACAATATCATTATCAAATGATTAGCCCAAACATGACCCACTTCGCAAAATATTCAATAACAAACTACTGCCTTTAAAAAGGTTGCTTTAAGTTTCAGAAGCATGTAAAAATAATATGTGACTGGATTTCTACTTAGAAAGCATAGTATTTGGAATTCTACAAACAAAAAGAAACACTATTTGAATGTTAACAAATTAGGACCCTGTTTGGTAAGAAAAAAAGGAGCACAAAAATCTGATGTATATTCTGATTTGTGCAGCATCCGGGTTCATAAAGCAAAGACACTTTTGACGATCACAATGAGCTTTTGATCTCTGCAAATGTCAACAAAGAAGACATACACTCGTCTTTATGTCACACAGTCAGTGGATTCGGAATCTGAAAGAGTTCAAAAAAAAAAAAAAAAAGGAATTCTAAGCGCTTGTAATATAAAGATCATTGTTCTTTGTAATAATGTAAATTCAAATATTAGAAATATTTCTAGTATATCCCTTCCATAAAAGCACCTATAAAAATAACCTATGTGCTTAAATGTTTTGCAGCTAAACACAGCCTCAATTACTCACTAAGACACAAAAATAACCTACAAAAATGGTAAATTCTGCCATGAAATAGTCAAAGATCCCTCAATAAAGCACGCTATGAACCCATATACGCACTCTCACTTGGAAAGAAGTTCATGAGCAAAGAGATCATTTTCAATTTGAAATCTTAAAAAATATAGGCATGACTCATGAGACATCCCAAGAAACAAAAGGCGAACCTGGTGCATGAGGCTCCTGCATGCGCAAGGTCCATGGGATGTCAGGCTAACTTGGGCCTGCTGTACGCATCCCTATCCTGCATTTATGCAAGTGGATGTTTCCATAACCATAACCCATGACCTCCAGGTCACATGAAGGCAACCTTTTACAGTTGCTCCAAGGTTTGCCCCTTAGGACATCCCAAGAAAGTGAATTCCAATAATCGCGAGTTTATTTACTTGTATCAAAAGTTCATGCATAAAATTTTAACTTGGACGCTTCAAAGAGAAATAAGGAAATTGTCATGGAAATTTAAAAAAAATGAATTTTTACAATTAGTTCTAGCAAAACTTAGAAAGACTGATAAAAGAACATACCATTTCCTTTGTGCTGCGATTCGTCACCTTTTTCCAAGACATTTTGTTGTAAAAATGTCCTAACGGTTTGCCAGTATTGATCACCACCAGCTAGCCAAGTATCCATATGCATGCCAGTTGGGAAATCCACAAAAATGCACTTTTTGTTATGTGCAGCTGCTTTTGCATATAACAACTCCATGTGAAATGGAGGAACCATTTCATCTCTTAAACCAGAAAGGAAAAGTATTGGCTGTTTAACCTGTGTATAAAGAGAAAATCATCTAATAATGGCATCGTTTGGTCAAACTTGAAACATGTATATCAGTTAGGCCTTTAAATAGAAACCATGTGTAAATTTAAGAACATATAACAAAAAACGAAATATTTCTTCAAACAAATTATATCATTAAGTTTTCTTCAATATTTTCAAAATAAACCTGATGTTACTGACATATCATTGGAATTCAACTTATTTTTTTTTATATAACCTCGTCATAAAGAGCAACACATTTTTAAAAAACAATATATAATTTTCAAATCATTATCACACCCGGTTAATCTCGCCAATGGCAAGCTAATGTAGGGAATTGGGAGGGTAAGATGTAAACAGCCTTACCTCTACCCCCGTGGGAATAGAGAGGCTACTTCCGGTGAGACCCCCGGCTCGATAATCATAATGGTTTTTGCATCAAGCCTTGGACATAAGCCACGTGACACTTAGCAATCGGGACAAGCCTGATTGGTGCATGTACCCCGTGTCTTTTGGCTATCAATTTTTAAATCTATTGTTCAATTTAATATTAACATACACTCCTTATATTTTCAACTAATATATCATTTACATCTATTAACATACATTATCTATAACTGTAGAAACAATTATTTTGTTTATTACTCTTATTGTATTGTATTACTATTACACCAGGCAATTGATACTATAGGCTAGTTAAATAATAAAGAAATGCATTTAGCATATTTAAGTATTATGTGCAATCACAAAGTGGCCCCAAATTACTAGTAGCTTTACCTGTCCAATCTCATCAATGGTACTCCAAGGAGAACGAACAACAAAATTAAGAACTTTAAGGCCTTTGGAAGTGCTTCCTCCAATAAACCACTTTAAAAACGGCAATAAAACTCCAGCCATGTCTAGAATTGAAGTAAAAGTGTTCTCCAATATTAATGCAGCCACCTGCGATGGTTGACACATGACACAAAATGTTGAAACTTGAAACACAAGCATGAAAAATATATATCCAATAAACAAGGGTGGATAAAAAATAATGCTCTTAAGTGATAAAAGTTTAACCTTATCTGGATTATTTTTAGCAACAACAGCACCAACCGCTCCACCAAGAGACCTTCCAAATACTACTATCTGAGATGTGTCTATATCTGTTCTCTGACTGAGATGGTCTATTGCAGCCTAGGTAGATGCATCCCAAAAGAGTTTAAATAAACAAAAGAAAAAAGGAAATTATGTAATGCTAATTGTCTTAAAAAAAAACCTGTGCGTCCAGAGTGATTCCTTTCTGAGAAGGATAACCATCACTAGCACCATATCTATTCATTGTCAAAAAACATGTTAATTAGAGAAACAGAACATGATGATAACATCATAAGTCATGACAAAAAGAAATAAATAGGATGAACGTGTTTCATAATTGTATACACAAAGAACATACCCTCTGTAAGAAAGCATGAAAACATTGCAATGCAACTTCTGTAGCATGATGCGCACCATCTCAAGACGATGAGCAATATCTATAAATCATTAGTCAAGGCCTCCAACAATCAATTTAATTACCCTTATGATAAAAAGAAAAGAAAGTTAAGTGATTATGTAAATAAAAATGGGAAACATATTATTTGCAATCAACAGCAAAAAGGATACTTCCGGCATTTTCTTGGAAAAACAGAATGGTTGGGCCTGCAAATAAAAAATTGATACTTTTAATCCCAGATTTGAGTATGGAAAAAAGCTTAATTAAATGATCATCAACAGCTCTGTAAAGGCAGATGCATTCTAAAATTCAATTTAGTAGAGAACATGATGGGTCTGTGCAAAAGAAAATTGTCTTTAACATGCTTCTACACCATGATCATATATGTGCTTTAATTTATTCACTTAACAAACCTGTAGCTAGTGAAATACATAAATATAAATAGTTGAACACAATATTATCAGCAAACAATACTGTTAGAACTGAAACTTTGATTAGTTGAAACTGGAAATTACAAGCTAATTGGCCCTACTCCAAGATGGTCGAATTCTCCGATTACAAGGTATGAAAAAACCCTAATTTTGATTAATAAACATCAACAGCCCTCAAAACAAACGAACAAACATATTTAACCTAATGCTAGGAACAGTTGTTATTGTGAAACTGTTAAGTGTTGCCCACTTCCTCATTTTCTGCAAACTGTTTTGGCTAGTGGGTTTAGGTGGGAATATGGTACTCAGTGGCGAAGCTTGACCCGAAGGTTCGGGGGGTCGGAAGTCACCGGGGGTCGGAAGTCACTAGTTTTGGGAGTCGAAAACCAGTTTCGGGGGGTCGAAACCCTATATTTCCAAAATTTTCAATACGAATACTATATAATCGGCACTTCTACGCGAAAATTCGGGGGGGGGGGGGGGGGGGGGGGGGGGGTCGGCCGCCCCCGCCGGCCCCTAGTAAGCTTCGCCAATGATGGTACTGGTACGTATCAAATACTCTCCAGCAAAACAAACAAACACACCCGGTAAAATTGGTAGGGATTGGTAAAGGTAGGAATTAGGATGGGAGCAAAACTTTCTTTTATCCCAAAAGATTGAGAGGTTGTGAGACCCCAGGCTCCAAACATTGTCTCGACATGTGAAGTACAGTATAGTATGACATAGTATCCTGAGAACATAATGTGTGATTGTATGGCACATGAAATCAAAACAACAATACAAAAGATACCAAAGAAGATAGCAGGAAACAACCGATACATATAAAGCTGAGAAAAGTATACTAGTAGTGACACAAAAGATAGCACAAAGACATGAATAAGTTAGCACAAAATATGAAATCCCCTTAAAAGTACCTAATACACTCCCTTGGTGCCAAGACCAAGGCCAAGGCAACAAAAAAAGTAGGAAAAGCTAATGCCTCTAAAAGTTCAGAACCTTTTATCCAACAACTCCTATCCCCGATCACATCCCCAGAGAGGCGCAAATAACCAGTCATCAAATACTAAAACACAAATCCTATCCCCTAATCTATCTCCAACAACCGCCATCTCCGATCACAGTCTAACATATCCTTTCTAATCCTTCTCCATAGCAAACAAACAGTCAAACACTAAAACACAAACATTCTACACATATGTTTGTTTGTAACAATACCCAAATCTTACAGTCAGCAATTAGCACTCAGCTTCTAAACATTTAATTAGTTACATTACATTAACATAAAGCACAAATCAAATGAGAATTTACATAGCTAATAACAATAATAGCTAATAATAAACCCTAATTGAAAGAAACCTGTGCAATCAGGGGAGAACTTGATGAGCCAGGAGTGGAGACGGACACCGTCAGAGGAAGTGAGCCAGACGTCTTCGAAGAGGAGACGGAGACGTGAGGGAGTGATGGGGTAGGACTTGGTGAGGCCAGGTAGCACCGGCACGTACACTAGTTTCTCCTGAAACGCCACCAGTAACGCCATCCCTGCCACCACTATACCTCCTACTCCGTACATCAATAAGCTCATGTACGAGTACACCATCTCTGTCTCTCTCTATTGATTAACACACACACACACAGTAGTTGATTGTTGTTGATGATGATGTGATTTTTCTCTTCTTTCTTATGAGGGTTTGGACCACGTCACTGTATTGATTTATTACATCTTTTTTATTTTATTTTATTATTAATTAATATCAACTTTGCCCTACCATATGACTGTTACTTAAATACGTTATTAAACTCATCTTTATGAACAAAATGAAAACTGTTGGCTTCTTTTCTTATTAAGATTTTAAAGAAAGAGAAAGGAAAAGTCAAAAGTTGGGTAATTGTTTTGAAACCCGGACCGGTTGGATCGGGAACTGGACCCTTAGTCGGTTCGGGTTGTTGGATTGGACCAGTTGAATATCAGATCGGGTTGAACAAGGGGTTTTTTTTTTTCTAGGTTTTGTAGGCTTTTTTGGCTGGCTCGTCGAAGCGGTCAGACCGTTGGACTGGTAGTGGCTTCAGTTTGACGTCCGGTTCTAAAAACATTGTTTGGGGACTTGGGGTAGCTAGTTGGTTTGTTTAATTTGTTTGTTTGATTATTGCTCTAGTGGTATGGTGTACCTTCTTACAATTGTAACATTGTGGGTTTAAATCTTTCCAAATGCAAGGTAAAGTAAAAGTGGATCTAAGGGTGTTAAAAAAGTTTGTCGTTCTAAAAAAATTAACTTATTTGACTAAAGGATTAACACTAATGCACTCTACATGGTGATATTTTGTATTTTTTGTAATCTCAATAAATAATACATGGTTGGCAATCGTGAATATAGGTTAGTTTAGATTAATTAAACAATGTTAATTGTTGTGTCATTTGTTTAGTTTTGAGTGTGCTTAATCCTAAAGTGTGATATAGAAATATATATGTACCACCACGGAGTTACGAATACATGATTTGTGAACTAATTATTATATGTCAATGTGTGCACGAAATCATATTTTGCCAAACTCAATAGTATGTGAAGCATGTCATGCTCCCCTATCAGGGGCGGATCTAGGTGTATTCGGGTGGGTTCCCGGGAACCCAGTCGGTTTGTAATTTTTAGTGTTAACGTATATAGAAAAATAGAAAGGAACCCATAAGAAAAATGATTTAGGAACCCATTACTAAATGTTGGAGGTGGTGTAGTGGCTGAAACCCGCCCTCACATTCACAAGCTTTCCAGGTTCGATTCCTCCAAGCATTTAAATTTTTGGTTCCATTCCATTTGAGATTCTGAGTTAAGTTGGGTGGTCAGTGGTCACAAACACACTGAACTGACATTTGTTGTTACCTTTTTCTTTATACACCTCCACTACTTCCCTTGTCATCGTTATAACTTATAACCCAGTTTCTTTCTATCATTTTTTTCCCTTCTACCTTACCTAAATGTGATGTATTGTATTGTATCTTTTGCTTGCCGTGTTCATCTTTTCTTCAATTTTATCATCTTCACTTTATTATGTAATACCCGTAATACCCCCTGATTTACTTTGTGCTTTGAGTTTTACACATCTTGTGGGTATACATACATGTTGGAATTTCTTAGTTTTCACCATGTGTTGTTAAACTGACAACTGATGGAGTTGTGTAGCTTTTTGTAGTTATTGAGTCAGTTTCTGATTGATCAAATATTATATCGACAATTTTTAAATTATTATGTTGACTTCTAATTTTCTCATGTGTTTTTATTATTATGTATGATAGATATTCTTCTTTTACGTTGCCAGTTTTTGCTTGAATAACAATCACCAAATCAATAATTCCGTTCATGATTTTTGGTTTCACTTTGGGGTGGCGGGGTTCAAGAATGGCACTTTGATGTCCGAAGAAAATCAGCTTGGTGTACTGAAAAGAGTTGGTTTCGCTGTTGGTAAATCTTACTTCGAAGGCATAGTTGGACAGACGGTTAAAGATATTTAAATGCTTATAACCTCTTAAATTCTTATACAATTATCGTATTAGTTATTGTTTATGTTATTATCGTATTAGTTATTTTAGGGATGTTAAATTTTAACCTGTTGAAACCTAAACCGACCCGAACCCCTAAAACGACTTGAACTGTCAAACCGATCCGAACCATGTACCAACCCGATTTTTTTGATGTTCGCTCATATGAAATTAGAGCATCTAAAAAAGGAACCCAGTGAAAAAAAATCCTGGATCCGCCACTGTCCCCTATCCAATAAGAACCTGATCATAGGGAGGAGATATCATCATTCATGAATGGAAAGTTTCATCTCGATTCTAAAATTGAAACACCATATTTCAATCTATAAGAAATTAATTCGGTCTACTTATAAAACATAGAAACATACTTGATGATAACCTTGCATATTGCTTGTTAATTTGATTTATAAAACACCAATAATCCATAAAGTGGACTAAATCATAGTTATGCTACCACATAACTAAACAACAAAAAAGGATTATACTAATCCAACTAACCCCTATGCTTACATCCTTCAATACTTAGGAAAAGTAGCCTTGTTAGCAAATGGGACAATCATACCACATAACATAACAACAAAAATTTATTATATTAATCCAGCTATACCCTTTATTGCATAGTTCAACACACAAGAAAATTAGTCTTGCCACTTGTCAACAAATGGGACAATTATACTAGTGAATACATGATTTTAAATAGCTTACTAATCTAGGTATGTGATAAATTTCAATTGCATGTCATAAATCCTTGTGAAATCTCAAGATATTGGCATTCTCTCTTTGTGATTCTCCTCTTTCTAGAAATCACATAAGCAAAAACTGAAAAAACAGAAGATCGATTATGTTGCTCACCATTATTTCTCCAGGGATCTATGTTGGAGAATTGTATTTTACCCTTTTCAACCTCTATTTTAAGGCAACCCATCAACAAAATGTGGCTTAGTTAATTTCAACCACACACTTTTACTTACGTCTGTTTGATATTAGGTAATGGAATAGAATATTACCATTCTATGTCTTGTTTGATTGTCATATGAAAATGAAAAAAAGTATTATTTTATGTTGTTTGATAGACAGTAAAAAACGAAGAAATAAATTCGGTGGTGAGTGGCGGTGGTGGGTGGTAGTTAGTGGCGGTGATGGTGGGTAGTGATATGTGGTGGTGGTGGGTGGAGCTGATGGTGGCGGCGGCAGTGGATGGTGGCGGAGGAAGTGGATGGCGACAATGGTGGGTGGGTAACGGTGGTGAGTGGTTGCGGCAAAGGAGGTGGGTGGTGGTGGATGGCGGTGATGGTGACGGTGGAAGGTAGCGGGGGCGGTGGGTGGTCATTGATGGTAGATGCGGTAGGTGAATAACGGTGGTTGGTGGTGGGTGGCGACGGCAGTAGGTGGAGGTGGATGATGCTAGTGATTAGTAGGTGACGATTGTGGGTGGTGGCGGTGGATGGTGACGGTGGTGGTGGTGGTGGGTGGTGGGTGGCGGTGGTGGATGGTGGTGGCAGCGGTGGATGGTGGTGGTTGGTGGCGACGACAATGGTGTGTGGTCGTTGATGGCGGCGATGATGAGTGGGTAACGGTGGTGGGTAGTTGACCTTGGTGTGTGGTGGTGGTGAAAGTTCGCAGCAGTGATGGTAGGTTGCGATTGCTGATGGCGGTGGTAGTGGTGGTGGTGATGATTGTGGGTTTTGTTGTTGTTACTGAAGGATGAAAAAGAGATGAAATAAAAAAATGTGGGAGGCAGATGGAATGCTTTTAAGGGAATGGAATGCCTTGTGGAATAGGTGATTCTATTTCATTGACCAACCAAACACACAATCTTTCATAATCTTGTAATGATCCATTCCATTTCAGCACACCAAACACTAACTTAGGCTTGCACCCCATCCGCTAAAAGACATTTTAAGAGGTAATTATGAAAGTTTCCTTAAAAAAAACTTAACATTCTAAATTGGTACTAAATACCAAAAAAAATATTAATACCGATACTGCCTTTTACCAAATACAGAATCAAGAAATCCTAATACCGATATCGATAAAGCACTTTCGGTGCGGTATCGATACGGTATTGATATGGTATCCGTATGGGATCAATATTTGGGAAAAAAAATTCATCCCTAAACTAGACGTGCCCATGGCGCATAGACCACCACACATGGGCGTTCGGGAGGGAGCCGAGCTAGTTGAGGGCATCATTTGTATATTTTTTTAAAATACACAACTAATCATATCTAGCCACCTCAACTCAATATCGCATTTCCCAATACCCCTTTTAGAACCCCACAACACCCCCCTTTAGAGCCCCTTCAACCAAGCCTAGGTGTCGTAAAAAAAACACAATGATGAAATAAAAATATATTTCCAAATAAAAAGACACAATGATCTAACAAAAATTCTAAAATCTACGAGCTAAAAATTCAAAAGCGAAAAACTAAAATCTAAGATCTTAGAGTTGGATGAGACGATTCCAATACCGCTAGAATGAGTTCTGTTGAAGTCCGTTTAATACTCTTCCTATAATTTCCTAACTTCCTATTTTTAAAAGGCTATGTATTTGAACCTTTCCCTTATTCATCTTGCTTATAAATTTGTAACTTAAAACTCCAAGGCCAAGCTCAAACAAGTGAATTCGTTGAATGAATTTAAACACGGTGAATCGTTGGAATACATAAGATTTTTTAGAGGATACATCTTTACGCATTAAAATGCATCCCTATAGATGTTTTAAAAAATAATCAGCATGTGAGTTGAGCAAATGCTCTGTGTCTAAGGCAAATTAACTACATACCAACCAAATATGAGTTTATAACTGAGACCGCGTTCTAATGGTCTTAATGTAGATTGACCATCCGGCATGGACATGCGCTTAATGCACAAATCAACTTACATATTGCCCACGTCAAACAAAAATTTCTACACTTTCTTAAGTACTAAGCTATTTCAACATATCCGTGTTGACCCAAACAATTAGGTCAAACACAAATACGAGATATTTGGGGAGCAAACCCACGGCAATTTCTATTCAAACCAATGAATGTACGAAGTTACAATGAAAAATGACAAATAAAAACAATTACCTAGACCCTATTTATACTAAAATAGGTTAATAACCATATCAATCCTACTCAAATACTTCTAGCAATTATAATCTAAAACTAACTTATACCATTATCTCTACACTCTACTATTCTAATCAAATTAGATAATTTTTAACATTCTAATAATTAATTAAATTCTAATTAAATAAAACTTTCACTTCCATCATTCAACTTTCATTTCAAACGAATTGAGTGAATTGCTTGGTTGGTACTTGTGCTTTACAGATCTCGCACTCTTCATCCCTAGACTTCAGTATATACAAACTTGGCCCTAAAGGTTTACAACTTGTATTCGTGTGATCCCATTACTTGGAATTTGTAACTATAGTGGTCCTTACCAACTAACGTCGTTAAAAATTTTAGTTAAGTTCATGTAAAATGACAAGTCTATCCTCACTCAATAAAACAATAATAAATCTACCCACACCACCACCACCATCACTACCATCCACCTACCACCCACACCACCAAACATCATCATCTCCTACTCCACACCTCTCATCCCGTCACCACTGTTCACCTTACCACCGTACACCTCCACACTTTCCACTGCCACACCTCACCACTCCAACCACCACAATCTTCTGTCGGTTCCACTAACCGAAACCCTAACCACCACTCTCAACCTCCACCGTCACAATAGCACCACCTCCAATCGCCAGCCCCACTCGAAAATACAGTGGTGGGTCAAACATTGTCGGGGATACTCGAATGTACCTTCTGAATTTGGAAATTTGCAGACTTCAATCTCTATAATGTTCCATCTTTTTAATCTGGCCTGCTCAATATAGGGTGCTGGGTGGAGGCGGTAAGTGGTGAGTGGTTTGATCGGTTGTGGGTGGGGTGAAGCATGCGGTGGGTTGGTCGATGGATGGCGTTGGATATGAAGAAGGAAGGATGGGGTGCATGTGCGTTGGATATGAAGAAGGAAGGGTGGGGGTGCAGGTGGACCCCATATGTTTTATTTAATTATTTATCTATTTAAATATTAAGGGAGAGTTTTGTCATTTTATAAAACTTAACTAAATTTTTTAACGGCGTTAGTTGATAAGGACCACTATAGTTACAAATTCCAACTAATGGGATCACACGAGTACAATTTGTAAACCTTTAGGACCAAGTTTGTAAATACTGAAGTCTAGGGATCAAGAGTGCAAGATCTGGAAAATACAGGGACCAACAAAGCAATTCACTCAAACAAATTTCTAGGATTAACTTTCTAACATGCCGTGTCTCCCATATGGCATTTTTCTTGCTAGGCTATACCAACATCTTCAACTTCCTTCAACTGAGCTCGGAACCTCTAGATGAGAAGCAGTTAGGTGCTATTTGTTTTTTCTGCAGGAAAAGGTCTGAGTTTGCGGACCACATCTACAGACATCTACAGGAGAAGAGGTGAACCAAAGGTCTGCAGTCTGCAAGAAGAAGATTGTTTGTTTGTTAACGTCTGCAGGCTGCTGAAATAAACTGAAATTTAAATAAACTGATTTTTTACAGCAGTCTAGTGGTGGACCGCGGTGGTGGTGGTGGTGGTGGACGGTGGTGGTGGTGGTGGACCGTGGTGGTGGTGGACCGTGGTGGGTGAGGAGAAGAGAAGAGGAGAAGACCTTGGAACAAGTCTACACCAAGAAGAGGTCAGGAAGACCTTTTTAAGTGAAATGTCTTCCAAAAAACAAACAATCTGCAGACTCAAACGTCTGTGCGCGTCTGCGTTGCGTAGACAAAAGAGGCCAGAAGTGCTTCTAAGCAAAAAAACAAACAACCCTTTAAAAGATGGAAAACATTTTCCTAGACTAAATTGGAAAAAGAGCTTGTAGATCACGAACTCCCAAAGCACTAGATGTGTTTAACTTTTTTGATTATTTGAGTTAAATGATGGAATAGTTTAATCTTTTGGTTTTGAGTATAAGGTGCTTCCTCAGTTGATACACACTTTACTATATATACATCCGAACTCTAAAGTTGGCGGGGAAATGTCCAACTCGTTAAAGCCTTGGCGAAGACTTCCTCGGTGGTCGTGTAACAGTATTTAGGTTGGGTGTACTGAGAGCCAACCCCATTCCACCTCATTAACTAAAGGCGATTAACATCATTATGAGATGGCTAAAATGAGGCGTTAGGCAGCCTTTCGCCAAGGGTATAACAGGCTATTAGTGCATCTCGTGTGATAACAACATTCTAGATAGTTAACGTTTTGATAATCAATGTAATCGTTGTTAGCTCGTGTTTATATTTAGTGAACTTGTGTTAAACGAACAAAGGGTTCATACGAACTTGTTTCAGGCGAATGTGAGCCTGAACAAACTTAGACAAGTTTGTCCCATGCTCAAGCCCTACGAACTTTTCATGTATAAATACAAGTGGTTGGTTTAGGTTTTGTACAGTTTTCCAGCCGCAAGTTCGAGCTTAGGTCTTTGTTTGATTGTATAACAATTGTTTGGATAATCAATAAATGACGTGTTTGAAGTATAATTTGAGTTCTATGTATTCGATTCACCATGTTTGTGCTTAAACTATTGTTTAAATGGATCCTGCGTTCTAATTAGATAATTGATCAATCTTGTAATCAATACATTCAAGGGACCTACACGGTCGTGAAGGGTGTTGGGAGATGAGGTCCATTTAACTTCAATCAATTGCTTCATTTTTATTTTTTCTACTTTTAATTTATTTTTTAGTTAAACCACTACATAATAACTAGTGGGTTGCCCGCGTGTTGCGGCGGGAACCACAAAACTTCGGTTTGTGATTTTCAGGGTGTGCACAAGTTGTTATTTGCTCAATTTTGTGACAACCGGCAATTTTCGATCTACAGTGACGTGATTTTTTTTATGATTAAAAAAAATAATATTTATTACAAATATTGCTAATTATTAAGTTTCGGAAGTTTACTGACTGTTTTTACAATCGAAACTGCGACCGATTTATTTAACGCGATTTAAATGCGCGAACTGAAAGCACGCATCGGGTAACGAAAATATTTATATTTTTGCTCGGTTTATTATTATTTTTAATTACGAACGAAACCGACAAATTTTTATAATTAATTATGTAGCCTAAATAGAAACCGAGACGTTTACGTTTTAAAACGGGTTCGATACGCAGTAGAAGCTCACCTACCTAAACCCTAGGTATAAAAGGCATAGTTTCTTCTTCTTCTTTCATTATTTCAGCCGCTAACCTGCTCTCTCTCTCTAGAACCTCTCTCTCTCTACTCTCTCTCTCTCTCTCTCTCTCTCTCTCATCGCGCCTCTCTCTCTCTCTCTACACCCTCTCCCTCTCTGCTAGGGGTGTTCCAAAAAACCGCATACCAAATAAAAACCGAAAACCAAACCGTAACCGTAACCGAACAAACCAATCCGAACAACGAATTTAGTGTTTGGTTTGGTTTTAACCAAAACCGAATTGCTAATTCGGTGTTTGGTTTGGTTTTTGGTTCTACATTTTTTCTTATTTGGTTTATTTGGATAACCGAATAAACCAGTAAAATAATTAATTATTAAATAAAAATAAAAATATTTAATGACCCATATATAATATATAAGCCCAAGTATATGTTTAGTATTAATATCTCTTTATTTTCGTATGTAGGTTCATTAGAGTTGGAGAATGATTTAAGTTTGAAGTTTATTTATAATTTGTGGAATTTGCAAAGACTTATTTACTATTTCTAATTTCTATGATGTTTGTGTTTGCGTGGTTTGATTTATATTAATTGCTATCTTTCTATTCGGATTTCGGAACACAGAGGTAGATAAGTTAGAGAAAAAAAACTTCATTTCAATTTGGTTGAATTTGGTTGAAATTGGTTTGTATGGTTTTAAACCGAAACCAAACCGAATTCAATTTGGTTGAATTTGGTTTGGTTTCATATTCCTAATTTGGTTTGGTTTGGTTTGGTTTTTGGTTTGGGGTACAAAATTTTGAAAACCGAATAAACCGAATCGAATAAACCAAATAAACCGTTAACCGAACCGATGAACACCCCTACTCTCTGCTGCTCAAGATAACCGGCCACCACCACCATCCTTGGTGGCTGTGCGGTGGTTTCTGGTCTGAAAATGGGTGGCTATGGAGGCGTTTATAGGTGGTATAGGTTCGGTTGACGGTGGTGGCTCGTTATGGTGGAGGTGCAGTGGTTTTAGAACCCCAAAACCGACCTGTCAAGGTGGATCGTGGTGGTTTTTGAAAGGGGTCAGGTTCAGTCCGATTTGATTGGGGTTTGTTTCGGGTCTGTTGAGGTGGGTGGTGTTTCAAGGTTGGTGGGTTTCGGCCGGTGGTTAAGGTGGTCGGTGAAGGTGGATGCCGGTGAATGTTTCATGGTGGTGGCGGCTGTTTAAGTGACGGCTTGGGATGGTTGATGTGGTGGTTCCTTCGGTGTTGGTTGTGGTCACAACTTGAAGATGAGTTTCCGGGTCAGATCTGGCTCGGCTCGAGTCAGATCTGTTCGGGCTCGTTTTGGGGTTCGACTCGGTGTGGTTTGGGTTAGTTTTGGATGCTCGAGTCAGACTTGGTTCCGGGATATGCTAGTGCAGATGTGGTCCACGGGTTCGAGTCACGGTTCAAATCGGGTAGTTAGTTGGACATATTTTGGTCTCGGTTATTGGTCAAAGTTGGATCCGATTATGAGCTCGGTTCAGATTCGGTTCGGGTCAAACGTAGTCAAACGGGTCAGATCTGGTCAACCGTCGGATCGGGTCAACATGTCGTGTGAGATGGCGTTTTGCGCGTACGATATGGTATAACTAAATCTTTCGTATTTATTTTTGTGATTGTAGTTATAAACATATATATTTTTATATAAATACGAATATATATGAATAGTGTTACCTCACGAACGAACCGACAATATTATTATTATTATTGATAAGTATACAAAGCGTGACTTGGTATTATTGGACCTCGGACTAAACTAGTTGGACTATGTATATATATACATTGTTGTGTCTTTATATAAATAAGTATAGTTTTCATATAAAAACGTCGAAACGTATAAGTCTCGTTTGATTGGGAATTGCGGATAAACAAATTGTAGTCTTGTGTTTTGAAGTTGATTTTGGGAATTTTTAGACAACTTCTGTTGTCTGGTTCGTACAAAAACAGAGGAAACTCTGCCGAAATTTCTATAAAATTTTAAGCATAAACGGTGATAATAATTATTATTTCATTATAACAATCTTCCAAGTATTTTGACAAATGTATTTTCTACAAAATCGCAAGGTTTTCGACAATTGATTTACCGCAACATTTAAAGATAAACGTCGAACAATATTTCTAAAACAAATACATAATATCTGCTGAGCGTCAATTGTGTCAATCTTTAAAGATTTAGTAACTAAACATTTCTATTTAAATGGTTTTGAATTACAAAAACGCTCAGCCTATTTGAGAAAGAATTACATAAAAATTTATGTTCGAAACCTTTAAAGACATAGATTTGGAAAAGAAGCGATATTGTTATTAATCGGTTTTAAATAACTATATTTATATTTTTATCAAAGGGCATTTTTCCTATAATATAATTATATTAGATACATACATTTATACGAATTACAAAATGAGCTATGACTCGGGATAAGTTATACGTTTCATAATATTGGTCCAACGTGGTTTATACACGAATAGTAACAAGTGATTAACTTGAGTATTAAGTCGCATAAAACATATTTAAGTCACGATCGGTTCGACGAGTTAAAATGCTTAAGACTCAGGTTAATACCCACAAGTCTAGATAGTTGGATAAACTATCTTTTAGCCGGATAATAGGCTAGGTTTATATGTGATAGACTTTTAAGGTGTCCTTTGTTGGTAATAGGGCACGAGGAAGTCGGTCGAGGATTCAGGCTTTGTTTGCTAACTTAGCAAGGAAATTAAGGTGAGTTCATACCCCACTTTTTTCTGACTTATAAATGTTTTCGGGGGAAAGACATGCTTCTTTTATGAAAACCTGAGGAATTTCAAACGAGCAAGTTTTTGAGAAATGAAATGGGTGTGTCAGTGTCACAGCCCCACTTTTACTGGTTTACTTTCGGTGGGAGAAACATGCTTATTGCTTACATTGTTTTAAAGATCATGTTATACTATGGTTATGGTTGTTTACTATACGGGCGTTTCATCAGGGAGTCCCAGGGGGAAACCATGAGTATGTGGGAACACATATCGTGGAAATATGTATAGATCTATTGGGGCCTGACAAACCCCACCCGACGGCTTGGAGCCGGGCGGGGGCATATTGTCTCTAATTACTTGGAGCCACCGATGATGACGGTGGTTCCTACTTACTGGGCATACATATCACGGATCCACGGGTCAGTAATGGTTTCCAACTCGTAGTAGTAACGATACTTAACGTCTAGTTAACGTTCTTATAACATAGTATTAACGGGAATGATCTTTTCAGACTTACGGAAACTCTTTTATAAAAACTTGTGGAATTATTTTTGCAAAACTTATGAACTCACCAGCTTTATGCTGACTTTTTAAGTATGTCTTTCAGGTTTAAACTTTGGTAACGGCACGGTTGGAGTGGGCGACGTCTTGGGATCGGGGATCCTATAGGGTTAGAATTGGCGTTCAGGAAGTAAGTGTCTTAGATGCAACTTTCCGCTGCGCGGTGAAGCTACCAAACGTCACAACCGACGAGGGAAAAGTCGGGGTGTGACAAATTTGGTTTTGAGTCATAACAATAACTTTTGATCAAGGTATTTCAAAACCGATGGGTTTCAATTATTTCAACTTGGTAAATCGGTTATGAACATTGGGTCCAATCAGTTGTTGACTAATAACCGGAAATTTAACTTGAGATGAAAATTATCATAATATCCTCTAACCTCATGAAACAGTGGAAATTTTGTGAGCGATGTCTTGTTCCAAGCCTTGCTAGAGTTTTGGCTTTTCTTTGCAACAACATGACGCTAGCATGATTTTTGTATTGTTTGTTGAACTGATAGAAATGGAGCATAACAGATTAAATGCTATACTTGCAAACCGTTTGCGAAGTTGTAGTTATCTATAATGTTACTCTTGCTCAAGTCATTTGGTTTATGTATTAACTGTAGCAATATAAGCCAAAGTTTGAAGTAGTGCTTTTTTTAATTATGTCTAAATTTAAGACACACTTTGAATTTAAAGTTTAACTTGTTGAATGGAAAAGCTTTATTAATTGATTTTAAGAATATGCAAAATGAATATACATGTGTATAAAATCATGTGTCTTTGACTTGTGAATAAATATGTGACCAATGTGAAGGCAAAAAACGTAGAAAGGTATCACTTATAAGTAGGGTATGCCCAAGAATCTGCATTTCAACTGTTGAAACAAAAACTCTACAATGCATCAATTCTATCCCTACCTGAGGGACATGCAATTTCGTTGCGTATTGTGACGCTTATGTTCAAGGTCTCAGGCGCGTACTGATGCAGTGCGAGAAAGTTATTGCTTATTTGGGCTTTTGGTTTTACGAAATCAAGAGGTTTTAACCACATAATTATTAAGTCTATAACTCATATACGTTTACTTTCACTTTGATATTTACTTCCTAGTCCTTTTGAATTTGTTAGGATTACATTTAAAGCTTTCAATGAAATTTATATATACAATTTCTTAACATAATAATACTCTAAGTATAAAACTTGTATTTTATTTTAATTCATATTTTTATACATACAAATTTATTAGAAGAACTTCACGATTAATGTTATATCAGTTTAGAAACTGTTGAGTGTTTATTATCATCATTAACCTCACTTAATCCTAACTGACAAATAAGTTATTTAAGATGTAAGGGAAAAAAGAATGTTGCAATTTTTGGGATAAATTAATATAAATGTTATTTTTTTCTCCCTGGAATATAGGACATATATTTATTTGTGCATGTTGCATATAAGAGGATAAGTAATCAAACAAAATGGTTACATGAACAAAGAGTACAACAAAACATAACCAATAAAATTAACATGAATTTAAACTCAGCCTGGCACACACAATAACAAAGTTATGCAACATAGATCATAATAGTATAGTTGAACAAACCTTAGACACGGAATCATCTTCACTTGTGTCTTTGGAGTTCCCTAATAGACATTGAAAGTAAACCAAACCATTTGGTATGATATGAAATATCCTAAACCGAAGGACATACCAAGAATCGAGACAAAACTTATAAATGATTAAGGCCATTTTGTGGGTTTTAATATTTAAGATTATTTCATTTAACAATGCTTAAAATGAAACACACACCTGAGTATGAAAACCTTTGCCGCTATTGATCATCATTGCTGGTGTTGGCAACTCCATCGATGGTTTATACATAGCTTGTTCAATATTCTTTTGTTCAAATAAAAAGAAATACATCAAACCATTTATACTAACTTAATTGGATAATTACAAAACCTATAAAGACAATGCACAAAAGCAAAAATATAAAATAGTAAACACACAACTGAAAATGAAAGCCACCACTGCCATTGATTATTGATAGGTTCCCCATAAGGTCTTCGTGTTTCTTTCATTTAAAACAAACAAATATCAAACAACATACAAATTAGAACCAAATACTGGAAAACCTACGTTTGATCTGCTGGGATTCTTGAGATGTCTAAAGATGGTAAAAAGACAACTTTGCCCCTAAACTAACCTCATGTACTATTATACCATAAGCGTAAACACTTGTAGTTACGTAAATTTTGCGGTCATTCTTCCTAGATGTTTTATAATATAGTATAGATTATGAGTTTATGGTTTACCTGAAAGAAACACTATCTAATATGTTACCCCCATGGTTTTGAAAACCGGACCGGACCGGCCGGTCGGACCGGGCTCCGGGGCCTGGACCGGTCCGGTTCGGGTGTTCGGACCGCTAGTGCAGTGAACCGGCTTCGGACCGGTGAACCGGCCGGTCGAACCGGAAAACCGGGAGGTCGGACCGGAAAACCGGGAGGTTGGACCGATTTTTTGTATTTTTTTGTATTTTTTTTTATTTTTTTTTGTTTTTTGGCCGGTTCGTTGGACCGGTCGAACCGGTCAGACCGGTCGAACCGGTGAACCGGCTGGGGGTCCGGTTCGACGTCCGGTCCGGTTCTGAAAACCTTGGTTACCCCACATTGATAATCTCTCAACGAGGGAAAAAAAGACAAATTCGGTGGATGTTCGGAGTGTGTGTTTGGTCGACGGCCATTTTGTCTCCATGCATTGTTATTATCCGAGTAATAATAATACACTAATTTAATATATGTTTAGTCTAGGTTGACGTCAATTATTTTTAAAAATAAATTAAATTATATAAATATCTCATGTGATATTTATATTGTGAGTTTATGTATTAAGTCAACATAAATATACCATCAACCCACTCTATTCACTTTCACCCTCCAATGGTTGGCTTGTATCTAGGGTTACTATTTCCATCGTTGGCAACCATCACCACCATGACAACAAGCCAACCCAATGAGAATCTCATTTCCACAATCTTGATTGGTTTAATCAAACTTTTTGAATTCATTTGGTTGTTTTACAAATGTATATTAGTGCATCCATCATCATGGAGCCCACCATTCCAACTTTCCAAATCCACCATCGACAATTTTGAAGTGTGAAACAAAAGACCGGCCCACTCATGAATTTCAATAAGGATGGCCGGTGTAGAGAAACGCCCCCTAACTAGTGGCGAAGCTTGACCCGAAGGTTCGGGAGGTCGAAAGTCGCCGGAGGGTTGGAAGTCACTAGTTTCGGGGGGTTGAAAACCAGTTTCGGGGGGTCGAAAACCAGTTTTGGGGGATCGAAACCCTATATTTCCAAAATTTTCTATACGAATACTATATAATCGGAACTTCTATGCGAAAATTCGGGGGGTCGGCCGCCCCTGCCCGCCCCAACAAAGCCGTGCCACTACCCCTAACACCACTCCTCCAACACTATTTAGGGCGCCATCATCACCTCCGGCCGTTACTAATGACCATGGCTGTTAAGGGTGAGGGCTTTAAAACCCCTTTGTCTACATGACGGCTAATGCTAACATGACACTAGGAGCTTTATTCCACACCATACAACTTAACTAAGAACCAACATAAGTGTCACTAGTGATGGTGGCGGTTACAACTTACAAGAATTCTAGTTAGGTTTTCGGGGTATGAGTCGTAAAACAAGTATAATTGATGGCAAAATAACATGCGATGACATAGTATTCCTAAAAATATACATCTTCAAATTTGAATAGAGAACACATTAAATATGACAAATTTTCTCCAGGTGTTTTCATTATTTAATTCGAAACGCTTAAATACAATTTCAGTCTATTTTTTAAGGCACGAACAAGTAAATAAAGTTGAGCAATAAAATAAGCACCTATATAAAACCAAGTAGAAATTATGACTTTAAAATTTCATGAAAATAGTTAAAAAATGAAAAAAGAAAGTTTAAAAATAGTTCTTTGGTGGCACCGGCCATGTTTTTTTTTTTTTTTCCCTCAACTTTGTAGTGAAGGCACGTCGACTCAATTAGTCAAATAAAAGCATGATGTGGATCCAAAATTAGCTAATCAGTCCTACTAAGGTTAAATTATTATATTTAAGAAGACTAGCTAGGAGGCCCGATGGGAATATATTTCTTTTCTTTGCTTATTACACTATACTAGTAGGGTGCCCGCGCGATGCAGCGGGAAACACAAACACTTCTAAGGATGTGTATAGTTCGGTTTAGTTTGATTATTAGCTTCAACCGAAACTAAGACCAAAGTCATCAGTTAATCGATCTTATTAAATAATCGGTTACTTGGTTCGGTATATATGGTTAGATTATCGGTTTTTAGTCCGGTTTAGTTAATTTGGTTAATAACAAAAACAAAACTTTGTCTACAAATTTTCGCCTATAAGTACATGAAATGGAGGTATAAATGATTGAAATAGAGGTATAATAGCTAAAAATATATGAATACATGAATGGTTTTGTTTCAGTTTGGTTGATTTTGGTGCACCAAGTGTACAAAAAAAAATAACCGATTTTATGTTAATTCGGTTTTTGGTTAATTCAGTTTTCGATTGCTCTCGGTTGAGTTCTTATGTATTTTGTTTCGGTTTCTGTTAAATGTTCAGTTATTGCTCACCCTAGATATCTATCTATAATATATAATATATTTGATAAGGGCACTTAAGATATTCAAAAGTTAAAAATTAACTTTTTTTTATTTAAATAAAAGTTATACATTTTCCCCTTATTTTAAGCCATCTCGCAACTACCACTATGAATTGTAACCGGCCATAATTTTTTCACACATTAATACTGTTGGAAATCTTCGTACTGGTTTTAATTTTATTTATAAAATCATATTTCATAAATATTAATATTAATATATTAATTGAGTGGAAACAAAAACACAAAACCAATAGATTTCCACCATAGAATTCAATTGCAAAACATATGTAAATAATTAAATTACACCATAGGATGTTTAGTATCTACATCTACATCTACACTAAATAATAAAAGAAAACACATGAGGGACACATGACACTCCCTCATGAATTCTCTCATTTTATTATTTAATACATTAAACTCAAATTTAATTATAGTAATGATTTGCAAAACCATCATATAAGTTTATTAAATTAAATTTTAGTGATTATATTAATAATCATAGTTGTAACTGAAATCATTAATAAAAGAAAACACATGATTCTTTTTTATATAACATATTTATATTTATATTATTAATTTTGAATTTAAATCATGTACCTTAAATTAACCCATTTTTAAAAAAATTAATCTGTTATTCTAAGTTTAAAATTAATTTTGTTACAATATTTGACAAATGATTATTAAGTTTTATTATTTTAGTCATTGTTTTAGATGTTAAACTATGTTCAGCAATTACATATTAATTTTAAATGCTTAAAATAGTTCAAAAGTCAAATAAACAAATTAATTATAACACAATGCAATTAGTCAAGCTTTTTTGTGAGACTTTTATATTGCTCAAAACAAATAAATAAAATAAATCAATCAACATTAATCGATTTTATCTATAGTAATAAAAGACAACACATGGAGTACATAAAACTCCATTATAAAGCCTCCCATTTTATTATTTCAAACAATACATTTATTTTAATTTGTTTCTTTATTTAATAATTATTACCTATTCAATTTTTATTTGTTACAATTATAATTATTAATATAATTACTGGAATTCAGTTTTATATATATATATATATATATATATATATATATATATATTCTATGTTTTTGTAAATCAATTAATATAATTATATTTTAATACAAAATTAGAAATAAATTAATAGCCATAATTTGAAAATGTTTATGAACTAACAAAAGTAATCTTTATTAAAAATTATTTATTTTTTTAAGATAATGTATTTATATGTTATTAAATTTAAATCGTGTATCTTAAAAACGTGTTTTTAGTATGTGGTATTTCACTCTAAGTTTAAAACTATATTTCTTACAATATTCTAAACAAATAAAATAAAACAAATCAACCCACATTAATTAAATATTTGATTCAATACAAAACTAAATATGTTTGGATATTTTCGTATTATAATAGCTTGATATATAAAATACATTTTATATATGAAAAATCATTAATTGAAATCTTCATTGACTTTGTTTTTTCAAGTTACTTCAATAGAGAAATGCAATATCTAAACAGTCTTTGCATTACTAATTCGTTTCAATCTTTATTTTCAAGCTATTAATTTATACAATTTTTTTATAATACAATAAAATTGAACCAATAAATGTCATTATGTTTAAGGACCTTGATGTTAGAAAAAAAAATGATTATACACTCAAGGTTAGAAATACTTTGGCTTTGAAGAAACTTGAAGTCAAATTCAAAAAATGAACAATACTCGATTGGGATGGTTTAACGGATGAGGAGATATTTTTAAATTAATTTCATTTTTTTATATCTTAGCCTAAACAGATTTACCTTTATTACTTTTTTATTTTTGTTTTGTTTTGTTGTACGTGCAGTCTACAAGGTAATAGCTGTGTATGGAAGATACATTTTGGAATGTTTGAAAAAAAAATTATGTGAATAAAAATGTTTTTTACAAGAAATCATTTAGGGGTTCATGAATATTTAATATTTTTTCGATTGTACAAGAAACTTTTTTTATTTTAAATAAAATATGTAATCTAATTTTTCTTAATTATATTTTAAATTTATATATAATATATATAATTTAAATTGTTCAACCCGTGTATCACACGGGTACATAACCTAGTTGTACCTAAATGAAACACTAATTTGTAGCACGATAGATTGACAAACAGTTCCGCTAGAAAATCAAACACGAATACTCCTGAAACCTTGAATCAACTCCTTGAATCAACACTCGCACGATCATGAGACAAGACGGGGAGGTGTGGTAGTGGTCGACAACCACAAAGGGGGTGGCCCCCTTCGTCACACACGGGAGATAGAGAGGGGGAGAGGTAGGAGAGATTGTGGTGGGTAGGGTTTGCAGCTTATGTTATGATTAGGTTTCGGTTATTAACCAAAAATTTTAACCAAAGTTTGGTTTCGGTTATTAACCAAAATTAACTAAACCGAACTAAAAACGACGATCTAATCAAATAGGCTGAACCAATTAACCGATTGGTTAATAAGATCGATAAACCGATAATGTCGATTCTTGTTTCGGTTGAGGCTAATAACCATACCGAACCGAACCATGCACCATTAGAAGTGTCTTTGTTTCCTACTCCATCGCGCGGGCACACTATTATGAATATATGAATGGTTCCGTTCAGTTTAACTGATTTAGGTAAACTAAGGGTACAAAAAGAAAACGATAACCGATTTTAAGTTAAATCGGAAGCTGATTAGTTTAGTTTTCAATTGATTTTGGTTCAAGTTTTTTGTTTTTGTTGTTTGATTTTGGTGAACGGTTAGTTATTGCTTAGTCTTAGATATTGTTAATACCACGTAGCACATAAAAAATAATTAAAAAAATAGTAATATTATACTCAAATTAAAGATAATAAAATGCTCATTATTATGATGTAAGTTTTTTTTTTTTTTATAAAAGTATTAAGGTATGAAAATAATGACTATTTGAAAATAATAGGGGATAGTTTGCTTAAAATAAGGAAAAAAGTTTAATTATAATTTAAATAAGCAAAAGTTGAGAAAGTTTAAGGGATTAAAGTGTAACTAAGATGATGTACCAAAGTGTAAAAGTGTTTGAATGACTAATTTACCCTCATTTTAGGGTTGTTAATGAAAATAAAGTTCTTAAATTTTGGGTATCTTAAACTACCCTTGTCTCATGCATTATAATATAGTATAGATTAATAGAGCTTGGTATTTAAACAGTAATTTTGCCCTTTTGTAATTCATGCTTCCATCCAGAGTATTTTGGTCATTTGTCACATAACAATACGTGTCCTTCTCGCTGCCCCGAGCAATATGGTGTTTTAGTGTGATTGGACCTTTATTACTACGAAGACACGTACTGCAACCCTCCTGCAACCCCCATCTTCTCCCTCTTTAATTCCATCCATAGCATTCTCTTTTTCTCTCACCACATCCCACTCTTACAACACCTGTGCACCCCCATCTTCTCCATCAGCCTTCGACGACCACAACCCAAGTCTGCCGCTATACAGTCGGTGGTCCCTGCAACCAGCTACCATCTTTTAGGGTTTCACATAGATCGTCTTCTTTGCGGTGGTGTTTGCTTCTTCATGGGGTAGCCCAGTTTTGTGATGTTTCTTCCCTTTTGCCTTTATCATCAGTAACAGAGTTGCTCGAATCGGTATAGATATTTCTTATTAACTTTTAACATTGTCATCGGCTTCATGTTCTTGAATCTCTTTTGAATGCAGTCTTTAATTCATATGTATATTTTTTTGTTTTATAGTGTTGTTTTTTGTGGAAGATTCTTCGGTGTGAGGGACGGTGGTTGTAGTTCGAGAAGAAGAACCGGCAGTGACCACAACTGAGGTATAAACCGTAACTTAATTTAAACCATATTCGAAAGCTTAGGTGTATTGATGAATCATATAATGTGGTATTTCAAGAAAATTTACCTTATTTAGGGCTGAAGAATCTTGGGTTACTAAATGAATGCTTGAATCCAAATGGGTATTTCATGATTGGTGAAAAAGATGAATCTTGAACAAGGGAAATGAAAAAAGCCCTAAAATTTACTCCATAAAAATGCAAAATGGTGTGCAAAAGAGGAAAACGAAAAAGAAAGATGAAAAGGGTGTTTCACTGCTTTGAGATTTCTGTAGGTCTTATATATTTCTTGATTGTGTGGATCAGAAATGGTAGGTGATAGGGGAGGCTTTTGAGTTGTGAGCTGTGTGGTTCATTTAGAGGATTTGATGCATTTTAAATGGGACTTGCAACCTTTGTCAACATTTAATATAAGGTAACTAAAACTGCTTTGATCGAAACACATTTCCAAAGTTGTTTGATATGTGATTTTAGTTCTTTTTTATTATTATTGTTTATTTAGACACTTTGCTGATAAGTTGTTGATAACATTGGTGTGGGATGGTTTTTTGTGTGTGTTATATAGGATATTTAATCTAGAAGTAAATTGGTGAATCTAAGTCAACAAACAAAGAAAGGAAGACTTGATTCAATGACTACTATTTCTTATTCTTTGGATACTGCAAGGTATATCATCTCTCATAACTATTATCCTTTCTTTTTCCATTTTCACTACATGAAAGAATAGTTGTCTTGATTAAAAACAACAATATTTTGACCAGTAACCCAAAAAAAGAAACTTGAACCGTTATGAAATCTGGCATTAAAATATTAAATAAAAACTTTTGCTCGGTCAAGAACCAACCTAAAACCAATACCGTTTTGACCAATTACCAAAAGGCAAACGGGCTAATCTGAGTTAACTTTTATCTATGACCCTAACAAACTGATTTGACCATTATAAAGATGTTCGGGTACATTTCAGCGCGACTTTATTTTTGACTGAACAAAATGCGTTTTGACCCATTATAGGAACATAAACAGGTTGATTTGGATTCGGTTTTATTCCCAACCGACCACATCCATTTGGACCTAATAAAAAATGAAGTTGTTCCTTCATTTTGTCGTTGTCAGCCGTTGTTCGGTGTGGCCTTTGGTACCTACTGCTTTTGTTCATCTTTACATTGGTTGTCTTTGAATGATTTGGGGTATGGTGCTTGTAGATGTGTTTACCATTTGGTGTTTAGTTCCCTCACCGGGCTGTGATGATTTTATACTAACGGTGCGTACACATTGAATAAAATGGGCTTAATTACTATTTTGATTCATGTAACTTTAATTATTTTGTTCTTGGCAGACCATTATTTGGATTTTTACCAAGCCTACTGCCTACGCAAAGGAAATAAAAGGAACAACATATGCTTTATGAAGAAATATGAAACACGAAGTGTTAAAAGGATGTATAAAGTTTACTTATATGTCTAATCTAAATTTGTTTTTTCTGTTACTAGACAAAATGGATCAACTTTACCTTCAGCTCATGAATATCAACACAAGTTTTTTCAGTCACATTCTGCTTTGTTTCTGCTCTAAAGTATAAACAGAATTTGTTTACTTGGTATCTTTTAACAACCATATAACTTCTTTATTTATATTATCTGCTAAGGATGATGCTGAAAAGTCAAAAGCAGAAAGCATTCGTATAGTCAACAAGACGCCAACAAGGCTTAAGTAAGGTAAATGTGGTTATTTAACTATTTACCAGTTGGTTCAATTCACCTTATGTCTTACTTTTGTTTGTTCATTACTGTTTCTGGTTATGATTAATATTATTCTGTATTATGGGGCTTATATTTTAGGAGAGAGATGTAATGTGAACATATTCATATATAGTTGTTGTAGTGTGATATATTGAATCTGAACTTTTCAAAATAGTATTTGAGTTTTGTCCGATTTTTATTCCTTAGGAATAAGGAGTTAGTTATGGAATTTCTTTTTAATATGAAGTGCTAGGTCTGTAGCCATTGGCGGATCTTAGTGTATGAAAACCAGGCCTCGGTCCGGTCTCTTTTTTCGTTTCGTAGTGTAAATTTTAGCGAAAATTTGTATATGTATTGAGTCCGGCCCACCCAGATTGAGTCGGGCCCTACCATGTGTTTGGTTTAAGATTCGCCACTGTCTGCAGCTGTAATATTCAATTTTGATGCTACGTAACGTGACAACATTTAACATATTAACTGTTACAAAAAGTCATATTTTGAATATAAATGCGATAAATTAAATGTGTCGCTAAACCTACAGCTTCAGCAACATCACAGAGGCATTTTCTTCAGGTTGTAAGCAGCATCTTACATTTTTTTTATAAGATAGTACAAGAATATGTTTTAAAATTTTTGGTTAATCTTATCTTCTTCATGGATGCCTTCGTTGGTTATGTTATTTATAGTTCAACTATATTTTCATTTATTTTAGGCAATGACCTTCTAAAGGTTGCTTGAATGGGTAAGTGGCTGTATTTCTTCTTAGTTTAAAGCAGCTTCCCAATATTATACTGCAAGAATGGTTTTTGCAAGTTCCTCTATGTTATAGGAATTTTATTTAACTCACGGGGGATTACTTTGACCAGGATGCATCTGTACTTTTGTGGTTTAAAGGGTATGGTTTTATATGTCGATCATGAGAATGACAAACTATTAGTTGGTGATGGCCCGTGGAAGTAAGTGTTGGTAAAACCGATTAATAGATTGCGTCGTTTTGTTGTATATATTTTATGTGTCTTCTTTCAAGGAAATTTGCAAGTTGTGTGCAAAGCGTAAGAATCCTACCATATTCAGAAGATGAGGTATGAATGTTATTTAGGGAACAGTCTAATACGTAGATATGCTTATCTTTATTTTTTAAATAATGATTTGTTTTTAATGTTATACTGAATCTGAATCTGTATGCAGAAGACGTGACTCAAGCTACTACACAAGACTTATTAGTCCTTGATCTACATGGATCGACTAGAAGTTAAGGGTCAATCAAGAAGCCGCAACGCGGCGCTGGGTTAACCCCTAGTTATATTTGTAAAGCAAGTAGCATAATTGTCATCGTATATTACAACATCTACATCGGATGGTTTGTACCTAGCCCTCCTCTAGGCCACATTTCGGACATCACCGATGTGGCAGTGTTGCCCGCATGGGTTGTTCCGAATTCACCACCATCCAGCGTACTTCACATGTCGCTCCTACTCTCTCTCTATCGGATTATATTATTTTAATATTTTTTTAGTAGTGGTTTGACGTTGTGAGAAAAATAATTCATTTTTTTAAACGTTTGAAATTTGACGCGATAACAGGGTGAAGATACTCTTAATTAGCACATCAGTGTTGCTGAAATGACAAAACGTGTTACTTGGTGCTAACAAAAATGATCATTAACGTAATTCTAAAAATAAAGGATGAAACATGTGCTATATAAACATAGACAAGTTTAAAAATAAAATAAAATAAAATAGAAGATAAAAAAAATCACAAAACACGTCAGTATTAGAAATGGAATGGAAAAACTCGTTACCAAAAATATATATATATATAATTTATTTTACATATATTATCCATAGTTGTAGAGATACCAAATTATTTATTGTGAATTGTGATATATATATCTAAATCTAAAGATGACATAAAATAAAAAAATGGAAGAATCTTTTAATTAATATAAAAGGCCCCACGCACGCCAACCTTTCAACAATAAACAACATTCATTGTTTGTATTCTATGTAACTTCACCCAATATTTCATTTTCTTTCTTAACAATAATCAATTCATTAAATTCAAAAAAAAAAAAAAAAAAAAAACAATTACGTAGAGGAGCTGCCGGCTCTTTCTAACAATCCATCCCGTGAATGTTCCGAGTCCGTATGTCTGTGCTCCAGTGGTGGCGCATGAATAGCCTGAGGCGCCACCACTGGAGCACGACATAACGGGCAGTCATAGTGAGAGTTCAACCACATATCTATACACGAAGCATGAAAAGAATGGTTACATATTGGCAACTTTCTCACTTCTTCACCATCTTCGAAAACGGATAAGCAAACGGAGCATTCCATGTCATAATCCAATTGTGGTTTGTTAGAATCTTCGGTACCCTTTTTGTATCTAAAACTCGACGTTAAACCGACGGTGGAGCTGCCACGGGAGAGGGTGGAGGACGGTGGCATGATGTTGGCGGTTCTACGGTGGTTAGGGTCGTCGTGTGAGCGCCGGTATTGGGTGGCGCACCATCTTACAACTATGAGGTTGTAGACGGCTAGGACGATGGCCGCGGTGGCTACGACTACGAGACCGTAGTAGAGCATGGGCATGTTTGATCGGTGTGTGGCCGGAGGTTGAGGTGGAGGTGCTGATAGTGAATTAGATAATAATTGAGTTGAAGGTTTTGGAAGGTTTGGAGTGTCTCCCATCTAATATATGTGTTTGTATTTGTATTTTTGTGATGGTAATTATTAACAAGGGTTATGGAGATAGAGTGTTACCTTATATAAATATGCATATGCATATAAATATAACATATATTATATTAGACTGGGTTAGTATGAAATAAAGTCTCTAAGCGTCATCTAGGTAGTGCGCTTTAATTAGTCCGTAGTTTAATATTCATGGTGTGAGTAGTTCAAGCCTCATAAGAGACAAAAATAGTGTATTTAAAAATGAGATAAATTAGCCTTTAGAGAAAAAATAACTAATTATTAAAAAAGTCAATAAAACAAAAATAAATCTTACTGGTTAATTTTTGGTGGCTCCTGCTCCCGGCTCCCACCCACGCCCGTTAATCCATTAACGAATGTAGGAATGGCCCCCCCTCTGACCATCGTGGGGTGGTGTTAAGGGGTTTAAAAGCTAAGGTGGGTGTTAACCCATATGACCACCAAGCCTTATTAAGGTGTTAGTTTTAGAAATGATGATATAATATTGATAACCGCAAAATCTATATTATTTTTTTATTTTTTACTAGATATTTAAATGTTCTGTGACACACACATATAAGTTAATTACCTCTTATATTCACAAATTTCTCCATGTTTGCATAAAAACAAATTTGCGCAAGCAAAGTACGAAATCATATATATGTTTTCTAGTGTTCACTCAACCTTAACACATAGTCTTTGTGGATATTGTTTTTTTTTTTTTTCAATTGACCAAAATATCCCTTGGTATATACTATATTTATGTGTTTTCATGCAAAAATTAGAGAACATATAATAATAATTAATATATAAAGGGGTCGATTCATGAATACGGCTAACAAACGGAACGTCGTTGCTGAAGTGTTTGCCCTTCCACGTTGCCTACCTCCTCAACTGTCTTTTACCTTTCAGTTTCATATATATATATATATATATATATACAAATTAAAGTTGATATCAGACGGTGACCAACAACAACGGTTTATAATTAAATTCAAACTCTATATTTTACGAAATAACAGTTGGTGAATTAGTTGTAACAATTTTATTTTTTTATTTTTGCTTATATTTTAACTAGGTTATACCCCGGGAGCGTCCCGGGTTGAAAAATCTAAGTAAAGTGAATAAAATTAGAAATATCTAAACTATAAAAATGGCATCTATGTATCAACTTGCCAATATATGATTAATTATTATTATTATTATTATTATTATTATTATTATTATTATTTTAAACAAATCTCTGCCATAAGTTATCATATTCTAATATAAAAAAAAGGTAATTGGGTCGGGTATCACCTAATCCCAGGCCCGACCCAAACCCACAATTTTTTTTAAACTTATCCCAAACCCGACATAATACCTGTCGGGTTACAAAAAATAGTCGTTTTTTTTCTCCGACTTTTATATAACACTATGGTACTCGTTGGAAAGATAATAAAACGCTCGTTAATTTGGTGTAATTTTTTTCTTTAAAAAATTTCGTATATAAAAGATTTTAACGTTTAAAAGTTATGGGAGGAAAGATTAGAGATAAAAATCTAATTTTGTTTTTAAATTTTAAATTATAATTTTCCTAAAATAAAGCCCTTGCCACATGGGATGACACATGGCACACTCAATGAAGAGAATACCCTATTTGAATGCCATGTCATTAAAATGGCTTTGGTTTATTATATGTATAGATAGATAGATGTAGAATGGAATTAAACCATTAATATATGCATAACCTTTTGATTTATTATAAGATTATTTATTTTTAATTGTACCCTAAAAGGAAAAATTCGCAAAACAGGCTTATCCGGTGAGATTTATCTAGAGGTGTTCATCGGCTAGGAGCAAGTCGATTAGTGGATTAGGTTGAAACTTATTGATTTCCAAGAACTATGTTATGATTTAAGACTATAGATATGGTAAATGAAGAAGAAAAAGAAATATGCAAAGAGAAATACGATCAAATACAAATAAATATAAAATGTTAACATATGTTTATACGGGTAACATATCTTACGATGCAAAACTTATTTATTTTTTTATAAAAAAAACGATCAACGCTTTTTTGATTTATTTGGCTCAAAACTCTTAAAAACATGTGTGTGTAATCAACTTTGAGATTAATTGCATCATACGGGGGTATGATACACAGGTTTGCATTAGTTTAATAAAAAACGTGAAGTGATCACGTGGGTGAAATTATTTAATTCAGTTTGGTACTGGGTTTATTTATTGATGATTTAGATAAATTTTTTTAGGAATTTAAACACAATAACTCATCCATTCCTTCAACACAACATCTCTCTCCCTCCCTTTGTGAAGTTTCGGACGAGAACCCCCCTCCCCCTCCTCGCTTTGCTTTTCAATATCAAACACTAATAAGTATGTATGTATATTTAGGTTATATGTTGACTGTTCTACTTAATTTCTAAATATATGTGAATTCGATCTTATTCAAGAATTAATATATGTCCGTTTGTGTTTGTTTTCATTCATGAACAATTAATTCTTTGTGTTCATGAACACTTGTTTGCATGTGTTCATTAACGTTCATTTATGTTCATGTGCGTTCATGAACAAAATTAACAAACGAACACGAATAAAAAATCTTGTTCGGTAAGTGTTCATGAACTATTCATGGACACATAATTTCCTTAACAAACGAACATGAACAAGGCCTTGTTCGTGCTCGTTCGGTTCGTTTGTAGCCCGATCACCAATGCCTTCCTCCTTCATGCGTGATTAATGCATAGGCCTGTAAACGAACCGAACGAACACGAACACAGGCGTGTTCGTGTTTGTTCATTTAACTTTAACCGAACACGAACACATAATCGAACACATTTTTGTGTTCGTGTTCGTTCATTAAGAAATTTGTCGTGTTCGTGTTTGTTTATGTTCGTTCATTTATAAACTAAACAAACAATTCATGAACATAAACGAACACAAATGATCAATATAAATGAACACAAACGAACACAAACAAAAACAAGTTAATAATGATTCATTACAATTCAACCAAGTCTAATACACCACAATGCAACCAAAACCAAATGACGGGGATGAGAAATACGACCGCGTTGTTTTCTGTGGAGACAGGGATGAGGGAGACGGTGGCGCTGTGGAGGTTGGAGAGTTGAGTCGGGGCTGTGCAATGTGGATAATGTCTGATAACTGATATGGTTAGAATGTTAGGGTTAGGGTTAAGTTTTTAAAACATATGAATTAAGATACTTAACAAAAGGAAATAAATAATAAAAATAAAGGGTAAGTTTAATTAAATGAATATAAATGAACAAAAATAAACGAACGAACGTAAACGAACATAAATTAACGAACATAAATGAACAAACATAAACGAACGTTCATGAACATAAATGAACGAACAAAACGTGTGTTCATGTTCGTTCGTTTAATTAAACGAACAAAAATTTGTGTTCGTGTTCGTTCATTTATTTAAATAAACGAATATAAACGAACTTCCCGCCAAACAGTTCATGAACGTTCGGTTCGTTTACAGGCCTATTAATGCATAGTGGTGTATAGCTCCCGCCAATTTGGTTTTCTATGTAGCAAGTCACAGGCAAGTGAACTTTGAACTACTAGTTTTATGATATACAGAAAGTTAGTAACCAATAAATAAAAATGATAGGCCATGAAAATTTGTAATATTTTCAAATTGATAAAGAAAAACTAAATACTTGAAGAAAAATAAAAAAAAAATCCAGATAAAAACCAATGTCCACATAAGTAGAATATGTGTGGATAAGGTTATCGTCCAATACCAAGTGTAGAAGCCGCCACGTAAGCCTCAAAGATATATGGAGATTACATACACACACCTCTTACCTTTGTCTTCCTTTAACTTAACCTAACCTAACCTAACCACACCACACTTTCTCATCATCAACCACACAACACTCACAAACATCCAAGTAAGCAAACAAGAACAAGCTCGATCATCAATGGCTTCCACGGTTTCCATGACCATGCCATTGACCCACAAGACCACTCTCCCAACCACAACCTCCTTGTTCAACCCCTTGACACTTAAGCTTAACTCATCTTCAAAGACTACCCTAACCAAAAGCCGGTTGGTGGTGAAGAGCTCTATGAAGGAGAACGCTGTGACTGCGTTGACGGCCGCTGTTCTAACGGCGTCCATGGTGGTTCCAGAGGTGGCACAGGCGGCGTCTGGTGTCACTCCGTCGCTCAACAACTTCTTGCTTAGCATTGGAGCTGGTGGCGTCGTGCTTGGTGGGATTCTTGGAGCCATTATTGGTGTCTCCAATTTTGATCCTGTTAAACGTGGGTGAGCCGGCCACCAAATGTTTGTTTGTTTTGGTTAATTTGTGTTTTTATTATCATGTGTATGAATGTTATTGAATATGATCATGATTCATGCCTAAGTTGTTATGTATAAACTTGTCAATCTTTATTTGGAGCAATATATGATCATGACTTGAGTAATGAATTCTCATAGAGGTGATGAGTATTGCATGTTTGCTCTCCTTCTTCTACCTCCTTATTGACTTAATCAAAAACTTACAAATTCTAACTTATAACTTATCTCCTTTTCAACCCACAAAAATCTCATTTTCAACCCATTACCCAAACAATATTTTCTCCTCATTAACTTTTTGATTAAGTCAATAAGTTATAAGGGGGCCAAATAAGGAGAGCCAAACATGTAGATATTAAGTTTTTGAACTTAGCATATCAAAAACTTTCGCCTTCCTCATTAGGATTGGAAGTTTGATCGATTTTACTCATAAAAGGTAATTATCGGCTATCCATTTAGTCGAAAATGAGAATGGAATTGAAATTGTAACCGAGAATGGGGTTACTGGACGTCTTTACAAAATAAAAAACAATAACTCGTCTCAAATGTTCCATTGATTACATCGTTTCATATCATATCATACACTTGCTACTTCCTCGCTATGTAGGTATTAGAAATTAGCATATATAACAAACTAAATAAACTAGGTAACACTTTTATCCCTTTTCAAATTTCAATAAAATACCACATTTGGACTATTCCCACACATTTAGACCTATTGTCAAGGTTTCCACAATTCATATTGTACGTATTAGCTCTTGTATCTGTCTATAACTGGCATCTTCTTCAACTCGGTTTTTAAAATGTTTAACTTGAACATGAATCTTGCTGAGATCATTTTTTATGGAATAGTTAGATCTATAACTTTCAAATCAAGTATGTAATCTATAAAAAGGACTTATATGGTCTCAAACAAGCTCATCGTAGTTAGTTTCATTGGCTTAGCGGCTTTCTAACTACATCTCGAGTTTCTTGCCGCTGAGTTGACACTGTTGGCATAACAAACTGAGTATGCAGCGGATAAACGAACAACACTTGATAACAAACAATAACTTTGATTGAACAAACTAATATTATAAACAATGTATTTGGTAAAGGAAGAATGGGACAGAAACAAAGTAAATATGGATTGATCTAGTATAGATACAATCTTGGTGATTACAAATGAACACAATGAATCCTATATACACTACTTTGAACTGGCATGTTGGTTGCAGTTTTTTAAGTTAGTTAATCGTTCCCACCAGTTAGTTTTGGCGCCAAATAACTTCTTAATCATCAGGGTCATAACTGTCTTTTCCTTCTTCTTTTGGTCATGATGCGCGCCTTTTGTATTTACCGTTCAGATCTCGCAGCCTGTTCTTGTGTAGCATTGTTGTCGGACCATGTATCACACTTGATCCTACTAGATTAACTATTACAATGATAATCCTGATGTTTAAAAGTCCATATGTTCTACATATTTGTTTCATACACACCATACATATTAACATAAGTTTACAATATTTACAATAACATAAAGAAATATAAGTTTGTATTTACATAACAACACTTGCCCCTAAATCAAACTTGAACTCATTGAACTTCTTGGTTGCGTTTCCATTGCTTCTTGCAGTGCTTTTTTCGGCCTTTGAGAAGGCGAATTTTCTTTTCTTGATCAATTGTTTTGCCACATTCCAATCTCCCCCCATATAGAGTGCATAGTCTTCTTCCAAGGATGTTGGATCTTTGTTGAACACTTGCATCATTCTCGGCATTGTTCATGTCCTTTTAATGTTGCTGCATTCGACTCTATCTTTTCTTGCTTGATTTGCAACCTTCATTGCCGTTTTGCAAACTTTATATTGTCATTCCAATACATCAAGGTATTGAGCATATAAAATCCACAATATATCTTTGTCCTCATACTCCAATCCCAATTCCTTTGCAATTACAACCCACACATTATACTTAGAAACCCGTCGGTGACCTCCTTCCTTCTTGACTAGTATGTACAAGTCGTATAACTCCACTTTCTTTCATTTTCTACTCTTGGTGGAATGGGTCGGTTTGATATTCTTAAATAGAAATTTAAGAACCAAGTCACCATTCGTAAGAAAGGATCTTTTAATATCTCTCTATGTGCCCACATGTATTCAAGATTTTCAGTAGTATTCAAGAACTCAATGCATTTATCAATCGAATCTATGTTTATATCATGAACCGTGACCTCTATTTTCTTCATATTCCTTTGGGCATCTATTGTTAATTCTTAAAAGTATTCATTCAAATATTCTTCCTTTTTCTTCTCATGTTTATGATTCTCTCCTAATTCAATTATCATAGACTCTTTGGAATCTCTAACTTCTTTCATGATCTTAAATTGCATACTTTCATTCTTAAACATATTTCGGACGTAACACATATTTCCCTCTAATTTCGCAATGAATCCTTGTAGTCTTAATTGAGGGAGACTTAGAATGTTGTCTTCTATGTCCGAAGTGTAAAAAACATTCGGTATGATCAATGATTGATCATTTACGAAAACATTTATCACACCTATACCCTTATGAACACAAATTTATCTTTGATTCTACTTTCTACCCCAAAAGATATTTTCATTTTCAAAAAATAATCTAAATTTCCTGTTATGTGATTTTGTAAATCGCGTCTGGTTTTCAAACATTTACTTACATTGACAAACATTAACTCTGTTAACTCACCATCATTATATGTTGACAAACTTAACATGTTTTCTTAGGCCGCTAAGGTAGCAGTGAGGCTAGTCGCACAGAGTGTCATCCTTTCATGCATCTTGTCTAACACTTTTTAAAACTACTTGAACTATTTACATTTGGTTTCATGGATTGTAACTTTTAAATTGCTTCCGCTGTACTTGGTTAACTTTTAAAACTGCGTGGTTGTTTTTAATGTCGTTCTCTCATATAGTTGTCGTTTGTTGTGACCGTTGACTTGGATCCTAATGTGTCACGCGCCTCGCGGTAAAACCTTGCAAGTGAAATTTGAGGGTGTGACAGATTGGTATCAGAGCCAACAGTTATAGTGAACTAGGACTGCATGTAAGTCTGGTATATAGCCAAGTCTCACACACTAGATGGTCACACACAACCAAGTCTCACACACTAGACGGTCACACACTTTAGATCATCAGCTTGATCAACGGTCAATTTGGATCCTCGAGCTTTCAACTGGATCTCTACTTTTAGCGACGACAATCAGGTTGTCATCGCTATTAGAGTATTGGTATCGCCTCTATTGCCAAATATTCTTATAGCGAACTTGTATATATACCATTAGTGATTAGAAAAGAGTACTCATATCTTTTAACTTTTATATATGTTGAAGCTTGCAATTTTACTAAGACTTGCATAGATTTGATTTAACAAAGACAATGGTTGGTCGCTTATTACGAGGAGGCTACCGGGGCAAACAGACAATGAAATAAAGAACTATTGGAACACCATACTTGCCAAAAGGGAGCATGATCTTCATAATCACGACCACATCAATCATGTGTCTCGCGAACAAGACCTTAGAAAAAGGAAAGACAGAGAGGTTGCAAATGGGATGCAGTCGAATGTGGTTGAAACCAAGGTAGCGAGATGCTCGATCAAGAACCCGGTTTAGCCCTCACCCACAAGAAGTGGAGCCACCAAGATCCAATGTTGCCGAGATTAAAGATCTGGCTGAACCTACCGGACAAGCTGCATTCGTGTTATGTGATCATGAAGAAAACTATAATAGCAATAGTCTATCAAGTGTCAATCTTGATGTGAATATGGGAAAGGGGGATTCTCTTTTTAGCATGGATTTCGCAGATTCGTCTAACTTAACTGATCAACTATTGAAAAGAGATGATATGATGTCGGGTTCTTCAACCACTACTGTTGTTGCTGCTACTGCTAGTGCTGCTGATATGGACCCAACGCACAGGTTCTCCAAATGGTTTATAAATATGTTTACACAAGCCTCTAATCCATGATATTATTCACAAGCATATGAGTTTGACAATAAATAGAGATTTGAGGGGAAGAAAAGATGGTAGAAAATTGATGCATCCATGGTGTAGATATGATCATATTTGGATTAATAAAATTTTATTTCCTTTACTTCAAAAAATGTAATAATTGCAATATACAAATTAACATAAGTATGCATGTATCAACTTCTTTAATATTTGACTGAACTCATTTCTATTTTCATTTTTTTTTCAGTCTTCTAACTCCAGGGTGATCGGAAATGTTGCTGTTTTTATTATTAAATCACATCTTATCTGAATTGCTTAAATCTTTTGATTCTTTCAGTTAACTTTATTTCTGTATTTTTACATAAATATAGCACTGTGATTGTAAAATATAATGAAAAATGTAGTTATCCCTTGATCCCCTTCAGAATATATACTTACTGCGAGACAGGAATGGCAAATACGCGTTGTATTGTTCTCCAGTCTAGTCGATCAGCAGCAATCAACTATAGCATCAATGGCTGGTCGATTCTAGATCAAGTACCAGAACTGATTAGCCAAAATGTTTCAAAGTTATGAGCTTATAATTAAACCAGTTAGTATAATGAAAACAACACGCTAATTGTCTTTAGATAGAACGGAATAGAAAAAATGACTGTAACCCTCTTCAATTCTAGTTTCTAACTGATTGAGCAGTAGCAATCATCTGAAGCATAAGTGTGGCATACTGAACAGCTGTGTGTTGCAGTGTGTATTGCCCAGAAAGCCCATACTCCCCAAAATTTGGTTCCATGTGTACGAAATGACCTGGCAACTGTCTTTTCGACAGAGCTTCTTGCCATATGTCAAAAAACTCACCCATGATTTTGTGAGACTTGTCCCATGAAGAACTCGGCTTGTATTCCATCTGCATGACGCATATTCATTTTATTACCTTTTTTTAAATAGCAAAACTTGGAAAGTATAACTTCAAATACCTCCAAAACAATTCCCCTTAAGCTTTCAGATTGAATTGAAACAACTTTACCAACCCTCAACTGGAAATCACCAAGCTGATATTGAAATCCCTGACATTACACACATGCGTAACATACACATAATGTAAGATAGATATAATCGCATAATAAAGATAAGCTTGGATGCATATAAAAACTGAAATTGCAGACCTCAAAATTGAGTGCCACTCTGGTTTTGTAAGACTGAAGCTTCTCCATTATAGTTTGGATTGTGGAATCTGCTTCAACAACTAAGCGATGTCCTCGTAAGACAAAGTAATACTTATTGGGCTGCTCTGGTAGTGATATTCCCAGAAAGTCACGCGGGAATTCTCCTGCATTTGCTTGGTCTAAGAAGCAAATTGTATACAAAACAATTAGAGACCCTTTCTTTTATGCATATACAAAGACGTATTCCAGTATCTCAAATAAACATAAACAGGGTTACAGAAATCAATGTTAATTCTTCACAATCCTTTGAATTGACTTGCATATCAATGTATTGATCATTGCAAGAATGGGGAAAAGCTCTGTTTTATAATCTTGAAAAAGCAGACCACCAATGATTATTTGAATTTCATTACAACCAGTAGATCCCACATGTAGCAAAGCCATTGTTGGGGTTTAGGGAGGATGGGAATTGGGATGTAGGCAAATCTTCAACCGTGAAGACATTTAGACTGCTCCTTGATTCCAAGTAAATTAAGAAAAATAAGAAGCAAGTTACTAGGGTGGTTTCCAATCCAAGGCACTCTCCTGCTTGTAATGTAATACCTCACAAACAATCATCAACATTGACCGACCGACCGTTCAATAAGTAGGTCAGAAAATTGAAGCGTTGACTTTAAATGTAATTAATCAAAGGGGTTGTGGCCTAGTGGTGGAAACTGGAAAGGCCATGAGGTTGATGGTTGTAGTGGACAAAAGGTGTAGAAGAACTAGTGGTGGTGTGTTGTTGTGAAAAGGGAAAAAACTAGGATTATTAATGGCCTTAATAAACAGAAAAAAAAAAAAGACACGAAGTAAAGGTTGGGACGAAGTATGATTAATGACAATACAATTCAGATGGTTACAGAACTACACATGAAGTTGTACAACATTATGCCAATGTTGTTAAGACTGAATTCAAGAAGCATAAGCTCAAAGTAGCCTATAGTAAAAACCACCATCACTGCTGCAACCACCTTTCCATCAATCCGTCACCACTGCTGCAACCATCGACAAGAGAGAGATAGAAACAAGTTTTGATAATTTGTGGTTTGTTGTGGTTGTGAAGTGGGCCCCACACATGCAACTTACACTTCCTCCTCAAACGCTAGACTCCAATGATAGGTAAAAGGTTTGTGGTGGGATTTGGGTTTGGGGACACAATTGGAATTGCTGTTAAGGTTAGTTACGAACGAGGGTTTCCAAGACACTCTCCTGCTTGTAATATAATAGCACCTCACAAACAAGCATGAACGTAAACTTTGTCGGAAACTACAATTGAGCAATGGGGTTGTGGCCTAGTGGTGGAAACACAACTATGTATTATTATTAAAAACCATACCAAATTACAAGACCTTTTTGAAGTGCAAATCCTAGCCTAGCCTAGCCTAGTAAAAAGAAAAGCATCATTCTTGGAGGACAGAGAATTAGTATGCAGGACCTTTCAGGAATCAGATTGCCTATAGTATGCAAATGTATCAAAAGTAAGGTTGTTTGGTTAATGGTGGTTCTAGTCTGCTAGTGCACAAAAGGTAGGGATAATAGAATTAGTTAGTTAGATGGTCACAGAAGCACAGGTAAAGCATTATTATTATTATTATTATTATAATTAAGTAAGGAAGTAACCTTTAAGAAGGGGTCTGTAGAAGCTGAGGGTGGCTTTCCATTTACCCTCCTTCACACCGTTGATGCTCTCAACGCACTGTGAAACCTCCGCCAGTATTTGGCTGTTCACTGTATGCCCTGCATTCGGCTGCCAGTGCAATACCCTACATACAGTACAGTACAGTACAGTCCCAAATTATATACATCCTTATAATATAAAATAAATAAAAAAACAAGAGTGTGAATTACAGAAATTATACCATTTGATAGGCATTCTGATCAACGATTGATTACGGAAAACAAAAGTTTTCAAGGGTTGGATCTGTGCAAGTATGAGAATCGTACAAATTAGGGCAAAACCTAAGGCGAAGGATAAGGGATCAGAGCAACGAGAAAACGATGATGATGATGATGATTAACGATACTGGAAGCATCAAACCCACGCCATGCCTCTTTTTTAATTCACTTTGACTCGATGTTCGCTTAATTTTTCGCTTGGTTCGATATGTAAACGAAAGCAAATGTATGCTCGGCTAAGTTTGGCTTGAATAAGTTTTATTAGGGAGGGGTGATCCTAGATTTATTTTTCATTTCACTTATTTACACAAATCTTTCACTATCACATCATTTCATCCTTCACTATCACATCACTTTATTGATTTAGCTCACTGAAACAGTTTTTTAGAGGCAACACTCCACTGGTTCTTTACCCAATAATTAATTATATTCACACATATAGTAATAACTAGCTGATTACCTCAGGAATGTCCCGGGGTTGAAAAATTTAATAACAACAACAACAACAATCGTACCTAGGAAAATCCCACGAATAGCGACGCTATTAGTAGGGTCTGGGGAGGGTAAGATGTAGGCAAACCTTACCCCTATCTTTAGAGATAGAGAGGCTGCTTCCAGAGAGACCCCCGGCTCGACAAAAACAAATGCACACTGTATATCAAAAAAAAATAATAGTGAATGTATAACATAATATAACATACAAATATTTATATATATATATATACATGCATAGAGACCATCCCTAATTCCTAAGTAATCTTAAATCCTAAAAATCTTTAACTTTAATCCTACGCCTCCACGAATTTCTATCTTGGACCATATCCTCAGAGAGGTGCAATTCTAACAAATCTTGTCTAATCCGATCGACCCAAGTCAATTTGGGTCTGCCTCTCCTCCTCCTCCCCTCCACCGTGAGGTGTTCCACTCTTCTGACTGGGGCTGTCGTATGTCTCTGCTTCACATGTCCAAACCATCTTAATCTTCCCTCCTTTATCTTATCTGCTATGTTAGCCCCTTCTAACCTCTTCCTAAGAACCTCATTTCTAATCCGATCTAACCTAGTGTGACCACACATCCACCTCAACATTCTCATCTCCGCCACTTCCATCTTGCGTAACTGTGTCTTTTTGATGGCCCAACAGTCCGTCCCATAGTTAAAAAATGATAAAAGAAGAAAACTCAAATCACGAAAAGAGTAAATAACTTAAACATAATCAATCTTAGTTAAAAAAAAACGTTTATTTAAAAAGTTAAAAAAAATTAAAAGCATAAACCATATTAAACATAATACAGTATTAGAAGTATAACCTTCAACATATAATCATCTTCACGTAATAAAAAAATATGTTACAATTTGACTTTGACTTATATAGATGTAGAATTCATGATCACATTGAAAACAAAAACACTTATTTCGATACAGTGACCTTGTAAAGAAAAGCATATACAAATTTTCTTTGAATACATGAATTTAGATTAATAAATGTTTATTGATATAAACATAAATCACTTTCAATAATCAACGAAGAAGAAAAAACTTCAAAGTCTTTTAAAAAATTTTAACACTTACTTCTTGATAAACAGAATGAGAATTCAGAAACTTTTTAAGAATGAATGGTTTGATGTTAATGTAATCATATATTTATAATGGCTACTCAATAATTCTATATTAAATTAATTTGTAAATAAAATCTTCTATTTAAATTAGAAGATATGCATATCTTCTTTTATTTATTTTTAAAAAAAATATTTTATTAAACTTACTGTAACAAATAAATATTTAAATTTTTATGTTAATCCTTATACATAATTCAAAAACAATATTTATATATAGTGTATATCAAAAATAATATTTAAATTTTAAATATTTTCAATTAGAAGATATGCATGTCTTCTTTTATTTATTTTTAAATAAATATTATATTAAATCTCTCACCTCAACGTGCCACGTGGCACATTCAATGGGGGGTTGAGGCCTCCATTGAATGACACATCATCATAAGTCAATTCTTTTATTAATAGTTACAGATTATAGATAATATTAATAATACATTTCTCACTCTCTCACTCTCTCTTCTAAAACTCACCTACACCACTCATTTTTTTAAAGAAAGTTTAGGGTGCAAAGTACAAGTTCGTACAAAGTATAAGAAACAATGAGAACTTGCCACCTAGACGACGGTTTTTTTTGGAATCGACAATTAAGTACTCCAGTCAAAGGGTATTATAGTCTTTTTCACTATCCATGTAATCGCGTTGCAATCCTTATCAAATATAACTGCATGAACACTTTTAAATTTAAAATCATAATAAACCTACTTCTACGTTTAATCATTCGACGATTTTCAATAGTTGTATCAAAATTCATAAATTTGCATTAATAATTGAAGATTCATACATCATGTTTGCGTGATTCTTCTACACTTGATCAACATCCAATTGATGTTGCATTGATCTGAATTATATTTATTTTTGCAGATCTTAAATGAAATTACAGATATCAACGTCAATGTAGATGGAGATTTTGAAGGTAACATGTTAATTTTACTTATTCGATAGCTCGATTTTGTTGATATATGATTCACTGTTCTATTGTTTTCAGATATTGTTCCTGATGATCCAAATCATGAAGGTGAATTGAATTCGAACGATGATTTTAACTTTATCGAAGAACACCGAAGAGTTCAAGCCAATAAAAATCTTTGATTCACGGTTGTTGTTTTTGTGATTTCACCGAATACTGTATTCCATGCAACTAGGAAGTTTAACTTGAATAGTATTCCACCATCTACATTATCTGCAATTAGTGTCAGAACTCCTCCAACACTTACTCTTGAATTATCAAACTGGTTTTTAAATTGGGGAATTGGATTTTAATAACCCAAACTATTTGAAATTGGCAACTGGCACCCTCAACTAAAAAATTGGCCATATATAACCTGAATTTGCAACACCCCAACCGATGGCGGAATCATCGAGGTGCCACGTAGTGACGATTGTTCAAAAGCTCATGGTACTAAAATGTAAATATTATTGAATAATCCAAAATTGTCTTACATGGAAATGGAAAATACAAAGTCTTAACTGAAATGTAAATAATGAAATAACTGATTTAAAATAATGCACTAAGTATCTCTTGTTAAAGCACTAGATCAAACTGCACCTGAAACATGTACAAAATAGATTTGGTCAACATACGAAATGTTGGTGAGCATTCCTAGTTTTGATATATATAGTAGGTTAAAAAGTTATACAATTCAAGTGCAAGCTACCGTGCAAATATGTAAACTATGTATCATACAAATGAGCGAAATCAACCCTATGACTGTATAATGTACTGTATGAACTGTAGTGTACTTATCCAATAAATGGATAAAAGCTTAACACTGGCCACGGATTCTCCGATGAAAAAGGGGGAGAATCAATCTAGGCGGGTTGTCAATCCAAATAGCGCTATCCAATGTTAAGGTCGGCTTGTACCATGTTAATGATTTCACTAAGTACAAATGTAATCCACATGTATTGTCTAAGCATAAAGCACGTTGTAAGCAATGCACATAGTACTAGAATTGTATTGTAAAAATGTAAACTTGTATTTGAAATTGTAATAGTGTACATGTAACACCCCAAAAATGTATAAATGCAAAAAGGGGTAGGAATACTCACAGTTCACGTAGTAGTTTGAGATTTAACTGGACAACGAGATATGAATTGAGATTACTCCCAAATGATCAACCTAAAGTATTCGATAATGTGTAAGGGAAATAACTCTAGGATATATGTATTTCTAGGGCTTCGAATTGAGGATAAACGTTTATTTGTTTTAATAATTAAAATGTCTAATAATTAAGAGAAATTTGGTAAATAAATAAACAAGGTCTTTGAGTAAACTTTAAATCAAATATGGTCACAATATAAAGTTTTAAGTGTGAAAATAATTTTTATAAAATTATTTTCTTGAAAATAGAATATTTACTTTAATTATTTCAAATTGTCAAAATACGACTTTAATATCTAAAAATATTAAAATCAAAGAATTTCTGAATAAAAAAATTGTATTTCAGTTCTAAATAGTTAGAAATAATTTATATAAAATTTTGGTGCAAAAATATTGAAATATGAATTTATTATGATTTATTTATGATTAAAACTAACAAAAATTGATTAAAAATATTATATAAATGATTTTTCAGAAATAAAAATCATTTCTGAAAATATTAATGTCATAAAAACTTAGGATAATTTTTGTGGAAATTTATAAGATCGTTTTGATATTTTAATGGATTTTTATAAATATAAAAGCATAAAATTGATTTAATTATTATAAATATTAAATAAATGAATTCCGGAAAACTAAAAATTGTAGATAATTCTTTTACATCAGATTTGATAAATATAATTTTTTTAGAATTTATAAAAAGGTTTTGATATTTAAAAAGGAATTTACAAGATTTAAATGTAATATATGTATATTATTTGTTTGTTTAAAAACATGAAAAAAAAATGGAACAAAAGCGTCCCAGCCGGGTCTCGAACCCGGGAGCCTTGGGTTATAGACCATGGTCACAACCACTTGGCCTAGGCCAGTGGTTGTGATAATCCCTGATTAAAATTAAATAAATACGTTATGTGATTCAGAGTTTATCCCCAAATTATAAGCACGAACCCTAGCTTTAGCAATTGATCAATTCACACATCAATAGCCTAATTAACCATAGGGCTATTGATGTGTGATAGCCGATGAACATAACCCATACAAAAATTCAAACTCACAGTGTTGTTTCGTATACGATTGGCCGGTCAAAGGTAGAAGTCAACTGATGATCGTATGACGATGCACAGATTGATTTGAAGAAGATTGAGATTAGAGAAGAGGTTATGAGCGAGTTGTGAACGTTCGCAGTAGATCAATTTATAGTGTGGATCAGTGTATGGTTTAATTGGAAAGTTGACCCACGATTTAATTGTCAAACGCGTAATAAAACAAATTGGTCAACGATTGATGATAATTGACGTGTAATCGAGGTAGTTTGAGGCCGGTAATTTAGATTCCATGTTAATTTGTCCAAAACACGCGTGATTTAAGATGATTGGATTAGTCAAAAAGAAAAAAAAATATATAAATATTTTAATCTGTTGCTGCTGCTCGCTGATGTACCAGGGAAGAAGAAAGGGGCGCGCAGACAAGGTTAAATACATTATGGGTTGGGATAAGATCAGATGTGGCCTTGTAGCTCAGTGGTCTGGACGTGAGGGAGTTCCAGCTTCTGCCCGGGTTCGATCCCTGGCAGAGGCATTTTATTTAATTTTTTTTTTTAACAGCTTAAAGAGAAGAGGGTGAAGATGGGCTGGACCATTGGGCTCTGTTTATGGGCCAGTTAGTGGGCTCCGAAACCTAAAAAAAAGAAGGTGAATTGGGCTTCAGATCTTTGGATAAGGGATATGGATTTGGGTTGTGGTTTGATTGTGGTTTAGATATGGTTTAGGGATGGTAAGAAGAGAAAAAAAAAGAAAAAATATATACATATATATATCTAATCTGAATTTTTTTATTATTAATATTATTATTATTATATAAAAATGACGGATGTCACAGAATTATTGACTTATTGGAACCTAGCACCCAACTAACTGACGCCGTTAGTTGGGTTGCTGACGTGGCACGCTGATGTGGCATAAGTCGCTGACGTGGCACGCTGATGTGTGAACGTGTGGATTGACACGTCAGCATGCCACGTCAACAAATCTTGCCACGTCAGCGAACCCACTAACGGTGTTAGTGATTTAACCGTTAGTATAGATTCCAATAAGTCAATTGTTCAGGTTATATATGGCCAATTTTTTAGTTGGGGGTGCCAGTGGCCAATTTCAAATAGTTCAGGTTATTAAAATCCAATTCCCCTTTTAAATTCATCAATAGTAGTATCAGAACCCTTTCTTGGCTTATTTTTCTCGAGAATAGGTATCTTTCCATTAGGAATGCCGAAAACCTCATGTATTGTTGATGATATTATTTTGATACTATGATCGCCCATATTTAGTATGCTTGTTTCATCATCATAGTTCATCAACAACCAGTATCCCAATGCTGTAACAGTTGACTCGTATTCCATTGATAGTACGTTGCCAAATCTCATCCCACTAACATTAGTTTTATGTGCATCCGTTAAGTATTGCACAGTCACCATAAAATTAGCTGGAGAACATCTCATCTTAAGTCTCTTGTGACTGTATTGCACGAACTCCTTTGAATCGACTTTTCTATCATTCTTTAACTTTTGCTTGGCACTTCAAAATCGTTGTCTGAGTCAAATGTATTTTTTCAATGCGTTTAACATGATTATTTTTTTTTTGTAAATTGGTCAAAGGGGCTTGGAAGTCATCATCTGGATCTTCAACACAACAAATTCACCATATTTAATTAAACGCAAGTACCTTATTTTTTAAACGCAAGCACATAACTATTTAAACGCAAACTGTAGGCGGTTAAACGCAAATGTTGTATCCTTTTTTTTTTAAATGTGGTTAAACCGTAACGCCCCCAAATTATTATTATTATTATTATTATTATTAATTTAGCTGCTTCCCTCGTTTTTCTCGTATAACTTCTAAAGTATAACACTTTATAAAAATACAAACATACTGTTGAGACGAGCTTAGTTTTCTCTATGTTTTGACCTTAGTTTCATTAAAAATGGAGCAGGGGCTAAATATATAATATATAATATATAATATATTATATTATCACTAAACGGTCTCCTATAATATTAATTATTCGCCTAGACCTCATATTTTAAATAATCATATTGTTCGTCATTTACTCGTTAACTAGCTTTCATTATACGAGTACCCATATCACATGTTATTGGTTCGTTTTACTAATTAAGGACTCGTTTTTATACACTAATAAATATGAACCAACAAATTTTATTTATATAATAAAAACGGGATGTTACATATCTAAAAAAGGAAAAAATAAAAAGAAATGAAAAATTGAAGGTCTCTATTAAATCAAAGTCTTTAAAATGGAATGTACTTATAAAGATTAAAGTTTTAATTGGTCGTGATTTTCGATTAAGGCCGAAACTCGTAAGTTTAAGCGACTATTCGCGTGTTTTCGGGTTAGGTCTTAGATAAATGTACAAACGTAACTACAATTATAACCGTAGATGAAACAGTAAGTTAATCATGCGGATCTATAAGCACAGTTTAAAATGTAAATCTATAACGTACCTTCGAAAATATTCTTCGTCACTCTGTCATGCACTTGTTTCGATCGTCTTTCAATTGATCCTTTTTCAACTGATCATCATAATCAAATATAATTATTTCGTTAAAGTTAAAACTACGCTAATGCAAAATTATACCTTCATCTGTATTATAATTGTACATAATCGCGTTACCTGTCTTCATTTTCTTTGTCTGCATTGTTGTAGTTTCAGATTTTTACCCTAATTCAGTGTTTTTTTCTTTTGTAACGATGGTTTGTTTACATAATTGTAATTCAATTGCCCGCCTTTTTTAATTATTTTTTAAATGCAGTTTTACGTCACAATTTACTATTTTGCCCTTGGCATAATTTTCTTGAAATTTAATGACGCGTGGTTTTTTACGATCATACCCCTCATTAGACCGTGTAATCGTACATTCCATATTGCTTCTTACACTTTTTACAACAACAGACTTTTTACGTTAGCCTCACTCTTTTTTTAATAGGGGTGTTGGATTTTAATAATCCTAAGTTTCCACCATTGGCCGATAATAATCCCTACTTCAAAAATTCCCAATAATAATCCCAACTTTCGAACATTTGGCCTCTGGTAAACCTTTTTTAATTGAGCACTAACTGGGTTAGTTAGTGCTGACGTGGCTGCTGACTGAGCATGTTGACGTGTACAAGATGCTGATGTGGCAGCTGACTTGGTTTTTTTTTTTTTTTTGACTAACTAGGTTCATCTCCTTCATTATCTTCATATATCCACCACCACCACCATCTTCATCATATATCCACCATCACCACCATCTTCATCATCTCCTTCATCAGCTTCATCCCTCCATCGCCACCACCTACAACACCACCGCCACAACCATCTCCACCGCCACAACCATCGCCACAGCCATCTCCACCGCCACAACCATCTCCACCTGCAACACCATCGCCACAGCCATCTCCACCGCCGCCACCTGCAACACCACCGCCACAGCGTCTCAAAACCCTTCGTCCCTGACTGTTCATTATCTTCTTCAGAAAATCACCGCCCCTGAAAACCACCCAACAAACCCCATCCCTGAAAAACCACCGGGTTGTAACCACCTGCAACCATCACCGTTCGCCTCCACGACCCCACTGTCTTCCCGCCGTCCCCCTGCCACCATCACCAACTAAACCCCCATCGAAAACCCAAAAAGTTAACCCAGGTATACATATCCTTACCTCGTCTCTGGTTCAGGGGAAACCATCACCATCACCGTCGTGTAAGTATACCATCACCGACTGTTCTTCATATCTGTTCGTTTTGGACCATCATCACCTACTGTTCATTCACCAGCATCAGACATCATATCTGTTATTATTATTATTATTATTATTATTATTATTATTATTATTATTATTATTATTATTATTATTATTATTATTATTGTGGTGGAGGAGAAGGGAGATGGTAAGGAGAGGGTGGATGATGGAGGGATGATGATGATGATGATGATGATGATGGAGGGATTTGTTATTATTATTATTATTAGGGTTTTGATTTTGATTTGAAAAATATGAAATAATTATATAAAATGCCACGTCAGCTTAAGTTGTACACGTCAACATGCTCAGTCAGCAGCCACGTCAGCACTAACTAACCCAGTTAGTGCTCAGTTAAAAAAGGTTTACCAGAGGCCAAATGTTCGAAAGTTGGGATTATTATTGTGAATTTTTGAAGTAGGGATTATTATCGGCCAATGGTGGAAACTTGGGATTATTAAAATCCAATACCCCTTTTTAATAATACCTTTCCCACTCTCTTTCTCCTCTAGAACCCACCTACACTACTCATTTTTTTTAATAATACCTTTTTCACTCTCTCTCCTTTAGAACCAGCACGGTAAGAAGAACCCTTATTTGGTTCACGGGATCCCAACCAGCACTGGTGGCGGCGGTGTTACCGTGTTGGTAGTGGGGTACCCGTGACCTTTTCTGGTGCCGTCCTGTCCCCATTAGTTTATTATATATAGGGTATGTTTGACAATGAGCTTTTAATAGTTTTTATGAACTTCAAGTTTCAAACTTTTAAGAAAAAACTTATATTCAATAAAAAGTATTGTTTGTTGAAGGAGCTTAAAATTTTTAGGTTAGGAAAAAAAAACTCTATATTGAAACGCTACTAGTACTGGCATTTAAGAAAAACACTCCTACTAGCTAAAAATTTTTAATGCGTAAATGACACAAATACCCATTATATCATAAAAATAATAAAATAAACATGCATACAAGCTTTTAGTTGATGTCCGTTTTGGTCATTCTATACATTTTGTTAAACGCTTCAGATACTCTGCCAAACACCAAAATATATTTAAAAAACTACAGCTACAGCTTCCAGCCATCTGCTAGTTTTGCCAAACATACCCATAGTTATACATATACACACAAATTACAATTATATTTATAGTTTTATATATTCCAATGTATTGCCTCAACCTAAGCCTCAACTTCGGATACTCAGACCATAGTATTAGTGTTATCATTGGACAGTTCAACCTTAGTCGTCATCCGACAAAAAAAACAATAAAAGAAACATCTCAATTTACAATTGTCAAAATTACTCTCCGCTCATCGTTCGCTCGACACTCTCTCAAAAAATTCCACGCTTGAAAAATGCTCGCTTGGTTTTCGGCTTGGTTGTAAATGAGTCGCTCGGCTTGGTTCGATTTATAAACGATCCAAGCACAAACAAAGGTGCGCTCGACTTGTGAACATTCCTACTTATGTCATAGTTTTCTTTTCTTTTTTTTTTACTTGTGAAACATCTATATATAAAATATAGAAGACACGCCATCAAGCAACCGAAAGCCAACAATTACAATATTACATCGCAATTTTTTTTTGAACGGCCAACGAATCAATTCTGAGCACTCTCGGACACCCTTTTGGCGAATCAGGTACTCGAGAGTACCCGGGCCACCAATTGCCACCAATTCCCGGGAAAACCCGACCACTCACCCGCCCGAAGGCACGACGGTGAAATAGTCGGTAAAACCGGTCGGGATTAGGACTCGAACCCAAGCCAATGGCCGGGGCATCCCTCATTTCCCATCCACCAATGTCCTCCAAATGTAGCTTATGGAAATTGAACCCAAGGCTCCCATGAGAAACTTTTAGGCCCTCAATCAACTAGGCTACAAGTGTTGTACTACATCGCAAATATTGAACTCATATCTCCTATCCCAATTGATATTATAATATTTAGATCTACTTATAACACAAAGACGAAAACAATTTTTTTTTAATTTCGTAATGTTGTTTTTAAACATTTTTTAAACGTTGGATTTTTTAAACTGCTTGACGCTCATTGCCAATACACCGTTGTAGTGTGCTTTATATTTACGACTAAACTAACCCGCTATAATGTAAGGTCATCGTGCTTATTTTTATATACGTTATGGTGTATTTCTTGTTCAAATATCCCGACTTTCATGTACAAATATGTAACTTTTTCTTAACTTTTGAATATGTCGTCACAACTTTTTTTTTTACTTTTGAATATATCATCACAACACATTTTTTTTTCTCACGATTTGCTTATTTTTATAAGCACCAGTTGAAAACATAGTTGTCAAAAGCGCGCCTAGACTAGCGCCTAGGCGCGCCTAGGCTCGAGGCCCACCAAGTGCGCTATGCTCTTTGAGGCGCGCGCCTAGGCACTGAGGCGCACTATTAGGGCAGATTTCCGGCTAAATTCAGGCTAAAAGTTGCATAAGCCTCTAAAACATCCTAAATGAGTCATTAACAAGTCCTAAACAACCCTAAAAACATCCTAAAGTAGCCCTAAACAAGCCTAAAACATCTCTAGAATCCCTAAAAAATGTATTTTATACTATGCGCTTAATTATAAAAGGTTGTCGTTTTTTATTCGCCTAGGCTCTGGGCTCAGCCTATGCGCCTAACCGCTTTGACACTATGGTTAAAAATAAGAATAAGAGTAAAGTCCTTTTTGAGTCCCTATGGTTTGGTCGTTTTAACTACTTGAGTCCAGAATTCAAACTTGTCTCAATCTGAGTCCTACTGGTTTCTAATCTTAACCACCTGAGTCCGAAATACTAACTCTGTTAGATTTTCTCAGTTAGATTTTATAAAATTACCAAAATACCCTCACCATTAAAAACAAATATATACAGACACACACATTTGCTCAACCCTCGTCTCTCTCTCCCACCGTTTCTCTCTCACTCTACTTAACCCCAAACCAAATCATACACCACCACAACCACCATACACCACCATCAGAATACACCACTGCTACCACCACAATACACCACTGCCACCAAAATATGCAGACACACACAATACACCGTCTCTCTCTCTCACTCTACTTAACCCCAAACCAGATCATACCGACCCACCACCACTATAAAGAACCACCATCATACACTACCACAACCACCATACACCACCATCAGAATACACTACTGCTGCCACCACCACAATACACCACTGCTACCACCACAATACACCACTGCCATCACAATATACAGACACACACAATACACCACACACTCTCTCTCTCTCTCTCTCTCTTCTGTTGAAACACCAAAACAACCACCATAGTACAAGCGCTCACCTCCCATTCTCTTTCTTCGGTTAGACCACCGACAACGCTTGCCGGATTTCTGCAACTCAGGGGTGTCGAAAGCTCACTTAGATGAAGGTGTTTTGATGTTCTCGTAGATCGATGATGGTGGGGCCTGGGGTAAAATGCGGTGTGGAACTAGGGTGGGGTACGTGGTGCAGTAGGGTGATGTGGTGTGTATAGGTGTGGTTGTGTGGATGTGCAGTGGCCAGTGGCAGTGGTCTGAGGTGTGTTGGTGGTGAGTGGTGGTGGGTTTAGATGAAGAAGAGAGATGGGAGAAAGAGATGGTAGGTAGGTTTAGGTTTTTCTATTTGTCAAATATGTATAATAAAATTGATAAAGTTAATTTGTAAGTACCTTATGCATCAAATGCTGTAACTTTGGTGTAAATGACTAGTATACCCTTATACTTAACAGATTATTTGGATGGTGTTTGTTCTTTGGACTCAAGGAGTTACGAATAGAAACCAGTAGGACTCAGATTAAGACAAGTTTGAATTCTGGACTCAAGTAGTTAAAATGACCAAACCACAGGGACTCAAAAAGGACTTTACTCTAAGAATAACAATAATGATGTAGCAATGGAAATTGGGCAACAAACCCTAGTGTGGAATGCGAATTGGCGGGAAGTGGCGTATCTTACCCAACAAGCTTCCCTCTTTTTAAACCCTAACCATCCCAACCCCCTTCGTCTTCTTCATCATCATCATCAAATCACGTAAGTTCTGAAACTCTCTTTTTTTTTCTTAACCTTTTCATTATTATTATCATTATTAGTTAGTTAGTTAGGTTACACTGTAACTGTACTGCATAGAACGAAATGAGGGTTTTAAGGTCCACAAAACCTGCTTCTTTAACCCAATCGCCGCCTAAAATCATCGAACCATCAACACCAGCCAAGGAGGTTGAGCCCAACACCAATAACAACAACAACCTATCATCTTCACATTCCTTGAGAAGAAGCGCCAGACTCTCTTTACATAATAATAATAATAATAATGCTCTCCCTCCTGCTTCTACACAGAGGAAAAGAAAGACTGTTGATAAAGTCTCTGCTGCTAGTCTTACCCTTCCCTTACAATTACACACTCCTCTCACCAAACAGGCTGTTAGGAAGGTTAAGCAGCCTCGAAAGGGGTTAAGTTTAGACGCCGTTAAAGAATCGGTTCTAGATCCATGTTCAAGTCTCCGCTCGGGCAAGGATCTTTTAGAACCACAAGTTAATAACCTTGCTAGCATGAATGGAAAGGAAATGCAACATTTTGATGATGGCGCTGTTGTAATTGAGGAACAAGGGGTGGTGGCGATGGACGGTGAACGAGTGGATGTTGATCTTGGGAATGTTGTCGACGGGGACACTAAAAGGGATACAACTAGTAGATTTAGTATGGAAGAAAAGGGGAAAGGGAAGGTAGTTGAGGATAGTTCGTCGTCGGATTTTAGCGTTTCGGATTATTTGATGGATGTGGGTGATTTGGTTGGGGGACTGGAAGAAGAAGGTGGTTTAATGGATGATGCAATGGCTGAGACTGTGAGCTTAGAGGAAGTAACTATAGGCAGGGTTGGGACTAGCGATAAGATGGATCCTAAGGAAAGGTTTAAGAATGTAGCCAGAGAGAATGCATCAAGGTTTGCGCATTTTTCTGTTCAAGAGGAAGAGGAAGGTGAAGATGAACTTGAACCACAAGTGGAAGAAAATGGTGATGTGGAGGATTGGCCCGGTCCTTTTTCGACCGCAATGAAGATAATTAAAGACCGAGGTTCAAACATGTCGATTGAACAGAAAAAGAAGAGTGAATCTGTTCCGGTGATATGGGTTCCCAAGGAAAACAAGAATGATCGGTTCAGGAAGGTGGCTCCATCGTTAGAGGAGTTATGCTTGGAAATAATGGCTGAGAATGTGGATGCGATAACGTCACTTGAAAGCGTGCCTGATGCACTTAGACACAAGCTTACGCAAGCACTTTGTGACTCGAGAAAAATGAACCACCATTTTCTTGACCTGCTTGCAAGCAGGTCTCCTTCTGAGATACGTATAAAAGATTGTTCATGGTTAGATGAGAACCAATTTACAGAAACTTTTGAAGCAATTGATGCTAGTAATCTCACTGTAAGACTCTCATCCATCAGATTATTGCATTCTTTATTAATATATGGGTATATTTGTTAGTACATTCTTTTGCTAAAATTAGAAGTATTTTTTTGAATGTTTGGCCTGTAGGTACTACAACTGGATCAGTGTGGGAGATGTTTACCAGACTATGTTTTATATGCTACATTGACTCATTTACCTAATAAGCTGTCTGCATTAACTAATATATCTGTAAAAGGTGCATGCCGACTTTCAGATGCTGGGCTAAATGCTCTCATCACATCTGCATCTTCGTTAAGATCGATTAATCTTGGGTGCTGTTCTTTGCTCACTTCTGATGCTATCAGCAACTTAGCTGATAAATTGGGACCGGTGCTTAAGGAGTTGTACATTGACGAGTGTTTTGATATCGACGCTAAGCGTATTCTTTCTGCCCTGCTTAAGCTACAGCATTTGGAAGTGCTGTCTATTTCTAGGTCTGAAACTGTTACCGATTCTTTCATTACACAATTTGTCGCTGTTCAAGGTCAGAAAATGAAGGAGCTTGTCTTGGCAGATTGCACGTGAGTTTTATATCCTTTTTTTACAGGATCTGTGCTATAACCTATATTGGTTATGCTAAACTTTTATTTTTATTTTGACCAGGAAATTGACAGATAGAGCATTAAAAGCCATTGCAACAAGTTGTCCTGGGTTATGTGCAATAGATTTGACAAACGTGTGTAAATTGACCGATGCATCACTAGGACATCTTGCTAATGGTTGTCCAACAATTCAAACACTGAAATTTTGCCGTAATGCATTCAGGTTTGTCGGATGTCTTCTGATATATGATTTTTATCAGAATAAATTTGCTTCTGCCATGTTTTATGTTCTGATAATTATTTGAACATGACAGTGATGAAGCTGTAGCTGCATATCTTGAAGCCCGTGGAGGGCCTTTGACGGAACTATCCCTAAATCATGTTGTTAAGGTGCTTTCTTTTTGTTCCTTGTACCAACCTTCATATTCATATTAGCATGTTATACTATGATATTTCAGTATCTGTTAGTTATTCTGTTTCTAATGAAAACAATTTCAGGTTGCTAACCACACTGCTTTATCACTTGCCAAACATGCGAAAAAGCTGCAAAGTTTAGATATGTCTTGGTGTCGGGAAATAACAGATGAAGGCCTAGGATTGATTGTGGATAGCTGCTTATCACTGAAAATGCTGAAATTGTTTGGGTGCACTCAGATTACAAATGTGTTTACGCATGGGCACTCGAACGAAAATGTGAAAATTGTCGGTTTGCAAGGAAGTCAAATATTGAAGAACATTGTGGTTCCCGATCTTTTACCATTACGGTACTCATCAGTTTGAGTTGCAGCGCAGCGTATGGAGTTTTGTCACCTGCTGTCTGAATTTTGTAATAGGCATGGGGAACATCCTCTCTTTTGTTGTTGATGAATGGTTTGTTCCTCTATAAATCTTTTAACTTTTTGTTTTGGAACCTGGTGTTATATGTTGAATGATGTTGTTCATGTGATTCAACACATTTTGCTGGGTATGTTTTTGCTTATTGGGTTGTGTTTACCATTGACTTTGGATAAATAGATCATGCTACAAAAACCATTAATGAATTGGGATTGTAATATAAATATATAAAATAACTTGTTAAAAGGGGTTTTAACTTCGAGGCCGAAGCTTCTGCTACACATAAAATCATTAATAGTCTTCCAACACCAACTTGAAAATAGATTCAAAGTTATTACTATCTGTGATCTGCTCATGTGGATTGTTACACTTTTACCTCTGTGATCTGCTCATGTGGCCTGCTGTCTGGTTTGTGGAACGAGAAACAAGTTCATTGTAATGTAATTAAGAGGCTTTCGATGTGGATGTTTTAATTCAGAGTTTGTTGATTACAATCTATGCCCGGAATGGGGAGATTCCGGTTGTATGAAATGTAATAAAATAATTGTAAGAAAAGCTTTGGCGACATAATTGTAAGAAATGTGGTTATTTGGACTGCTATGGTTGCAGCTTATGTGCAGAATGGATTTTTAGTGAAGGGATTGAAGACTTTCATTGAGATGGTGAGTTCTGAGACCAAACCAAATGTTGTAACAATTGTGAGTGTACTTCCTGCTTGTTTGATCAGATGGAGATTAAACACTGGTTTCATGGAATGCAATGATTGTTTCTTATGAACAAAAAATGCCAAGTTGTTGCAAGATTGAGGAAATTACCGGATGAAATAGAGGTCAAGAAGGGTTTTTTTTTTTTTTTTTTTTTTTTTTTTTTTTGGGGGGGGGGGGGGGGGGGGGGGCAGAGTTGGGTAAACAAAATTTTCCGCACGTTTTATATACGTTATGAGCAACATTGGCAGAGTTGGGTAAACAAAATTTTCCGCACGTTTTATATACGTTATGAGCAACATTATATGCGTACTTACTTCATACAGTTTAATATCTATACTAATTGGAACAAGATACCTTTGTTGATGATATACTGATATCAATAAGCTGAATGTACAGTTTTGTATTGTCATGGTGACTATTTTACAGTCTGTAGCAAAGTAAGAACATTTTATCGCGTGACAGTTGAGGGCTAGCTAATTCAACCACCTTAAATCCTTGTTTCTGATACAATTCTTGTGCAGCTATGTTGTTCCTGTGTACATGCACATAAACTTGTCCTACACCTGCCACACAAAAATGTTCGTCAACTAGCATACAGTCAAACCTGTACTATATACAAATCTTACCATCCGCTACAGCAAAATCAATGGCGAAATGTAACATGTTTCTTGCAATACCCTGTCGACGTGCGGATTCGGCTACACATAAGTTTGCTATGTATCCATATTGGCTTTTGGGCTCTTTTCTTTCTGTGCTGTGAAAGATATGTGCTTTGACTTTCTCCTGAGAGTCAACAACATCTTTTGTTAGTTTATCTACAGTTTTAGTTTAATTCAGTTTCAAGATGGTATTATTTACTGATATACCCCTGGAAAGGTCTCCCCATGTAAGAAGGGGCGAATGCTGACATCAAGCGTTCCGACTACACTCTTTAAAACGGTATGTCTCTCATTCCCATCTTCTTTCTTAACCTAACAAAGGTTTGAAGATTTGTCACTATGCTATATTCATCACAAATAAGCCAAGGATATAGTATAACATATTGCGCTAAAACTTATACCGTGACAATGCAGGCACTTTTTTGTCCATGTTTTGTTTCAGACTGGCGTTTTAGCGCTTTAAACTCCTAATCAAGTGGAAAAAAATGGAATCTTTTTTATACTCAATAGTCACATGCCAAAACGGTACGCTATAGTTATCCTACCTGCTCTGTAAATTTCTTCTTGTAGCTATCAGCAAATCTGTGTATTTCACAAGAGTTTAGTATTAGTTGCGTTCATCTCGTCCACTTTTATAACATAATATATGAGAATTTGGATGCTTATGAATTGTCAGTGATTAAAACATATGGATTGCACATACCTATCATCTGTCCTATTTTCCCAGTGAGTTTCTGCTCTTAACCATGCTGCAGTCTGTCCCAAATTATAAGATAACAAATACCACTTAAACTTAAAAACTGCATCAAGATAAATACTTGCAGAGAATTACCCAATATTCTTCATCAAGCACGGCTTCACGCGCTACAAACTGCCCAAAGTCATGCTTCTTGCTTTGAACAAGCACTTGATCAGCCTGTTGCCGATCAAACGGAAGCCGGGGTTGACTTGTAACGTGTGGTGAGTGTTTTTGAAGGTGTAGTGATAATTCTTGTTTTTTAATGTTTGGTGAATTCATTGTCCTGTTTATTTACATAAGTTTTTGTTAGAAAACAATATATAAAGAAATATGTTATTGAAGAAACTTACATTGTGATTATGTGAGTTTTTGTGGGTCCATAGAAAGCAGGAACCATGAAGCAAAGTTTGGTTCCAAATGTAGTCATTAAATCTTTATTACTTATTTCTACAATTCCCAGGTATGTTATATTGGTATTGGATTGGGAAAGAACATAAGTTTTCTATAAAAACTAGAGAGAGAAGAAGATGAAGATGACACAAAGCATGAAAGCATTAAAGTATGATATATTGGGAAGATGGCGTGGAATAAAATATAACAAAAACTAAAAACTAAAAATAAGGTGAATAATTTATGTTGCCGGCATCCACGAAAATAACTTGTTTATGAAATTGGTTGTGGGTAATGTGTATATTTAGGGGCGGACCTCAAGAGGGTTGAGGTCTTGAGGGGTAGCCCGTGCTACCCCTTTAACTTTCTTGACGAACAGTGGCGAGGCTTAGTTGGGGCGGCCGACCCCCCTGAATTTTCGTGCAGAAGTTCCGATTATATAGTATTCGTATAGAAAATTTTGTAAATATAGGGTTTCGACCCCCCGAAACTAGTGACTTCCGACCCCCCGAACCTTCGGGTCAAGCTTCGCCACTGTTGACGAAGTAAATTTTTAGTGCAAAAATATTTTTTCCTTCTTCGTTTTATGTATCGGCTACCTTAAACATTTTTTTTAGTCCATGCTATCCCTTAGCTATTGTTTTAGATTTGCCATTGTGTTTTTGTTTTTTGATTATTTGATAAATATGACATCAGCAGGTGGATGGTTATGGAAGTTGTGAAGTAGGAACAAGTGATTGTTATGTAGGTGGTGTTGGATTGCTTTTGGCCACCAATTTTCATGTTAGTATCCCACACTCCTTCCCTTCCCTACACAATGATAAATATGCAACACAAAAAAAATGAGACCGAGGAAGTAAAACAAAATATGCAACACAATAAAAATGAGACCGGTCTATAATAATAAGAATAAAAATATGCAACACAATAAAAATGAGACCGAGGAAGTAAAACAAAATATGGCAAGAGAAGATCTCCCACACCATAGTGAAAAATGTAAAAAGCCACTGGAAATCACAATAAAAATGCTCAAAATCAGTAAATATCTATTGAAAATTGCATTAACTTTCTGCATTTGAAAGGAGTTACGAAAAAAAAAAAGAGTGAATTACTATTTGCGTCCTTGTGTTTTGGTGGTTTTAACTAGTTGAATTCAAAACCAATTTTTTTAACCATCTGAGTCACTGGTTGATAAATCTATAACCATCTGAATCCAAATTATTAACTCCATCCAATGAATCCGTTAACTTTTTATGAAAAGACTAAAATACCCATTGTTTATTACTTGATACTACATATTTATCTGTATCTATATTATATTATTAAGGAAGAGTGATGACTACGATAGTCATTTTCATTTCCGTACAAGTTAAGAAGCAGTATGTACAAGTGATTTATGCTTACATAATGAGGGTATAATTGAAACTTTGTGTACATTTAAGACACTTATAAGGGTATAATAGTAAATTTGTAGACATTTTAGTTAAAAGTAAAAAATTGTTTCCTTTGATGCCCTTATAATCCACCATCCTCTTAAAACACACAGGCTTCTTCAACTTCCTAACCCTCAAGTCAATCGAACTGCTTCTTCAAGGGGGTTATGAATTGAATGATTAATAGTTGGTAATGAAAGAATTGAAGAAGCAGTTCAATTGACTTGAGGGTTAGGAAGTTGAAAAAGCCTGTGTGTTTTAAGATGAGGGTTGATTATAAGGGCATCAAGGGAAACAATTTTTTACTTTGAACTAAAATGTCATTACAAATTTACTATTATACCCTTATAATGCGGTGTATTGATATCTACTTTTGTTTGGCCAACCATTGACCATATGTTTTTTTCTTGTACTTCATCTTGTGGAATGAGTAGTTTAACTTATGCTGAGAACGAAGACATTGTTGAGAAATTTCTCTCTCTAAATCCATGTGCTGGTAATATTCAATGGTGCACCAAGAGTTTAACATATATGATTTATTGTTAATTATTTCCAGTGGGTATTATGTGCTCAGATTTACCAAAATAACCGAATTGTATACTCTTGAATGCTACCGATGTCGGTAGATCTGAGTGGGAACAACCGTGTGCATCAGTGGATTGGGGCAGAATAGACTGAGTTGTTACACTGACGGTGGTTTTGATGGCCACATGTTGTGTTTATGGGAGTAACTTGCAGGAGTTTGTGAACTGCTTTATTGAAACAAGGAACTAGCTAAAACACAAGTATGTAATAAGTTTAAATGCATGTTGCAGCCCAAGTGTTGTTTTCCTATTTTAAATTAAAGCCAATTATGTTATCACTATGCTAAGCGTCTTTTGACAGACCCAAGACCTGCACTTCGAGAATGCCTCATACAGGTCGGTTTAACTTTTATCTTAGAAACAGTTATTTACTATTTTTAACAGTTAAATAAAATTTGAATTTCTTGAAAATCATACGTGTCATGTTTTTCAGAGTTGAGTGATTTCGTTTATGTGTTAGGTTCTTTTCAAAGATGGTGTTTTCCAGTGGAAGCGACTTGAAAACTTAATTGTGTTGGCAAAGGAGAATGTGTCGAAGATGAGTAGCAATCCTGCACTTCAAGGAAATAACGAGTGCATATATGAATTATAAAAACATGCGTGTGTCAGTCAGTGTGTGTGTGTATTTCCTATTATCGCTAACATGAAAACAAACAAATTAGTTATGGATTAAAAGTTGAAATTTTGGACTTTTGATCAGGTTTTGAATTGACTATGATTGTTGGGGCTAAATAAATCACGAGCATAATAAAAAGAGTGAAATTCAAGTAGGCAAGAACAACATAAGGAAAAGAGAGGTACCGTGTTGATTTTTAATGTAAAACGTTTGAGTGTGTCTTCTTGATTTGAATTTTATAAATGGGTGTAATCAAGTCGTGTGCCCGTGTGTCACCTAATCTCATATTCTTTTTCTTTTTCAGCCCCATATACTGTCTCATACCCAACCCCGTATATGGTAGGCTTGAGTTTTTTTTTTTTTTTTTGCCACCCTATGTGGTCCTGATGGCCGTTTCCACTCAAAAAGAAAAAAAAAATATCTAATCAATAATTGATACGTGCAACAACTTGGTCACCCCACGTTCACCATGCACTCCACGATTTCGTGCATTTCTTTGTTTTCCTATTTTTTGTAGGCTAGTGGGTTAATGCTTCATGATCATGTTAGAGTACGGATGACTAAAATTAAAGAAAGTTTGCTTTGATCTATCTTCTCAACTTGAATTCTTGAAAGTTTTGTAGGTTTTTTTTTTTTTTTTTTTTTTTTTTTTTTTTTTTTTTTTTGAACATATCAATAACAATTTAAAATTGGTGGAATACAATTTTTTGGATCAAATTAAAAGAATACATACATCTATTATCTATTAATATATATAAAAGAATTGAACATTGCTGACGTGACGTGCAATGATGCCTTCAACCTCTCCATAAAACTGCCACGTGGCATCATAATTGAAAAATTTTAGTGTTTTTGAATTATTTCCTTTTTTTAATTAAAAAAAAGATAAACATAAAACCCTAAATTTATCTCTCTATCTCTCAATTCTCAATTACTAAAATTAAATTGAGTTATTTTAGGAAAAAATAATTTAAAAACAAAATTAAATTTTTCTCTCTTATGTTCCTACCATAATTTTTAAACGTTAATATCTTTTATATTCGAGATTTTTTAAATAAAAAAATTACACCAAATTAACGAGCGTTTTATTATCTTTCTAACGAGTACCATAGTGCTATATAAAAAACGGAGAAAAAATCGACTATTTTTTGTGGGGTTATGTTCATACAGGAAAAAAAACACACAAAGTGTTCAGGTTATTCATTAATCATGTTTTTTTTTAAACCAGGTTCTTATCTACGATGTTGAAATTCAGCCCAATCGCCATGCTATCATTGGAATTTTACTCTTCTAAAGATGGATACTTACTCTTCTAAAGATGGATACATATACTTCATCAAGAGAAGCTAGGAGAAAGAATTGCGCAATACTGCAACACATGGTGTCACCTTATAGCAAGGTTATTTTTTTATTTATTTAATTACACGAGTAATAATTATTACTATTAGTATTAGTATTATTAGATGGTTATATTTTTCAACCCCAATATTTAAAATTTAAATATTATTTTCGATATATACTATATATAAATATTGTTTTCGAATTATGTATGAGGAGTAACATAAAAATTTAAATATTTATTTGTTTACAGTAACTTTAATAAAATATTTATTTAAAAATAAATAAAAGAAGATATACATATCTTCTAATTTAAAATAGAAGATTTTATTTACAAATTAATTCCTTTTAATGTTGTATTATGTTTAATATGGTTTATGTTTTTATTTTTTTTTTTAACTTTTTAAATAAATGTTTTTTAACTAAGATTGATTATGTTTAAGTTATTTACTCTTTTCGTGATTTGAGTTTTCTTCTTTTATCATTTTTTTATTAAATCATATTAAATTTTCAACCCCAGGACCTTCCCGGGGTAATCAGCTAGTATATAATAAAGATAAGCATTACAATTTAATGAATATAATTATATAATTATATAATCATAATCATAAGTTTCAAACATCTATATCTATAATCTTTTATTTTTTAAGACGAGTTGTCATCTTCTCTGACTCTTTGTGGTTCATCTCTATTGATTCCTCTGCTACAGTTCTATATTCTCTGACCCAACACCAATGTGCACAACCAACAAAACACAAAACACACATTTGCAACATAAACATTGCCAAAAAGAGCCCACATTCCAGCCTCCCTAAAACCATCACTTCTCTGGGGTCTCTTGGCGATTTCAGCATCGACAGAGTTGACTTTTCCTTTATAAAAAGTGCTAAAATAGCGACCAGTTGCGCGGCCAACGAAGCAATGACAAGGGTGAGGTGGGTAACAAAGCAGGATTGAGAGTAAAACCCGAGGAAAGACGAGAGGAGGGTGATCGAAGAGACGGTGATAAGCGTCCAACCGATTGAAGTTGGTGTCGGATTGATGATGATTGTTGGGGCTAAGGAAATTAAAGACAGAATAAGAAGAGTGAAGTTTAAGCAACAAAGAGCAATGTGTAGAAAAGAGTGTGAAGATGAAGACGCCATCTTTGATGTAAATGTTTTGAGTGAAGGGGTTTGAATTTTATAAAGTGACCGATTTTTAGCCGTTGTGGATGGATGGATATACACGGGTCCCATGCCCTGTTCGAACTTAATGTTTATGTTTTATGATTGTGTTTCATACCGTTAATCGCTAAAATTTGAATTTGAAGTTTTTAAATCCATAGAATAGTATCTCAGTGTTTAAGAAACAACGAGTTTTACTTACCTCGACAGAGTTGAGTATAGTTTAAGACTCGTGTTATTGCAGGGTACTATCGTTTGCACACACTCGTAGTACAAACCTAATCTATAAGAAAAGAATCAAAGGGTCGTACGAAGGGAGACGACTATTAGGTAGTCTTAAAACCCCAACGTATATACACAAAAATGGTGTTGGCTTGCTAAGTGCAACATAACATGTCCCTAACAAAAGAAGGGGTGACCTCCTTTAAATAAGGTATGCATGGGCCAAACATCACCAATCCATAGCCATGACGGTGGGCTTGAGCCTGGGTTATGGGCATGCCTCCTCTCAGCCCATAAATGAGTACAATATCACGTGGTAATTAATTTCGATATGCGAGAAAGAATGTACCGCTCTGCTATAAATCCACGTGGCGCGCATGGTTGGACCACCCCTGACACTAACACGTGTTGTCTTCTGATTAGCGCAACATGCGCTCTAAATCTGATCGGATCATTCTAAATTATAATTGTCCATACGTATCTATACTTGAAGACAATGTTTCTTGATTGTTCCGCGCGTGTGATGACACGCGACGATTTCTTCATGGCGATGACGTCACTCCATTGAATTGTTACGCGGAGCTGATTTTCGCACATGGTTTGCTCCACAAACTTCTTGGAGTTGGTATCTTTTATGGGTTAGGGTCATCATTCGCGTGAGGATTTGGGATCCTATCCCCTCAAGTGTTCCCGAGTCTAGCGCTTCTCTTGGTCTTGCGAAAAGAGTAGGTGGAATGCTGAACTTAAACTGATAGTATGTTGTAGGTGACAACTCATCCGGTCTTGATGTCGTCTTTCAAATCTAATGTCATGGCACACATAATACTGAGATGAAATCATGCGGATAACGTCTTTTTGGTTTTATGTCAAACCATCGCAGGATGATGTCGTGGCATGCATGACACTGAGATGAAATCATGCGAAGAACGTCTTTTTGGTTTTGCGTTAAACCATAGCAGGATGATGACGTGGCACATATGTCATTGAGGTGAAATCATGCGGATAACGTCTTTTTGGTTCTACACCAAACAATCGCAGGATGATGATGTGGCATGCATGACACTGAGATGAAATCATGCGGAGAACGTCTTTTTGGTTTTACGTCAAACCATCGCAGGACGTGGCACGCATGACACTGGGATGAAATCATGCGGAGAAAGTCTTTTGGGTTCTACGTTAAACTATCGCAGAATGATGATGTGGCACGCATGACACTGAGATGAAATCATGCGGAGAATGTATTTTTGGTTTTACGTCAAACCATCGCAGGATGATGACGTGGCACGCATGACACTGAGATGAAATCATGCGGAGAACATCTTTTTGGTTTTACGGCTTGCAGGATGAGGACGTGGCAAGCATGACATTGAGATGAAATCATGCGGAGAATGTCTTTTTGGTTTCACGTCAAACCATCGCATGATGATGACATGGCAAATAGATTCCTGCGGATGACGTGTCTCTCTTTTTATAATATTTAACGTGCGAATAAAGTCTCATTCTAGGGATAAAAGTTCAATCGACAAAAACCTAGTACATTTATTTGATGGGAAGGTAAATATATGGTATAGTGAATCGAGTCGAATGATATTAAATTGCAATGCCTGGCGAGGATTTTAAAGAAACTTTTTACAAGATTTTCCCAAATAAAAGTTTGAGTAATGAAAATAAACTTTCTTACAATGTTTTACAAATATTTTCCTAAGTGATTTAAATGAAAAGGTTTTATGAAAATTAAACATAAAACCATGAACTCACCAGTTTTATGTTGACCGTTTTAGGCATGCCTTTCAGGTTTAGTTTTTGGCGACAACACAATTAGAATAAAAGAAATCTTAGGATTGGATACCCTAGAAGGCTTAGTAAAGGCGTTTAGATATAGTAAAGGTCTTAGTTATATTATTTCGCTGCGTAGCAAATGTACCAAATGTTCACAACGATGCAGATTTTCGGGGTGTGACAAAAGTTATGAGTGAAGGTAGATGAAAACGCTCTCGAACCATACAAGTCGATTCTCAGAGAACGTAAATGGGAAATTTATACGAAATTTTTAAGTTTTTTTTTCATGCTTTATGTCGATTTTTTTTATTTTTAATGTTTGGGTTTTGTCTAGTTTAAATTATATTGTACTTTATTTTATTTTATTTTATTTTAATTAATTGCATTCTTTATTTATTTGTCTTTCATAAGTTATTTTTAATTATAAAAATGTTGGTTTTTAGTTTATTTTGTTTTGTATTTTGTTAAAAAGAAAAACAATTTGGCGATGGAATGTGATAGGTGCCCCTAATATGATAGTGAATTAGTGTTGGAATGTAATAAAATGGTGATGAGTGACCCTTCTACCCTAACTAATTATTCAAATTTTGGTTAAAGATGACGGAATTAAGATGAAGAGATCAAATTGGCATCTATATCAAATATTAGTAATTTAAATTCGACTCTGCTTTTAATTATTGATAATGTGACGTATAATAGACCATGAGTGAAAACCAAGTATTTCAAATACAAACTAACTCTCCATAATGATTCTCCTTGACTCTTGTTATTGTCATTGCGAAACATACCGAACGGAAATTGTCTTCGTTGAAATTTGAACAGAATATTCTTGTCAGATGATAATAAACTGATTCATAGAATAAATGTCCCCCACATATTATTTCAGCCTCAATAAACCGTTTTCTTAGTCTAACACCGTTGCACAAATCATTTTTTTTTATTTATCAATGTTACGCAATAACAAATATGGTAATCATCAATTTTAACTTTGGGAATATTTTTAGAATTATATTTCCAACAATAAAAGGTAAAAAAAAAATCATTATTACAAATAACTATAACTCCGTTTGTCCAAATATTATTTTCCAAATTAATATTAATACATAATTACAATTAAGGTTTTTTTGGTATAAGGTAATGGAATAGATGCGAGAATGGAATGGACGAGTAAATGAAATGCGTCATTACTATTCCATGTCTTTGTTTGGTTGCAATGTGAAAAAATAAATAAATCATTACTTTGTATTATTTGGTATGAAGGAAAGATAGAGGAATAAAGTTGGTGGTGAGTGGTGGTTACCGGTGGTGATGGTGGGGGTGGTGATATGTGGCGGAGGCGGTGGTTGGTGGTGGCGGCGATGACAGTGACGATTGATAACGACGATGATAATGGTGGGTGACAGGGGCGTTAGTGGGTGGTGGCGGGGACGACAGGAGGGTAGTGGTGGCGGCGGTGGGTGAAGAGAGTTGTGGTGGGGGTGGTGGGCATCAATGGTGGAAGGTGACGATGATGGCGGGTTGTGGTGGAGTTAATAAAACGTGTAAGAGGGAATTGAATGGAAAAATAAAAACATCAGGGTGCATGAAATAATTTTAAGGGAATGAAATGTGTTGTGCAATGAATGATTTTATTCTATTAACTAACAAAACACCCTATATGTTGTAGCTTAGTTAGTAGGTGATCGGGCTCTCATTTGGAGAGACCCGGGTTCAATCCTCACGGACGACATTTGAGGGATATTAGGCAATGAAGATGAAAACTTGTAAGCCATTAGTTGCGCAGGTTTGAATCTGAGCTGACCCGGTTTTCATCCGGCTGTTACCCTAGCGAGTAAACTCGTATGGAGGCAGTACGGTTTTCGGGCGAACGCCGTAGTCCCCACCGTACCAGTGTGGACCCGATTCAAACAACATAGTCTGAACGCGTAGGTAATTAGGGCCTGCCAAGAGGTGGGTGTGATGATCTTTGCCACACAGTTAAGAAAGTCACTATTCAAGAAAAATGTAAATCTTATTTTACAAATTTAAATTAATATAATGATCATTTTGTTTAGGAAATTATTTTTAAAAATACATTGAAATGTATTTGGTGGGAGGGTTTACTCCTTAGGGAGGTTCCCGCTCGGGCTTGGTCTCAGGTTCGAGTCCCACCCACTCGCATTAAGGGGTGAAAAATTCAACACCCGCGTTTGGCCTGGATTCAAACTGGGCTTGAGGGGTTGTGCGTCGTTTGGATTCTCCGCTGAAACACACCTTCCAAAAAAACATTGAAATGTATTTATTAATATAATAATTAATATATAATTAAATGAAGTTGAATATTGAATGAAACTAGGTATTAGTTGCCCGCGCTTCGCCGCGGGTGCGGCTGTTGTGCGAAACGCGGTGGGAGCTCTTTGTTGCGTTGAGTGTTTGGCGGACGTTAAAGATCGCGCGTCACTGTGGGAGCTCCTGTTGCGTGGAGGGTTTCGTGGACATAAAAGATAATATTAAGTGACTGTTATTCTTGCGTGAGCTTCAAAAAAATACTCGCGGCTAAAAGCTAAAAGTTTGGTGGTCAAAGTTTGAATTCTAAAAGCTAAAATTTGGGCCAAAGTGCAATGCAACTTTAAAAAAGTTGAGTGGTCAAAGTTTGAAATCCTAAAAGCTAAAAGTTTGGTGGTTAAAGTTTGAAATCTCAAAACCTAAAAGTTTTGTGGTCAAATTGGAAGAAAATAAAGTTAAGCTAAAAGTTAGTGGCCAAAGTTTTAAATTCTAAAAGCTAAAATTTGTTCGTCTAAGTTTGGTGGTCAAATTAGAAGAAAATAAAGTTAACCTAAAAGTTAGTGGCAGAAATAAAGTTAACGTAAAAGTTAGTGGCCAATATATATATATATATATATATATATATTAGGTGATCAAATTGGAATAAAATAAAGTTAAGCTAAAAGTTAGTGGCCAAAGTTTTAAATCCTAAAGGCTAAAAGTTTGTTAGTTTAAGTTTGATGGTCAAATTAGAAGAAAATAAAGTTTACCTAAAAGTTAGTGGCAGAAATAAAGTTAACGTAAAAGTTAGTGGCCAATCTATATCTATATCTATCTATATCTATATCTATATCTATATCTATATATCTATATATATATATATATATATATATATATATATCTATTAATATATATAAAAGAATTGAACATTGCTGACGTGGCGTGCAATGGTGCCTTTAACCTCTCCATGAAACTGCCACGTGGCATCATAATTGAAAGATTTTAGTGTTTTTGAATTATTTTTTTTAATTAAAAAAAAGATAAACATAAAACCCTAAATTTATTCTCAATTACTAAGATTAAATTGAGTTATTTTAGGAAAAAAGAAATTAAAAACAAATTTAAATTTTTCTATCTTATGTTTCTTCCCATAATTTTTAAACGTTAATATCTTTTATATATGAGATTTTTTAAATAAAAAAAATTACACCAAATTAACGAGCGTTTTATTATCTTTCCAACGAGTACCATAGTGCTATATAAAAAACGGAGAAAAAACGACTATTTTTTGTGGGGTTTCGTTCATACAGGAAAAAAAACACAAAGTGTTCAGGTTATTCATTAATCATGTTTTTTCTTTTAAACCAGCTTCTTATCTACGATGTTAAAATTCAGCCCTATCGCTATGCTATCATTGGAATTTTACCCTTCTAAAGAGCTAGGCGAAAGAATTACACAACACTGCAACACATGGTGTCACCTTATAGCAAAAGGTTATTTTTTTATTTATTTAATTACAAGAATAATATTTATTACTCTAAGTATTAGTATTATTATAATGGTTATATTTTTTTAATCCCGGGACGCTCCCGGGATAAAAAGCTAGTATATATATATTGCAAAGGGATTAATCCTACATGTCATGCTCTTATGCAATCTCTCCTTTGAGAGATGCCAAATAGGATGTGATGTGGCAACTCTAAACCAATTAAAAAAAAGAAATAAATATGATTTAACCTAATCTATTATAATCTTTAACCTAATCTATTAAATATCTAATCTACCAAATCTAAATATTAAACCTTTATTATTTTATCTCTCATGTTTTCTCCCATAACTTTTAAACGTTAATATCTTTTATATATGAGATTTTTTAAAGAAAAAAATTACACCAAATTAACGAGCGTTTTATTATCTTTCCAACGAGTACCATAGTGCTATATAAAAATTGGAGAAAAAAATGACTATTTTTTTGTAACCCAACAGGTATTGTGTCGGGTTTGGGATTAGTTTTAAAAAAAATTGTGGGTTTGGGTCGAGTTTGGGATTAGGTGATACCCGACCCGATTACCCGAAACAACATACCCAAATACCCGAATTACAAACCCGATCATATACCCATGAATTTTTTAACACATCACATAACCCTTAGACTAATGAGTTCGATATTTCAATAATTAACTTTTTTTTCTTATTTCATGTTAGTTCTTTTTAGAATGATCGATTCCAAACTTCTGAATTCATTTGTAATGGCATTAGATTTATACCCCGGCGCAGAGATTCGTTTTTTTTTTATATTTGAATATGATAACTTATAGCATAGATTTGTTTAAAATAACAATAATAATAATAATATATTTTATTTTGTTATATTATATATTTCAACCCGGGAAGCTCCCGGGATAAAAACTAGTATATATATATATATATATATATATATATATATATATATATATATATATATATTAAAATAAAGACACTGTTGAAGTGTCTTTGTATTAATATATATAGATAATAATTAAGGGAGAAGAGATCTACTCATAGTGGTGAAGTGACTTTTGTTTTACCTATGCGATCAAATGTTCAATTCCCACTTCCCTCATTTATGGTTTGGTATCTGGGTGAAGATCGAATACGGGTGACGCCGGTTCGAATCTGACGGGCGACGAGGTTTTACTGAGTTCTATAACACTGTCGTGCCTTCGGGCGGGTGGGGCTCGGGTTTCCGTGCATCGGAAGAAGGCGGGGGCTGCTAGAGGTCAAGTAATCGATTTTTGTGCACGACGCCCCGAAAGAGTGGTTGGTACACAGTTGTTCGCCGAAAAAAAAAAAAAAAAATTAAGGGAGAAGAGGAAACAATAAATGAGTATGATTGCCGATCAAAAGAAAAAAAAAATACTTAGGAGTATGATTAGGGTAAAAGTCAAAAGAGAATTGACATTGAAATTGAAAGAGGATAGAATTACGTGTTTTTATTGTCAAACTCAAAACACGTTAATCGAATGAGAGCCTTCACGTTATCCTTTGAATTACTACTCTATTGTATCATCATCAACAACAATAATAATAATATTATTATTATTATATAAATCAAGAAACAGGCTGAGTTCGTGGTTGTGCAGTAGGGGAAGGGATCCCCAATTTAAATCAGGGATTCCACAGCAACTCAGATTTGTGTCTTCTTCATTGGGTAAACTATTACTAACTGCTTTCTTTCTGTTACTCATTCACTAGATCCACAGATCCATTTTAATTCCTTTTTTTTTTCTTTTATATATATAATTGTTGCAGCAGATAAGCAAAATCCATCTAATTAATTATTATTATTATTAATGCGATTGAAAGATGAAAGGAGGAGGAGGATGCTTCTTCTATGAATGGAGAAGAAAGCAGCTTTCTCTTTTATTATTCATCTTTGTTGTCTCCACCACTCTCATTCTTTGGTCTTGGAGCAATAACAATTACAAAACCCCCATCCTTTTCACTTCCACCTTTTTTCCAGGTTCACCTTCTTCTTTTTTATATTATTATTATTATTGTTGTTGTTGTTTAGCTTTTTGTTGTTAAACTATGTGTATCTATGAATGAATACTTGTTTAATAGTTAGTTTGTAATGTTTAATAGCAGCAGCTGGAGAAGTAAAAGTTATCCAATCTAATCATAATCATAATCATAATCATAATCATAATCATAATCATAATCATAATAATAATGATGATGATGATTTAAGAAAAGAAGTTCAACAAGTTGTGAACTTAGCTTCACCACCCTCTTCGAACGCTCAACCGGATGATGATGATAAACATTCAGCGAATCAACTGGATAACCACCATGGTAGACATTTATAAATAATGATATTGCTTCTCTGTTTTTTTACATTTAGTCCTGTTTGTTATATGTTTCATGCTTATTCCTATCACATTGCTGCTGCAGAAAATATTACCCAAATTGTTAAAAATTCTGTTTTGGATGAAAGATATAGTGACTCAAAACCACCAAAACAACAGTTAGTTGAACCGACAGCGCCCAAGAAACAAGATCCAGCTGTGGGGGTTGGTTTGTCGATGCCACATGTCGAAAACCGATGTGCGTTTTATTTTCTTTGTTGCTTTATAGTTAACAACTTATCAGTTTATTGTGTTTAGATAATGGTATAGTTTAGTATCTCATGCGTTTTCAGTTCTCTTCTTTTACTTGTATTCCAGCCTGCAACTTTGCTAAAGGAAAATGGGTGAGGGATGACGCTCGGCCTCTGTATTCCGGATTTGGTTGTAAACAGTGGTTGTCTGGGATGTGGGCTTGCCGTCTGACACAACGGACGGATTTTGCGTATGAGAAGTTAAGATGGCAGCCAAAGGATTGCCAAATGGATGATTTTTCCGGGCCTAAATTCCTTAAAAGGTTCGTCTTGTGTAAATTTTCAAATGTTTTGGACACGTTGAAACAAGTTACCGTTTTTTTAATTTTCTGCTTGTGTTGATGTACTCCAGAATGCAAGACAAAACATTGGCGTTTATCGGAGATTCATTGGGGCGGCAGCAGTTTCAGTCATTGATGTGCATGATCACTGGTGGCAAAGAGTGGTATGATGTTAAAGACGTCGGTAAGGAATATGGTCTAGTGAAAAAACGTGGGTCGGTTCGACCTGACGGCTGGGCTTACCGGTTCCCGGCTACCAACACTACAGTGCTCTATTATTGGTCTGCTAGTCTTTGTAACTTGCAGCCAATTGACCCCAAAAACAAGTCCACCTATATTGCGATGCACCTGGACCGACCACCAGCCTTTTTGCAACGTTATATTAATAGATTCAATGTGGTTGTTCTGAACACGGGGCATCACTGGAACAAAGGGAAGCTTGATGCCAACCGGTGGGTTATGTATGTGGGCGGGAAACCTAACACAGATAGGAAGATAGCAGATACAGCAAATGCTAAGAAGTTAACGATTCACAGTATTGTAAAGTGGGTGAATGGTCAATTACCAAAATACCCAGGGTTGAAGGCGTTCTACAGGTCTATTTCACCCAGGCATTTCTTTAATGGAGATTGGAACAGTGGAGGTACATGTGACAGCACTATCCCTGGAGCGCTGCAAGTATTAAAAAACGAGTCCAGTGATTCGGTGGCTTCAGGGGCAGTGAAGGGAACAGATGTGAAGCTTCTGGACATTACAGCATTATCGGAGGTAAGAGAGGAAGGACATATATCAAGGTACACCATCCGACCCACTCCAGGTATGCAAGATTGTTTGCATTGGTGCTTACCAGGCATTCCAGACACATGGAACGAGCTCCTTTTTGCACAAATCTGACCATGTGGTTTTGTATTGTTTTCATATCATTAGCTTCTTGTTTTGTAGCATTAAACAAGACATATTTGTTAAATGAGCTGTATGTACAATGTAATACTTTGGATGATATACATATATTACAGAGAGGTTTAGAATTAATAATGGTTTAAGCTGCCAGTAACTGTGATACTTTGTTAGCATAGTAAGTGGTGATTAATTAAGGCTAATCCTGGAGAAGGATACCTGTACCCGTCACCATACTTTGTTACAGTGAAGCTGAGTGGTCATGACATGTATGATGTGTGAAATATACTACTGATGCCATGTCTCTTAAGAGGGTCATGGTATGCTTGGTTTCATCACACCTGCTCAAAACTTCCCACGTAAACTCAACATTAAGGAAAGGATGGCCTATGAATGTTTGTAGATACACCATTAATCTTGTATCTTGCTGCACGGGTTAGATATATATCCAGAAGATCGAAACGGGTGTGATGATATTATATGGAATGACAAGTGCCGGTTTCCTTGTTTTTTTTTCCCTTCATATAAGCATGCAAACAAGAGAAATACTTGTGCAATCAGTAACTAGTGTGGTGATGCTATATATATATATATATATCTCTTAAATTCATTGTGGCAGCCTGTAGGTTAGGTTATGAGTTGATATTATGTTTAGCAATTAGCACATCGATCTTTGTTATGCAACATCCTCTCCTACCAACCTAGCTCCTCCACATATATAGCCCATTAAATTCTGCTAGCCAAATTCATTCTCCACCGAATCCACTCCTCACATATCAACAGTTACCTAGCTAGTCAACCACACCTCTCACACTCAAAACCCTAGCTTTACCCAATCTTCCTCGATCTTACACATAACCTATGTTAAAATCCTTGCAAATGCAAGGTGAGGTGGAATAAATGTGTAAGAAAAATTTGCCGTTCAAAAAAAATCTGCGAGGGAATATTTTGAAAGTTAGTTATAGGAATTAACATAAACTTTCACACATCTTATTTGATACAATTTGACCCTATATATACTATTACAACCGGTGCCACTGAACATACGCGTCCCTTCGATTATTAATTAGACTTGAGGCTATAACTATTTACTTGTTAGGATCGGAGAACACACACACACACGAACACAAGATTTTACGTGGTTCGGTCTAAACTGACCTACGTCCACAGGGCAACTGGGGTATTCTTATTAATGAGTGATGTAAAGATTACAAGTACAAGAGATATATTTATAGGCTCTTAATTAGGTTAAACCCTATGCTAAACTTAATCACCAAGTTAATCATACTGGGCCGGGCGTATATGTGGGCTGACGAAGACAACATCTCCAACAATCTCCCACTTGGTGTCTTCGGACCACGAACTGCACCATCTCTTCTGTACTTCTGTAGATAAGATCTCCCCTTGATCTTCAATGCACCTCCAGTCAGGGCCGTCTCCGAAAACGTCAAAAAAATTTTAGGCCTTGGGCGAAAAAGAATTTGGGCCCAAAATTTTGTAAAGAGGAATGAATTATAAAAAAAATTTGAGTATAGTGCTAGAGCTAGGGGTGCAAACGAGCCGAGCCGAGCCCGAGCTCGACCAGGCTCGAACTCGAGCTCGATTAAGTTATAAGAGCTCGAGCTCGAGCTCGGCTCGATTCGAGCTTTGTTTTCAAAGCTCGAGCTCGGCTCGTTTATAATTTCTCAAGCTCGAGCTCGGCTCGGGCTCGGCTCGTTTAGTATTTATTAGTTAATAAATTAGATAAAAATAATATAAATAATTGTTCATTTAGGCTCGTGAGCTCGATAAGTGAAGCTCGGGCTCGAGGCTCGTTTACTAAACAACTTTAAATGAATGATAAATATTATTAAATATTAAAAGAACTAATATTATACTAGGCTCGATAAGGCTCGACGAGCCTAACGAGCTTCACATGTCAGGCTCGAGCTCGATATAGCTCGGCTCGTTTCGAGCTTTTTGCCGAGCCGAGCTCGAGTAGCTCGCGAGCTGCTCGGCTCGTTTGCACCCCTAGCTAGAGCCAAGGATTGAACTTGAGACCTCTACATTAAATTAACATGGTTTTTCCAACTACACTAACAAGACTTTAATGTATAAATCACAAATACATATCCTAAATACAGAATTTAATATATATATGCGCATATTTTAAAAAAACGTTCGGGCCCATTTAAGGGTCGGGCCCGGAGCCGGTGACCACCCGGCTCACCCTCACAGCCGGCTCTGCCTCCAGTTACCCCGATCTCATCAACACTATTCCTGGAGACCAGCTGAAGCTCCCTCGAGCTCCAACTCATCAGTTATGGTTATGTCTACCATTGACCTATTCTCTGTCTCTACCGGCTCCCACTGACACGAACTGCCGGATCCTGAAACACCCTGAGAATAAACACTCTCCATATTCAACAAGTAATTCACTGGAGAGATTTTATCAGCTGGAATACTGGTTCTCCTGACCTAATGTCGTCTAGGAATTCCGACTGAAGTACAATCAGTGCTCCCACTGCCACGAAAACCTCTTACTGGTCTACCTGAACCTTTCCTCGCTCGTTCATCCTGAATCTGACCTGTGACTCTAGGTTTCTCACTTGCAAAGACAACCTTCTTCTGCTCACGAGATTCTGTGAACCCGACTTTGTTTCTCTTCTGAACTGGGATGGTCACTCCCTCAGACGGTAAACTGACCATGTAAAACGAACCTCGTCGTTTGCTAGTCTTACCTTACCAAAGTCACCTTTCTTAAAATTCTGCAATGCTTCACTGTTGTGAGTAGCGTGAAATGAAGCACCAGAATCCATGACCCAAGAGTCTCACTGCCTTTTACTGAGTCCCAATGCATCAAACCCAGACACATTCCCAGAAGCAGAATTTCATATATATGACATCGACTCTAACAAATGCCCATACCTCTATGCAGCCCCAACAAGTCAACTATGCCAAGCTCCCACTGTCCCTGTTATCCCAACCAGCTAACAAGCAAACAGTTATAACGCAGCAGAGCTTTCATGAAATCAAGCGGTACCAAAGGTTCTATGATCGTACACACGATCAGTTAACGCAAACCCTAACCGAAAGATCATCCAACTGGCAATATTACACATGACTTGCCATTATTTTTTTTTCTTCACTTATGTCGTCAACAACACCCCCGCTGGTTCCATTTTCTCCAGATTTTACCAGTAAAAGAAAATCAAAGCTACCGAATCGCCTATACTGTTTTCTTTCACCCTGCGAAACGAACCAAATCCAGAGCCACCTGCTCGATTTCCTTCTGTTCGTTTTTTCTGCAACCTGGTTGAACTTTACACCCCGGTTCACCAACTAAAATCTGTACCGTTAAACTTGTCGATTTTGCACCTTCCGTCTTCTGTCATGATAACACAATAACACGACTAACGAAACTGAATCGAATAAACAAACCAATACTGAAAAAACAATAGCACCTGATTAATAATCACTTGTCTATAATCTTTTTCTCTGGTTTTCACAAACGGCTCTTCAAAATACGTTGGTCAAACTCATCTCTAAAACCCCACAAAAAATCACTCCTTTGACCAAACAAGTTAAATCTCCTAAAAAAATCTGACCAACCTTTTTATGTATATATAAAAGTTGAACCTTTTTTTTCTTTTTCTTTTCACCAACAACGTGACTAATTCCTTCTCCCAAAGTTTGACCAGTGATCAAACTTTTATAAAACCACTTCTGAATGTATTCTCCAACAACCTTCTCAACTTTATAAGTCTTCTTCTCTTCTCAACACTTCAAACAACCAACAAACAAACACCCTGACAACAACTCTTTGTAACCTTGAAACTTAAAACAAAAACTGAACAGCCCTACAACTCCGGCCAAAACACCGTTGGCTGGTCGATTCCCTAGTCTAAGTTCCAAGGATGTTCAATGGGTTGGGTTTCTCCTGGTTAGCAGCTGCGTCGGCTTGTACAGGTGGTTTGACAGCCGGAACTCTAAATACGGATAAGGGCAGCGACGGTTGTGGTAGGTGTTGATGGTGGAAGTGGTGAAGGGCGCGGTTGATGGTGGCGGTGGCGTGAGCTTTTGTGACGTGTTGGACGGGTGACAAGGTGAAGGAGGCGGCGCCGGCTGGTGGAAGTGGCGGATGGTGCGGATGGTGTGTTTATACAGGTATGTGTTCTCTTCTTTTACTCCTGCCCTCCACCGACCCGACACACCCGCCGGCGGAGGCGATATTCTCGAGCCCTAGGCTCTGATACCAGTTGTTAGGATCGGAGAACACACACGCACAAGAACACAAGATTTTACGTGGTTCGGTCTAAACTGACCTACGTCCACGGGGCAACTGGGTATTCTTATTAATGAGTGATGTAAAGATTACAAGTACAAGAGATATATTTATAGGCTCTTAATTAGGTTAAACCCTATGCTAAACTTAATCACCAAGTTAATCATACTGGGCCGGGCGTATATGTGGGCTGACGAAGACAACATCTCCAACATTACGAACCGGTGTGTCACAAACCAGGTATAACTACCAACTAGACTTATGATATCTATAATTAACATATGTTTATAATACACTTAACATAAGAATAAATCAAGTTTAATTATTTAAAGTCTAACAATCTCCCCCATAACCTTGATTTTTCTTCATGGGTTATTTAATCTACACTTGAGGATGATCGGCTCCTCTTCTTTGGTGGCATGTCTTCATCATTCCATTCGTTTTTCTTTAGTCCACCACTTGTGCTACCATCTTCATCTTTAATTTCAACAACTAACTCGCGGCCTTTATATTTAAGATGGTACCATTCCATCATTTCCAAATTACGAACATACACTAGCCTTAGAGTTAATGCTATATCCTCTTTCTTTGCCAAACTTGGTAGTCCTCTTCCATAGCCGATCGACATAGCAACAATTGCCCAATGATTATCTCTTGTTACTTTGTCACATCCACCAAACACTTGCACTTTAGTGTATAAATCCAATAAACTTATTGGATATCCGGTTCCATCTCTTGGTGGCATAGGTGCTTTGTTTTTGATTTTTAAGAATTATTGCATGAACCATTCAACGGTTTTTTCAAACTCTAGTCTGAATTTACGCTTATACCTTTCAACCGTAGTGGAAATTCATGAAAACCAAACAATCTTGTAATCGCGACACATTGGTTGGGTACATGATAGGACCTTTTTCCATAATGCCTTCATAATCGTCCTTGTTCATTGAGAATTCTTCAAATTGTCTAAAAACGGAAGCCCTTTCCTTATCTTCTTCATTAATTCCCTCTTGTATGCCTTCAAATCTGACCCGTTTGCCTTTATACGCATCACGCACGCTTCTTTCATCTTTTTTCACAACATTCTTCTTATCGGGACACTTGAAAGTGAAGTGATCTTCACCATTACAAATTCGGCATGTAATAATTCTTCTTTTTTCTTGGATGATCGGTCGGTGAATGTGACATACATCACCATCAAACTCTACTTCTAATCATTCTTGATTTAACTTTTTTATACTCAAAACATTTTTACGAAGTGTAGGAACATAGAATACCGATTTTATCTTGTGTACTTGTCCTCCACTTGTAATTATGACCGATCCTTTTCCACGAAAGTATTCCCTTCTATAACCATTCGGTTGGCCTTCAATTCCAAACGATTTGCTAAAGATTGCGAATTGATCCTTGTATCCGCATCCATGCTCTTTTCTCGTCAAACTTGCATTCCACACATCGTCCCAACCTTTCTCGTCTGTCCTTTTAACCATAAATTCTGTTTTCCCAATCTTCTTCGGATAATTTCTTATATAGTGGAAAGGTTCTTTGCATTTTCCACAACACATAGCGTGTGGATATTCGGGGACATCTTTGATTTGCTTATTAAATTCTTCTTGCGCCTTCTTTCTCTTGATTACTTGGTTCTTTGGTGATGATCCGATGTGAAAATGGGAGAAATTGATGTTCATAGGATTCATACAATCCTTCTTGAGTTCTTAGACCCTCTCGGCCAAGACTCTTTGATCCACATGATCAAAACTTTCATCGGACAAAGGCTGCTTTCCTTTATCAATTTGAACACCCTTGGATTTCTCATTTACATCGAACAAACCACAGGATTTCATACGGTAATCTGGCTCTGATGCCATGTTAAAATCTGCAACAATACTTCGGTACACACTAATGTTTGCGAGCGGTTATAATTTGGAGGGAAAGGAGAGGGAATATTTTGAAAGTTAGTTATAGGAATTAACATAAACTTTCACACATCTTATTTGATACAATCTGACCCCATATATACTATTACAACCGGTGTGTCACAAACCGGGTATAACTACCAACTAGACTTCTGATATCTATAATTAACATATGTTTATAATACACTTAACATAAGAATAAATCAAGTTTAATTATTTAGAGTCTAACAACCTACGGACTATCCAAACCCGAAACATGTCCAGAATCACCAAACCAATAAAACCAACTCCTAAACTTAAACGTATGTTTATTGAAGAAATCACTATATGGTCTAATATTCTGAATTATTCCACCTTATAATTTCTCATTCAATACTAATCAACGTGTCCAAGCTTGTTCGGTTGTTGACACTGCTGCTGTAATACGTGATAACACATCTTCATGCACAACCTAATGAATCATTGAGAGTGCCTGGGCATCCTTCTTTTTAATTATTCTCTTACGATCTTGGACGATTATTATCATGCTCATTAAACCTGTACAAAACGGTGTCGATCAAATCCTGTGATATGAGCAGTTTCTTCATCCTTATTCCCCATAATTCATATCCCACCCTCACCTTTGAATATGGGGAGAGGAGCAACTGAAGTGGGGTTTGTTACTGTTATACTCATCGTACGTAAGCGCTATTGAAGTTGTAATTTTACCTGCAAGAGTCTCGAATCAAGTCACAAGCTAGTGAAGCTAAGATACCACTTTGTTGGTACAGGGTCTCGATGGCACTTGAGTTTTACTATTTTATTTGTTGTTATATTTTGATTTTGATATATCATGTTGGAATAAATATACGTAACGTTTGTATATTTATTGATAGCCATTATAATCATTTATATTATGATGATCAATTATTAATATTATCCTAAGCCCAATAACAGATATGTCTTTGATGGGCAGACTATCATTAGATCGGCCTTATTAGGGTGTTCCCTGGGTATGTATAAATAGAGAGGTTATTATGAAATTAGGGTTGACACACAATCATAACAACATAACACCATTAGCAGTCCCATATCTCTCTCTCTCAATGTGTTCATAACTTAAGAACACATAAGAACTGCATACCCTAAAGAGAACCCGAATCCACTAACAAGCATGCCAACCTCAAGTCTCTTACGACATCAGTAACATGTCTCATGGATCTATCAGGTATTACTATTATTATTATGTTTTCCATTACATACAGTCAAAATTGATCAACATGTGGTATCAGAGCAATGTTGCTCAATCAGTTTTGATTGTTTTCCATTAAGATCTGGAATTAAAATCAGAAAACAATTATGTTAAAAACCTGATAATGGTGTTTACGGGTTCCTATATTTTTCGGTTAATAATTAAAATTTTTGGTTAATACTTTTTTCTATTTTAACCGAGTTTATGGTTTATGATTAATTTTTTCGAAATCTATAATAAGTTTTAATGTTATCAGATTTCGATTCCAGATAATATATTATGTTTTTTTATGTTTAAGCTAATTTTTTCGGTTGATGTTCTTCAAGAACTTCATTAGAGAAACCGAAAATTCCTTATATTTTGGTTAGTTTTAGGATTGATTTGTTGTTTCCTAAAATCAAGGGATGCAACAACCTAATAATTATCCCTTAAAATAAGGAAACAACTTTAATGATAATCCATAATTTTACTAATCAAATTTTAAAATTTAATGATAAGATTTCCGGATTAATAAACAAATAAGGGTTTCCTAACCCATAACTTTTTTCCGGGTTAAAATAATCTTAATAAAATTAGAGATATAATCGGTTCCACAAATAGCTCGTCAAGAAACTTGTTCACAAAGAAACATTAGAGTGTCTGACCCTTATAACTGTGTCCAACCTCATAAAACTGTTTCTGAATCTAAGTGTCCGACCCTTATAACCGTTTCCGACTAGATGGTTGTTTCCGAGCATTAGTGTGTTTCCGAACCCATGAGAGGGTTTTCGACCCATAATGATGTTTCCGACCATCACAGTTTCCGAACTTAAAAGGTCGTTTCTGGGTCATCAGGTTTTACCGAAAAAATTAGTTATCAGTTTAGGTTCAAACCAGGTTCACGAATCTAACTTGTTCTCGGGTATCTTATGAATAATTATTCCGAGAACACTTAAAATTTCAAGAACCATTATTTTTTTAGAACCTTCTAAAGTTTTGAGAACCTCATGATATTCGCAAAACATTATTTTTCGAAATCCATTATTTTCTCGTGGGATGTCTCATTTAATTTTTTAAAGGTTTTGACGAAACATAACGTATCAGTTTTATCAAAACATTACTTAAACCTTGCTTAACTTGCAATAACATTTGAGGTGTCACTTTTGCCCAAAGCTGATGTGTCACATTAGGTGGTTATAAAGATCTCGTTAAGCATTGTAGCTCGTTCACATAAGTGCCATAAGGTTTCACTTTTGCCTAAAGGTGATGTGTAACAGATTATGTTGGTGAACTGAGTGTATTGCATTAGGACTTTGAATGTCTCACTTCTGCCCAAAGGTGATGGGTTACATTCACTGTCGACAATTTAATACTCAAATTAACAGCGTATAGCCAAAGCTAGAGCATGTTATTTAAGTAGCTTATGTTGGTGTTATGATATTCTCACGTCTTCATTACAAAATTGATCCTCACGATTAATGATCCTTCATTAATATAATGATCATAATCTAAGCCTGCCTTACATAAATACCCATAACTCGAAACTAATCTCACATTCTTCTATAAATTACTATCTCAACTAAATAATCCACTCTAATTATCAAAACTAAGAAGCGTTTGCTTAAATTTTGTTCTTATTAAGTTACCTCTTAAGACATGATATTCCTACGCTCTATCTATTAAAGTATTACAGAATAACACATGAGCATAATAAGTGGAATAAAAATGTCTCTTATGGTAATCAAGAACGCTTTTACTAATTCCTATCAGGTGAGCTATTAAAGATTCTGAAATTCCTAAGACTAATGTATTATCTATGGAATGAAAGAATTTAACGAATTCCTAAGAAGCATGAAATAAATAAGTCTAACTCTATGGTTAAATGGGATATGTGAATACATCTTAATTTTGAATAACATGACCCATAAAGCTAAGGGTTACACATGAAAATCAATAAATTTCTAGTGCATAATAACTTTTCCATCAGTACGATTAGATGCATTATGAATCAACTAATAACACTCAGAAATATCAAAGTAAAATGAGTGGGTTGATAGCGAATTACGTACAGGAAAAAAGAACACATTAAACTAGAAAAGTTGATGTTATTCACCTTACTACCATTAAATCTAAAAGAGGAAGAATAATTACCATAGAGAGGATAATTATAAGGTCTGGAAACAAGATACAAGTACTACTTTCAACTATAAGTTTCCCCAAAGGGAAAGTCTTACTAAGCAAAACTGTGCCATTAAGCATAGGCATAAGCAAAAAGATTACCCATAATAAAGGAGAATGGCTAGCTAAGATATGTAGTGCCTAATTAAGGATATTTAACTCCACAAATGCTAATGAATTCCGGTTAACACATGATGGTTGAGTCTAGTTTTATACGTTTCCTTACCATAATTTAACAAATACTTAAGATGAGAGTTGGTGGCTAAATTAAGGGTCTATTAACCATTAATAACTGATCTTAGGGTTGAAGCTTTATGATACCTTACGATATTCTTGAGATTACTAAGAATTTAGTATCAATACTAAAAAAGCTATATTTTTTTTGACAGTTACAAGGTTTTAATGACCAAACCAAAGCCACTATTAAGTTAAACTCTCGTATTGTTTGTTGTCATTATCTGAATAGAAACCTTATGAAATAAAACTAGATGATCCAATAACGTTTTCACAACTTTGTTATCATGAAAATGAGAATTTAACAAAGAAAAATGAGACCCATGCAATTCATCCACTAAGACCAAAATTTCATGAGAAACCATGACCAGGTCACTAAAGGATGCTTAGCTATCAAATCTCATTCTCAGTGACTTTAAAGCATGTGTTAAACGCCCTAAACATTAAATGGCGAAAGGAATAAATGGGTTTTCATCATAAGTCATAACTAATTGACATTAGTGGAGCTTAGATAAATATCTAATTGTATCTATTCCGTTTTCTACAGACCAAAGGTATTAAATAAATCAATTCATATATACTTAGTAAGATTCCCTCTAAGTATGTCCTTAAAATTTCTTATGAAATTTGGACGATAAGGGAAATCAAGTATAAAATATATGAAATATTCTCGTTCACATGCATTGCTAAAACTTATTATGTGGATATACTAAGAGACCTAAAAGATTAGTGGGAGCATTAGATGTCCTACTTATGACTTGCAAAAGTTACAGAGGTGGGGGGGGGGGGGGGACGAAAATTTGATCTATCCTCAAATTACACCTCTTGCACTGGACAACACTCTATCACAACTTGTCTTCTTAGCATTTAACGTACTCCTAACAAAGTTTTGCGGATGCCTAAATATGGGCAAACTTAGATTTCTTACTAAAGTAATCCTCATTAAGAGAAACGACAATAAACATCATTAGGTTGTTTTCTCTATTAAAATCTATGGATCTTCCAAATGTTAGACCTTAAGCATGATGAATTCATTAAGATTTCTAAGGTAAGCATTAAAATTCGAGACTCATTAAGTTTAACTCTGAATTTAACTTCGATTAATCCTCTTGTACACCTTACTGCACAAACTCTTACACACTTAGAAACTAATATTGCTCCTTATATACCTGAAAATAAAAACACCTAACTAAAGTTAAATTTGTATCATAATAAACCCAATGTTCAACTTAGGAGGTCATCTAGGTCTAAAAGCCCATTAAATTTGATGATTATGTAACCTTCCTGACTAACACAAAAAAATGGATGTTTGGAAAGTTTACTGATCCTACCTCTTCTAATTAAATCATTAGTATCAATCAATCTTCTGAATGGAATAAAGCTATTATTAGCATAACTCATTCCATAATTTAGAATAACGTTTGGGATTGGTTGAATAACCTAAAGGTATTCATAATTAAACCAGATCCGAATGGGAACGTTGTAAGATAAGATTGATTATAAAAGATTATACTCAAGGATGGATTAGATTATCAAAGAATCTTCTTATCTATATTACAAAAGATTTCTTTGAGGATCATTACCGTCCTAGTAGCTCATAATAACTAAGAGCCACATTAGATGGACATTAAGACAACTTTCCATAACGATGACTTACATGTTTATTAAGCAACCTGAAAGTTCTAAACTGAAGGGTAAGAACACTTAGTCTGTAAGTCAATAAGATCCATGTAAGGGTTGATGCAAGCATAAAATGTGTTGGAATCATAATGAAATTCTCTTCATCAAGAACTAAGTGGATTAAAGAACCTACCTCAAGATGAGTGGGAGCAACTAATGAAAACTTGTCCTTACATAGATGACGTTTCTCTTGACAAGTATATGTTACCTAAGTCAAAGCATTTTTCATGCATAATTTTGACATAATGAATATCGGGGATTCCTCTTATGTGATAAGAATCAAAATATACCGAGATAGACCCAACGGGATATTAGTTTCATCCCATAAGTTTTACTCTAAGCGGGCCCTTGAGTATGTAACATACAACATTACTCTCTTTTAGAGGATAATAGGATAATTTGAGATTATCACCTTATGTTTCATTAATTAGAAGACTATGTAAATTTAAGTCTATGCTTGTTTATGATATTGTTCGTATTGCTTAACACTAGACTTGTCTAGATTGATGAAAAGCATCTAATGGAACATTACAATATCTTTAAGAAACAAGAGACTATAATCTAAAGAAGAAGTGAGAACCTAAAGTGATTGACTACTCTTACTCTAACTTTGTTATATTCAAAGGAAATCAAGTGTCAATTTCGGGGTATATCATAACGTCAGCAGACATAACTATCTCATGGAGGAGTCATAAGAAACTGTTAACAAAACTAAGATATCATGACATAATGTGTTGCTGATCACAACATAATGGTCATTAAATGTTGTTGCTAAATTTATCAGTTGACTCATAACTTATTAACTCCATATAAATACTAAGTTGAAGACTTACCGTGATAAAGTCAGCTGCCCTAATTTCTCGAACAGTAACAGTTTGAGAGGAGCTGCATTAGAGTTCGATACGAAATTGTTGTTCGCTTATGATTAAGAACAAATAGAGGAAATTAGAATTTTGTATCGAATGCATTCATGATATGCTTATGGATCCAAATAACTAAAGGTCTTTCACCCATAAGTCTCACTAAGGGCCAACTAAGAGAAAAGGGTATTACTGATGACCATGTATAGCTGCATATCGTACTATGAATGACTTATGACTAATGGCTAATGATTAATGATTAATTTTCCTCATTATGATTTGTTTGTCTATTAGTATGCTAAGCTAGCATAATGGCATAAAGACAATAATATAACAAATCAACTAAGGGCATAACGTTAATTGATCATAATGTTAAGTTTTAAATTTGGGTGTAGTATGATTAATGGGGTCCTAAGTCGAATAAAGACTTAACGGCTGTATTTCTCTGCTACATTTTGGGTTTAGAACTAAAATGAGTATTAATCTCTGTAGACTTACGTAATACTCATAATAAATGATTACTTGGCTAAGTGGGAGAATGTTGGAACAAATATACGTAACGTTTGTATATTTATCGATAGCCATTATAATCATTTATATTATGATGATCAATTATTAATATTATCCTAAACCCAATAACAGACATGTCTTTGATGGACGGACTATCATTAGATGGGCCTTAGGCCTTATTAGGGTGTCCCCTGGGTATGTATAAATAGAGAGGTTATTATGAGATTAGGGTTGACACACAATCATAACAACATAACACCATTAGCAGTCCCCTATCTCTCTCTCTCAATGTGTTCATAACTTAAGAACACATCAGAACTGCATACCCTAAAGAGAACCTGAATCCACTGACAAGCATGTCAACCTCAAGTCTCTTGCGACATCAATAGCAGGTCTCATGGATCTATCAGGTATTACTATTATTATTATTATTATGTTTTTCATTACATACAGTCAAAACTGATCAACATATCAATGATCACCAAATCCCTAGATGAAAGCTATATTTTGCTAGTAGTAGTGTCACTCTATATATAACGTAACAAAAAATGATAGAAATGAAAAGCAAGATTTCAACACAAGTCTTTTGGAATATTATAATAAGAGGGAGGAACACGGCAATGTGATGTTATATGTCTGGAATATTATATTGCTTAGTAATGAAAAATTCCCTTGTGTTGTGTATCACGACCCATGCAGGGTACGTAGCTTCTATAAATAGTAATACAAGTGATCGACCTAGGCTACAATGCATAATATTATAGTTTAAATCATGTCTACCAACTATTCATCTCCATCACATGTTTCTGTCCAAAGCTTTGTTACAGTGAAGCTAAGTGATAAGGGTATGTATGGTTTGTGGAAAGCACAAATGCTATATCTCTTAAAGAGCCACGATATGCTTGGTTTCATCAAAACGGCCAGTGGTTCAATGGATGATTATTGGAAAAGATTGGATGCACTTGTTAGCGGTTGGATTCTAGCTTCCCTCTCTGAACAAGCAGCCATAAGAGTTTTGAGCCGGCTCAGATCCAAATTCCGTCAAGCAGATTACACAGCCAAAGAAATATGGGATGAAGTACAAGTCATGTATGGCCAGCATGAAGCAGGTATTTACTTGTATATGTTCTTGTTACTCACATCTCTCTCTCTCTCTCTCTATATATATATATATATATAATTATATATCTAATAACCTTTATTACTTATATATATAAAGAAATAATTTATTTTTTTTATTTTTTTCCCACCAATTTAAACAAGTATTTTAGTCCTAAATAAAAAAACAGTTTAGAGTAATTACTCTAAAATTTCTTAAGTACTACTGTAATTACTCTGGTAAAGTAATTATATAAAAAAAAAATTAATATGGAAAACATGATTGGAGTCACATTGAAAAAAAATTCACTTTCACTATACATAAGATAAGGTTACTCTACAAATAGGTTTTACAAAATAAATGGGCTTTAACATGAGAAGTGAAGAATAAATATTTTTTCTTTCTCGTTAAACATGTATTTAGTCCGAAAACTAAAAAAAAAAAAAGTTGTTAGAGTAATTAAACAAAAAAAATAAATAAATTCCTCCTTCGGTTCTCATGTTTAGTATGTTAAGATACATTGGTGTATTTGATCTTTATCATGTATGTATATATATATATATATATATATATATATATATATATATATATATAGGATTTGGATCATTTGAAAGCCACTATTTAGGAAGAGAATCAAAGAACCAAGTGTGAACACAAAAACCCCTCCACCAAAAAATAAAAATAATAATAAAAAAATTATATAACCTAAAAAAATAAAAAAATAAAAAAAGTAAAAACACCAAAATGTTTTTTTAGTGTTAATCTTCCTGAAAAAAAATACAAGAACAATTAAAAAAACAAAAAATGGCCCTTTTTACGTCATAATTACGTCAGGTCTTATGCACATGTGCATTTTGCTGTTATATATATACATACATATACCGTATGCACATGTGCATTTCACTATTAGAGCACACTTTTGAATAAATTATCAATTGCCATAATGAAATGGTCATTAAATGGACGTGATATGATATATAAGGTGGAAAAAAATTTATTCAATGATCTTTAAATAAACGCGAAGTGCATTTCACTATTATAGTTAGGTTTTTTTTTTTCATGGGTTTAGCTTTAGGGTTTAGTTTTTAGGTATGATGGGAATGAGGTTAGGTTTTTTGGGGTTGTTGGTGAATAAACTTAAAAAAACCTCTATATAAAACTATAAAATAAGATAATTGTACTACATGCACATGTGCATTTCACTATTATAGTTAAGTTTTTTAATGGGTTTAGCTTTAAGGTTTAGTTTTTGGGTATGGTGGAAGAGGGGGTATCTTTTTTTTTTTTTTGAGGGGGGGGGGGGATGGGATGGAGCGTTTTGGTTTTTGGGGGGTGTGGGGTTAGCTGCACATGTGCATTTCACAATGGGGGGGGGGGGGGGGGGGTTGGGGCGGTGTGGGGGATGGAGGGTTTAGGTTTTTAGGGAGTGAGGTGGGTGGGTTTAGGTTTTTAGGGGGTGGAGGTGGGGTTTTTAGGTTTTTTTTTTGTTTGTGTTGACAATGGTTCTCTGGTTCTCTCCCTAAAGTTGGTTCTCGTATGATCCCTACCCTATATATATATATATATATATGTATATGGAGGAAGGTTCTTGTACAAATGGTTCTTATCTTATAAATAACTCTTAACGTGAGAAGTGAAGGAGAGTATGTTATTTTTTATTTTTTTTGTTGAATTTTTTTCCATATTTTTAAACTTGTATTCAGTACTGAAATCTAAAAAAAAAAAAAAAAAAATTTAATGTAGAGTAATTACCGTTGCAGAGTGTTGACGTAATTACGCTAATTTTTTTTATATTTTTTATATTATTCATCTGAAAAACATTTTTATGCGGATAGGAAAAAAATCAGAAAAAAAAAAAATTAAAATTTTCCCCCATTCACTTATTATGTTTATTATGTTAAGCCCATTTGTATTTGATCTTTATTCTATATATATGTATGTATATAAGGAGGAGTTAACGAGAAAACCCTATATATTTAAGAAAACCTACGAAACTCTATGTGGACCGTTGATCAACTGTGATTAATGGTTGTGGTTTAAAGTAGTGACCCTAGGATTAAAATAATATTATTATTGGAGAAATGGTACTTGTAGGGGTAAATAGGTAATTTAACCACACATCAACATTCGCTCTTTACCTTTTTCCCTCCCCACCTTTTCTCTAATCAACATTCTCTCTGCACCCTTTTCTCTCTCACATATCTTCTCTCTTTACTTTTCTTTCTTCAAGTTTACCCTTTTATTTTTTGTGAGAGTTTTTTTTAATGATTTAACTCAGGTATTTAATGGTTACACTAGTGGGGTGCCCGCGTGTTGCGGCGGAGACCACAACACTCCAATTGGTGATTTTAAGGGTGTGTACAAGTTGTTGTTCAGGTCACTTCGGTTTTGAGCCATAACCAAAACCAAAACCAAAACTTTCAATTAAGATACTTAAAAAACCGATTGGTTTCAATATTCATTTGTCCCCGTGTGGCTAATCAGTAAGGAACATCAGTAACTGGTTTTCAATAAATAACCAAAAAATTTACTTAGCTAGAAATGTGGACTTGAGTTGAAGTAATCAAGAAGACGAACCCTTATTAATTAATTAATTATTTTTTGTTATTGTCCACTCCTTTATATGAATATTTCTTAATATATTCGTTCGAAATTCATTATAAACATAATCTTTCTTCTCTGATCATAGACTCTGGTGACCGTATAGTTTAGATTAGATTAGCCATACGTAGTAATTTTATAATTCAAATCGTTACCACATGACTAAAAACACGGCTTTCGTTATTGATTTCTCGATTTCTATATAGTTTTATAAGGTTTATAAAAACTTTAACTTTTATAAAGTAGATAATTGTATATAAATGATTATAACAAAACATGTAGTATTATGAATTATTTTTTATATGTGTTCTATTTAATATTTTAAAATAATTGTAGAATTGAATGCCATGAGGTCTTATAAACATCTCATGACTCTTGATTACATTTTAATTAAATATGGTGCTTAAAAGACAATTTTACCCTCAAAAGGTAGTTATTATATGCATTGTGTGTTGTACCATAAGGAATCAAAATTGTACTTCTTAAATTTTAAGAAGTCCTTGAGAAATGCTTTATAATATAGTATAGATATGTAACCAATAAGATATTTATACAAATTCAATTCCTAGGTATTTAATGATTCAATCCATCATGAATTTATACAAATTTAATACAATTAACATTGAATGTAACAAAGTGTTTTCATACAATCTAAATAATTGAAAAATGATACAAAAACAAATGAAACTTAATAAACTACATTAACGTGTGTTTTTTAATTGGGTTTTATTTCTTGGAACATAAAATATCTAACTATGCTTCATTCTTGAGACTCATCTTCATCTTTAATACAAGCATCTCTTCACCTACGAAGAAAATAAATTGATCAATTTACATATTCACAACATTTTACGTATGTAGCTGGGTTGTGAAGACTATCAAAGTTAACATTCAGAGAATGTCATATAACGGCCAAGATGTGTATCATATGCAAAATAGTTCCGGTGTAACACATGAAACAAATGTTGCATGCATTTCCATTCATGATAATGTGACTTTTGTTTTGATTAACATATGTAACTGGTATTGAAAATAACATGTGTAGCTTATGTATAATTGAGTAAAGATTGAGATTTTAATATGAAAGAAAAAAATCCACCCTTGTAACATATGAAACAGATTAACTAATATATAATTTGGGGGATATAATGTAAACACTACCAACATTAATGTGAAACATTTTCTTATGCAAACAAAAAAAACATTTGTGTTAACATATGAAAACATGTCATCTGTAATGAAAGACAAAAATCCACCCTTTGTAACATATGGAAATAAGTTAATTGATATTTAGTGTGAAGCTGTAATAAAAACAACACTAGTATTACATATGAAACCGATTGTTTTTATCAAAAAAATATAAAGCGTACAACTATTCAAGACCACGTGTTAATATATCTGTCACTTTACCAATTTCATATGTTAATTTTACAAAAGACAAAATGCAGCTAAAAACCCTGAAAATATAAAGTTTAAAACTATACCATATGAAATTATCTCTCACAGCCCTCGCTCTAGTTCGTTTTCATGACATTATAATTAATTCATTAAGCACAATTACCAACAACCTGCACCATAGTTTGTTGGAAATAATAATAATAATAATAATAATAATAATAATAATAATAATAATAATAATAATAATAATAATAACATAGAGAATACAGAAATGAAAGAAATACCATAATGTCAAAAACATTTTTGTCTTAACATATGTTATCTATCAATTACTAGCATATGTTATCCATCCTTTTGTATTCCTATTGAACTATGAAAATATCAAAACCAAACAACAAACCACCCCCATAATATGCCTACATATATTTAAAAGTTTTAAAATAAATAAAAATGGTTCATGAATATGAAGCATAAATGCATTAACAATAGCACATAACCTTTATAAAATCAAGATATGCTAGTGTATGTAAACAATCAAATAAAAAATTTAATTGAGCTATTACCTCCACTAGGAAAATATATTTTTAATAAAATATCTCATTATCAAAATGAAACAAGTTTACACCAAATCTGCCTATATTGTTATTTAAATGAAATAATATTAGTTATAATGTTGTTGTTACATAATAACTAAAAAATTATGCATATTTAAAATATATTTTTTTTTATAAAAATTGATTTACAAATCTAGATGTATAGTTGGATAAATGGAATAATTAACCTACAGATTGAAGAGTTAGGCCTGAAATTTAGTGGTTTCAAGGATGGAAAAGTTGAGCAAATCCAGATCTGGATCGACCTCCTCATCTTCATCGTCGTCGTCGTCACCATCATCCTCCCTAAAACCCAACTCTTACTTCATCATCACCGATCAAGGTCCACCATCACACCACTGAGATCGACCTCCTCATCTTCATCTTCATTAAAAACACAGAGTTTATATGGTGTTCCACATCTAGATCTTCATTTGCTTTATGGTCTTCGATATATATATATAGAGAGAAAGTGGATGGCGTTCGTCATCGTCGGTAATTGTAGGTGGACGATTGGGCGTGGATCCATAGCATTCCACTTGGAGTGATGGGGCTTGAAATGAAGATGCAGGTTGTTGTTTAGGGGTGGGAAATGGAAAAATGGTGGAAATGATTATGGGGGAAGCTTTGGGATACGATATATGGTGGGTGATAATACAAGTTTAGAGGTCACTTATCAGCTTGTCTTGGGATATGGTGATAAGTAGTTGTTGGGGGAAAGTATAATAAAGGTAAAAGACATGAATGCCTTTGCATAAATTAAAAAAACTTTATAATTAGTGAGAATGTGGATCAATTAGGGCTTTCATTGGGTTTTTAGGGGTTTTTCCAAATAAAAGGGTTTTTTGTGTATACTTACTCTATGTGTGTGTGTGTCTATATATATAGGTTATAAAAATCCCGATTAATCGCTAGTCCTCACTTTACTGATTAATTTTGGGTTAATCACTCAATTAATCGGTGCCTTGATTAATATTCACTAATTAGTCGGACCTAAAAACTCAATATTATGTAAAAAATGAATTCGACCGGTCAAAACTGGAGCAAATCGATCAAATAAAACAAGTTCTTACCTCAAAATTGGATAATAATCCATGATTTAGAAGCAAAATTGATGAAACTCCATGAATCCTAGTTTCGTCTAATGGTTCCGTACGAAGAAAGAAGGAATGGGGAAGAAAAAACGGGATATGGTGAACGATGGAGGTGATTAGGTTTATTTAAGTTTAGGAATTTTAATATTTAACTCCCCCCATATTGACTAGTTTATATTTGGCACATAAACTCCTAAATTTATACACATAAGGTATAAAATTAGCATTATATATGTATAAATTTAGAAAACTATATATAAAAATCCAATCCGATTAATCACTAGTCAGTACCCCACCGGCCGACTAGCGAGTTCTACAACACTGTGTATATATATATATATATATATATATAGGATATGGTTAAAATGAGAACCATCGGCCAAATTGAGAACTGAGAGAACCATTCTGGACCACACATTTCTTTAAGACAATTTTTTTTTGCTTTAATCGCTGATTTTTATGCAGGAAAACATTTATTTTATTTTATTTTTTATTTTTTATTTTTTTTCAATATACACATGTGCGATTAAAGAATTTTTTTTTGCCTTTATATGAAATGTGTGGTCCAGAATCGTTCTCTCACTTCTCAAATAGAGGTTGATTCTCTTAGGATCCATACCCTATATATATGGGAATGATTAGTAGAAAACCTCAAAATTTTAAGAAAACCCAAGAAAACTCTACTTTCCAAGCTTTTTATTTTTGCAGTGTAACATATGTAACACTGCAAAACTTAACTATTTAAAAAAAACGGTTGTCGCTTTTTTTCCATCAAAACTCTTAAAAACATGTATATTACATGCCCTAAAATTTTCAAAAAATAAAAAGCTTGGAACGTAGAGTTTTCTTGGGTTTTCAAAAAATAAGGGATAGTTAAATAGAAACTCATTTTATTGAAAGAACTCGAGAACTCCTAATTAAATGAAAAATTATAATAAAAAAATTATAACTCAAAATTTAAATAAAAAAAATAGAAAATTACTTTGAAGCTTCTCTTTCCCCCCAGCATCCTCGTTTAGAAAAAAAAAAAAAAAAAAAAAAACTAAAAAACGCTACTACATATGTGTAGTATAACCGAAAAACCTAAACCCCCAACCCCCAACTTACCCCACCCAAAAACCTAATTCCACCCCACCCACTCCACCCTCACCCAAAAACTTAATTCACTTACCCAAAAAACATAAACCACACATCCACCCCTACCCAAAAACCTAAACCCAGCTACCCACCGCCTACCAAAAAATCTAACTCCCATCTATCATAACACCAAACTCTCCGCCCAAAAACCTAACCCCTCACCCAAAACCTAAACCTTAAGGTAAACTAAAAAAAACTAATCCTAAAAGTTAAACTAGGCCCAAAAACTAAACCGTAAAGCTTAACCGGATATTTACTATACACGTGCATTAGAATTCCATTTTTTTTTTCTGAACGTGGATGGTGTGGGAAAGAGAGACTCCAAACCAATCTTTTAGCTTTTGACATAAATTTTGAGTTACGATTTTTTTAATTTAAGTAGGAGTTCTCGAGTTATCTCCTTAACTATGAGTTTTCTATTCAACCTTCCCATATAGGGCAGAGTTCTTGTACAAATGGTGTTTTTTTTGTAAGAAAGATAAGAAGTGTTTTTGGCCATTAGCTCTATAAATGGAGGGTAGATATTGATTAGTGGCAAAGTTATAATATGTGTTAAAATTTTGATTAATTAATTTAACTAGAAAGGGGTATAATAGTAATTTAGTGTGTTTTAAATTTGAAAACTCACATGTAACTTCTCACATTTTTTTAAACGGCAATAACTTTTTTATACGGAATTATTTTTTTTAGAATACACCATATTAATGAGCCATTTTTATCTTCAATACGAATACCATTTTGCTAAATATACACATATAAAAATTATGTTTAATCCGGATGGATGCGTTTTGTTATATAAAACACAATATAACTAGTCTGATTTATTTAAAACACAGTAAAACTATTTTGATTCATTTAAAACACACATATGCTGAATAAAAAAATAAACTAAAGTGTTATATAACAATCATTTACTAATATATTAATATATAGGTTAATTGTAGTGTGTTTTATATGAATCATATGGTTGCCATGGTAGGTGACGTGTGCGAATATACATATAATTTTTCAATGAATAAACACACGTTTGGTTTTAATATTTATAAAAATGGTTTAGACCTTAACATTAAAATACACACAAAAAGGCAAGTGTACCTTGTCATATATGTAGTAGGCTCAGATAAGAACCAGATATCGATCCATGGACGCGAGCAGACACAATAGTACTTAAACTCTATCCCCGATTTACCAATAAAAGATAGTTTGAAGTTTGTTTAAACTAGATTTATTCTAAAATACTAAATTAACATAAGTAAGACTCCGAATACAAAATATATATATAAGGACATTATAATAACAATCATAGCATGTCAACTACATAACATATGTTAAAAAGGCGTGAGATCAACATTCCCATTTTCAGACAATTAGTATCCCTATCGGGAATCCTAACATGACAACTATACGGAAAGCTAACACGATAACACACGTTAACCACCTCAAATTGTTTATTAGCGAGCAGCTGATATAATCTTATGCAAATCTTCTAAAGATAAGTTAGTCATTTGTTAAGAGTTTTCTAACCTCACTAATCAAGGAAAGCAATACCGAATACACAATACAACCACCAAGACTAGCATAAAGTAGAACATATCACAAACTATTCCATTTTACCAACTTTAAACACAAATCTACCAAGATCGCCATTTTTACCAAAATAACTCACAAAGTTCAACAACTGTGTCAAAGATCAGTAACAACACCATTAAGCCTTTTAAACTCTTTTACGTGCCGATAAGCATTTCTAATCATTATTCGCCTGACTTTAACCAAACCAATACCCGTTTCCATTTTCATGGTGTAAACATGTTACCAAGTTAACAAGTCTACTACTGATCGATTAACCGGATGGTTTTTCAACATGTATCCGACTAAGACAAAACAATAATCATTACAGTCACACGAACATAATTAGAAATCCAACAAGAACGAAATCTGTTTGCAATATGATCATCCAGATTCAAACATGAAAAGCGCTAAAATCATACAAAACGTGATTAACATACAAACGATTGTTTAAACTACTAAAAACTATTGTTTTTACCCGTAGGTTTACAAATATAACCATAAACATCATATTTAGGCTAATACAAACTGATTTAAACAATATATAAGTTTAAAGATCAAATCATAAAATGCCTAATGTGATGGATTGGATGATGATAATGGATTCAGATCACCTCTCGAGCTTGTTCTTCGCCTTCACAACAAGTCACATGTCCAGAAAATCGCCCAAAATCGCCTAAAAAATACCCAACCTCTGATAAGTAAGTTATGCTCTGTTTTTATAGAAATCCCGTAAAGGTGCATGGTCGTGCACATTATTTTGATCGTGACGTTAGCTGATGTGTCAGGCAAGTGGGTCACTTGGTTTCGAAAAATATACGGGGGAGAGTTGCACGGCCGTGCATAAATGTTGCACGGTAGTGCTGATTATGAAGTACTCGAGAACATGGTTGCACGGCCTTGTGCACTGGCAGTGCAACCGAGCAAAACGAGTCTGCACGACAGTGCACTAGGTCGGCACGGACGTGCTGATCAAGGTTACCGAGAAATTACTTTGCACGTGCTCTTGCACTAGCAGTGCTGATAAAGTGTTGTCAAGTCAAGGAGGACTGTACGGCCGTGCACATATGCTGCACGGTCGTGCACGATGATCAGTATCTTCTGATTGTACAGGAAATGTCTGTTTAGTCCAGATTTCGCTCTTCTTCTTCAACTTTGTCTTTGGGCTGCCGTTTAAGACCTGGAAAAATAATACAAAGTGATTAGGTACCGAATTCAGGCAGAAACAGTTGAAAACGCGCAATTTGGGAGATTAATCGGAGACTTATATATGTATATTTTAATGTATATAAAACTTCCCCACACTTGAACTTTGCTTGTCCTCATGCAAACAACTAAAATAGAAATAAACTAAAAACTCGCCAAACGGAAACAACGACAAAATAACCTGTACAAATTATATTCAAGCCAACATATATATATATAAACAGGCGACAAGACAACTAAAAGGCGATGATTCATTTCCGATCAACATAGCATGCAAACCCATACACGACTTACAATGATCACACACACTCGGTTTTATTTATGAAACATACGCGTAATGTGTATGTGTAAATCAATCCATTGCCAAGACAATGAATCGTGCAATATCATAAGCTTGTCAAAAGATTTAATCTTCATTAACTAACGTGTGAAAAAGCACAATTCAAGAGGTCTTAAAAGGGTTGTAATGATAGGCATGGGTATAGGGTGTGGAATGGATATTTACAGTGACTAAACGACTAAAACTCGACGATTATGTCTAACTAATAGAAATATCACGAACTATACAAAACACACGCGAATATAGGCAATTTTTATTTAAGTCGAGCTAAACACAAAAATTCTAACTTTAAAGTCCTGAAAACTGCTCAGTGACTGCTGATTTACCCTATTTTAGGGTATACTAATTTCTGGTTTTTTCTAGAATTTTTTTTGTTACAACATGCAATATCGAATATAACTGACAACTATATCATGAATATGTACAACACACGGGATCTAAATATATAAACCCGAACATGAACTATATACAACTAAAAAACGAGTTAAACAATAACCTAAACCGTGTTTCAACACAAAAGGTTTAAAATAAATAGGCTAAATTTGGTTAAGTGGTGAAATGGTGAGGTATATAAGAAAAACACAGGGTATAGGCTCAACATGGCTAACTAATGGATAATGATTGGGTGCGAAAAACAGATAAGACGAAAAGAAAAGGTTAAGACAAACGAGTATCCTAAGTGCCTCAATCATTTTCATACAGTTTCACACGTATCTGATCTAAACAAGTATGCTAATGACAAGTTCTAAATTGTACAAAACATCCGACTCACTCTATAAGCAAAGAAATGAAATAATCTAAACTATCGGCTCAAATGCTCATGTAACCTGAAGGAAATGGGTGCAAGTGTATAGATTTATCATGCTAGTATCACATCTGTTTGTTACGCCCCTAGCTATCTTTATCAAAAATTAGTTAGGAGGAAAGTATTGCTGCATGAACTGCTCAGACAACTCCACCCATGTCGTGATCGAACCTTCGGTAAGTGACTGAAGCCAACTCCTGGCTTTGTCCTGAAAAGAAAAAGGGAAGAGTCTTAAACGAATAGCATCATCTGAGACGTTCGTCATCTTAAAGGTTGCTAAAACCTCTAGAAACGCAGCAATGTGCCGGCCTGGATCCTCGTGCTCCAGTCCGCCAAATTACACCGAGTTTTGTGTCATATTAATGACACTGATATAATTTCAATGTTCGCCGCCACGACTGTGGGTCGGGCGATACTCGATGCAAGTCCGTCACCTCGTGGACGATCGCTATCATTGAGCGGGATATCATCCTCCGCCATCAGGATCTCACTCTCCGGATCCGACCCCTCGTGGTCAGACGGATCCACCGGTGCCTTGTTTACTGGGACCTCTATAGCAGTAGTAGAAATAAGAATATCAGAAACAAGACCCGATTTATGAAGTCTAATTCTTTTGTGTCTCCTCAAGATACGAGCCTCCTCCTCAGAAAGATCACCAGTGGGCCTTGGGTTTGAGGACATCAACCTGCAATCAAAGAATGATACAAATGCAGCAGGCGAAAAGGATAACCAACCCAAAAAGCGATAAAATAAAGACAAATAAATATTAAGTCCATAAATACATACAGAAATACAGGAAAGCTATATACTCATAAAAATCAGATAAATGCAAATAGAATCAATAAAATGAATAGAATTCAACAATCAAAGAATCAAACATCCCAAATATCAAAATTAATAATCAGTTCAAATACAAACAAATAAATCAAATAATGAATCATTTAAATTTATAAACAAACCAACAAATCCAATATTAAATCAATCAACATCCTAATGAACAAATAATCAATCAAATAATCCTATAAGCAGATAAATGAAGAAATATATATGCAAACCAATGAACCAATCTAAAATCAATCCAATATATCAACAGAAAGATAAATCAAATAAATAATCAAACAATCAAATATGCAAATAAATGAACAAATAAAGAATCAACACAGTATAAACAAGTATTCCCAAGCATGTATACTAGTAAAAGGTTGACTCGGTTCGTTCTTAAAGCTCGTCGCGTCCCCGGCAACGGCGCCAAAAACTTAACATGTGCGAATATACACATAATTTTAAAATGAATAAACACATGTTTGGTTTTAATATTTATAAAAATGGTTTAGACCTTAACATTAAAATACACACAAAAAGGCAACTGTACCCTGTCATATATGTAGTAAGCTCAGATAAGAACCAGATATCGATCCATGGACGCGAGCGGACGAAATAGTACCTAAACTCTATCCCCGATTTACTAGTAAAAGATAGTTTGAAGTTTGTTTAAACTAGATTTATTCTAAAAAACTAAATTAACATAAGTAAGACTCCGAATACAAAATATATATATAAGGACACTATAATAACAATCATAGCATGTCAACTACATAACATATGTTTAAGAGGCGTGAGATCAACATTCCCATTTTCAGATAATTAGTATCCCCATCGGGAATCCTAACATGACAACTATACGGAAAGCTAACACGATAATACACGTTAACCACCTCAAATTGTTCATTAGCGAGAAGCTGATATAATCTTATGCAAATCTTCTAAAGATAAGTTAGTCATCTGTTAAGAGTTTTCTAACCTCACTAATCAAGGAAAGCAATACCGAATACACAATACAACCACTGGGACTAGCATAAAGTAGAGCATATCACAACCTATTCCATTTTACGAACTTTGAACACAAATCTACCAAGATCGCCATTTTTACCAAATAACTCACAAAAATCAACAACCGTGTCAAAGATCAGTAACAACACCATTAAGCTTTTTAAACTCTTTTACGTGCCGATAAGCATTAATAATCATTATTCGCTTGACTTTAACCAAACCAATACCCGTTTCCAATTTCATGGTGTAAACATGTTAACAAGTTTACAAGTCTACTACTGATCGATTAATCGGACGTTTTTTCAACATGTATCCGACTAACACAAAACAATAATCATTAACTCACATGCACATAATCAGAAATCCAACAACAACGAAATATGTTTGCAATATGATCATCAAGATTCAAACATGAAAGTGCCAAAATCATAAAAATCGTGATTAACATACAAACGATTGTATAAACTACTAAATACTATTGTTTTTACCCGTAGGTTAACAAATATAATCATAAACATCATATCCAGGCTAATACAAACTGATTTGAACAATATATAAGTTTAAAAATCAAATCATAAAATGCCTAATGTGATGGATTGGATGATGATAATGGATTCAGATCACCTCCCGAGCTTGTTCTTCGCATTCACAACAAGTCACAGGTCTAGAAAATCGCCCAAAATCGCCTAAGAAATACCCAACCTCTGATCAGTAAGTTATGCTCTGTTTTTATAGAAATCTCGTAAAGGCGCACGACCGTGCAAAGGTGTGCACGACCGTGCACTTTATTTTGATCATGACGTCAGCTGATGTGTCAGGCAAGTGGGTCACTTGGTTTCAAAAAATATCTAGGGGAGTTGCACGACCGTGCAAAACGAGTCTGCACGACAGTGCACTAGGTTCGCACAATAGTGTTGATCAAGGTTACCGAGAAATTCCTTTGCATGTGCTCTTGAACTGGCAGTGCTGATCAAGTGTTGTTGAGTCAAGCCGGCCTGCATGGCCGTGCACGATGATCAGTATCTTCTGATTATGCAGGAAATGTCCGTTCAGTCCATATTTCGCCCGTCTTCTTCAACTTTTTCTTTGGGGCGCCGTTTAAGACCTGCAAAAATAATACAAAGTGATTAGGTACTGAATTCATGCAGAAACAGTCGAAAACGCGCAATTTGGGAGATTAATCGGGGACGTATATATGTATATTTTAGCGTATATCAGTAGGTGTTTTATATCAATTATATGTACTAAAATTGTGTTTTATTAAATTACCTGAATACCATCAGTCAATAAATTCATTTACACTGGTGTAATTCAGGGTAATTCACGTATTTTTTTTCTTTTGTTTTAGTGGGGTTTTCGTGTTTTTACACCGGTGTGCGTTTTTTTTTGTTTTTTTCGCATTTTACGTTGAGTTCTCAACGGATCCTAGCCCTATATATATATATATATATATATATATATATATATATATATATATATATATATGGATGGGATCATTTGAGAACTTAGTTAAGCTGTGAGAACCATGAAAACTTACTTTAACCACACTTATTTAATTCAATAATGAATTTGTGTTGTAAATTAAACCATAATAAAATATTGAATAAAATATTAATTAGTAAATGGTTTACATAGATTTGGCTGTTTCTTAACACCAGTGTAAACTGTCGTAAAATAATTTATTTATTTTTTATTTTTTTACGGCGGAGTTAGGCGTTATTACATCACTGTATATATTTTTTAAAATTCGCATTTTACGTCGGAGTTCTCGCGCTTCTCTCAACTCGCATAAGTTCTCAAATGATCCAGATTCTATATAGAGTGTAATTCGTGTACAAATGCCATTTTTTCATGAGAAGTGTGAGAAGGATTAACAATTGATACGAAGGCATTAGTTTTTGGACTTAGTCATGATGTTTTAGATTGTTTTGCCTAAAAAACACCAAACATAACAATACAAAACCTAAAACAATGTATTATAGGCTTAAAACTTAAAACACTATGCCAAGAAAGTTAAATGATGTGTTTTAAGTGTTAAGCCGTGTGTTTTAGCTATGTTTTAAATTCCATGGCTATAATACATTCCATTGTGTTTTAAATTGTTGTGTTTGATATTTTTCTAACTAAAAAAGCCCAATACATCATTCCCAAATCTAAAACATGATGCACTCATGTCATTTCTTAATCCTGCTCATATTTCTTACGAAATATGACTTTTTTGCACGAAACTAAATCTATATACATACATGAATAAACTGTCATTCCACTCTTTAAGGTTTGTGTGAACTGCCCATCAATTAATGTTAAAAATAGACTTAGGTAGCAAGTAGGATGAAACTAGCAAAAAAAGTAAACTTAGAGGTTCCAGTTGTAAAAGAATAATAGACCAATATACAAGCTAATGTGCTCTCCACATCTACTCGTTTGAATCAGATCTTAGCTTAGATTCTCATTAGCACTCATGATAATTCCAATTCATGATAATTCCAATTACATTAAATTTCTTGTGACACTAAAATCACTAACTTGGTTGGACATCTTACCGAAATAAGTATTGAACAAAAAAAGAACTGTGTGTTCCAGCCAATAGATATAGCCAAAATTTGGTGTTACAAAGATAATTGGTGATTTACAAATGTCATTCAGGTGATATGAGTACTAATCCCTTAAAGTTGATTCGTGATTAAATCAGAACGAGACGTAGAAGGATGTGGAGGTGCACAAGTCAAAGATCTAGAAAAGAGGATGAAGGAAGTAGACGAGAAATCAAAGAATAACCAAAAATTGTACCTTGCGGCCGAGTCTGGAAGACTAGAAGCTTTGCGCTTTGTTTTAAAAGAAACTAATGTTGACATCACACACGCTATCAGCATAAATGGCAACACTGCTCTCCACGTAGCAGTGGCCAATGATGCCTTTCTAGAGGGCATGTTGGAGCTGTTACCAAATAATAAAGAGCTAATGGACGTGCGAAATTCAGATGGAAGCACCTTGCTTCATGTTGCTGCTTCATTTGGGAGTACAAAAGCTACTAAGATCTTAGTGCGGAGAAGCCCTGAGCTACTTTCTGCAAAGGATAATGAAGGTTTCACACCACTTGACATAGTTCTTTCCAAACCATGGCATAAGGAAACTTATCTCCTTCTGTTGAACTTTCCAATGCGAGACATAGAACAAATGGATGCTACAGTTGAGCCTCTGGTTAATGCTATTTCTCTCGGATATTTTGGTAAGTAGTGACTAATTATATAAATTGTACTCCCTCCGTCCTAATTTAAATGTCATTCTTTCCATTTTTGATTGTCTCAAATTAAATGTCCATTTCCAAAAATAGAAATGCAATTTTCAGTTTTACCCATAAAAGTCAAAACACAATCATCACTTTTGAGGATATTATTGTCATTTTACCACATACAAACAAAAGATTTCTTAAAATGTGTGTTTTCGGACCCATGACATTTAAATTGGGATGGGGGGGGGGGGAGTATAAAAGAACGCTGGTCCACTAATCTAATTATATGTCTGTTGATTTTCAGACTTAGCGAAGATTTTAATACGACGACATAGTTCATTAAAGAGCCCCGATGTGTTGATGGCTTTAGCTCAACACTCTCCGACTAATTTTAGTCCCGAACATATCTACATATACGAATGTTAGTACAAACTACATCCATTTTCTTATGTTTCTTTTACATATAATATCTTGATTATTCACACACACATCTGTATTGTTCATATTCGAAGTGTGGAGCAAAAGCCTTTGGCATTTCGTAAGCAGAGATAGTTTGGATATCAACATGGATCATGGCTTTCTCAATTCAGCAAGCTTGGTTCTTAGAGTGGGTATGTCTTGATGGTTACAACTAATTTAGTTTCAGTTTTTGTTTTCGTATAGATATGAAGTTATCAAAGTCAATGTTTTTGACGGGTCATGAATAACAATAATAGATCAAAAGTGTAATGATTGCAACTACCGAGCAGATTAACAAGGATAATTGTGACACGCTAGGAAAATCCCACATCAGTCGCGGGCAAGAAAGGTTCTTGGTTCATAAGGAATCTAATGCTTCTTAAATCACCAGTGCAATAAAATAACAAGGATATAGGTGACCTCGTAGTAGGAATGCTTCACCAGTGCAATAAAATAACAAATTCGTGAGCACCGGATGGGCAACCCATCGGGGGGAAAAACTGATAATATTGGTGATGCGAGTGGTAAGATGTTACAAATGGTATCTAAGTCACTTATGTGGCGTTCGGGATGGTGGGCAAACGTTATCAAGGACAATGAGTCCCTAAAGGCAGGGGGATTATAACGATAGCGACTACTGAGAAGAAAAATATGAGTCATTGCAATGACCTAGGCAAATCCCACACCAGTCATGGGTAAGAGATATTCCTATTTCATAAGGAATCTAGTGCCTCTTAAATCACCAACGCATTTTGTGCTTAGTTTGTTGTGTTGCACATGAAAATTCCATAGATAATCATACTCAGATTGGAGTAGTACCAGGATGAGTAACCTCCCGGGAAGCCTCCACTAGTGCAACACATTACCAATCTGTGACCTTCTGGATGGGCAACCCATCTAGGGAAAAGCTGGCAATATTGGTGATGCGAGTGGCCAGATGTTACAAATGGTATTAGAGTCGCTCCTATGTTGTTCGAGATGGCGGGGCAACCCTCATCGAGGATGATGAGAGGGTCGATTGTAACGATAGCGACTACTGAGAAAAATAACACGAGTCATTGTGAAACTCTAAGCGAATCCCACACCGACCGTGTGTAGGTGAGATTCTTGTTTCATAAGGAATCTAGTGCCTCTTAAATCACTAATGCGTTTTGTGTTTAGTTGATTGTGATGCACATGAAAACTTCATAGTTAAGCATGCTCAGGTTAGAGTAGTACTATGATAGGTGACCTCCTAGAAAGTTCTTACTATTCCAACCAAAAACAAATCTATGAGCTTCTGAATTGGCAACCCATCATGCGCCAAGCTGACAATATTGATGATGTGAGTGGCCAAATTTACAAAAAGATTCATAAATGATTCATCAAAGAGGAAAATGTGAAATGTAGTTAAAGCTCAAATTTTTAGTATATCTAAAACGAATCCCTAATTAAAGAGACAATTGATAGCTCTCTCTAACAACTACCAACAAGTTGAACCAACTGAGTGAGGACAATCTATGATGAGACCATACGTGAGCTGACATGCGGTAGCAACATAACCAACTGCAAGAGACCAAGTAGAACTGTGATAAGTGAAAGTTTTGATGATTTCCATTGCACTTACAACACCTATTTATACATGAGTTGTTACAAAACTAGAGGAGACAATTACTCCTATTTACAAAATTAGAGAATACAATTGAATAGAATTGATTTGTTTTGACTTATGATTAATGTGGAGGCAATATCAATGGGATTTCCTAATACCCCCCCCCCCCCGTCAATGCGAGGTGGAGAATCTAGATGAAGCATTGCTCGAAACTTTTCAAATTGCGGCTTTGGAAGACTCTTTGTGAAGATGTCAGCAACTTGTCGATCTGTTGAGATGAAACGAGTCTGGAGATGAGCTGCAGCAACTAATTCCCGAACAAAGTGGTAGTCAAGATCTACGTGCTTAGCTCTTTTGTGAGATATATGATTTTGGCTTAAAAATAAAGCACTCTTATTGTCACAAAATAGCATAGGAGATCCGGGTGGTAAGGCATGAAGCTCTCGTAGGAGATGAGTGACCTAATTGATTTCTGAATCCGTGTTCGCCATTGCTCGATATTCCGATTCACAACTTGAATGGGAGACCGTTGGTTATTTCTTTGCACTCCAAGAGACCAAGTTTCCACCTAGATAAATGCAATAGCCATAGGTGGATCTTCGTGTATCAGTGCAACGTGCCCAATCTGCATCAGAAAAACCTAATAAAACAGTGTTAGGTGGTCTATCAAACGTTAGACCATAAGATAAACTTCCCTTGACATAATGGAGGATTCGTTTGACAAGTTGAAAGTGAGTGGTGGTGGGTGTTTGAAGGTATTAACTTTCTTGGTTCACGACAAAGGAGAGACCGGGACGGGTAATGGTGAGGTATTGGAGAGCACCGACGAGAGAGCGATAAAGAGTGGGTTCATGAAAAGGTTGTCCGGTGGAGTTGAATGTATCTTTTGGAGTGAAGGGAGTGGTGACTGGCTTGGAATTAAGGAGACCGGCCCAAGATAGTATGTCCTAGGCATACTTGGATTGGTTTAAAAATAGGCGTGTCTTACCCTGTCATCAGCAGGATAAACATCTATCTCGGGGCCAGGGGAGGTCGGGCATGACCTCCCCTAGAGAGCATTCTAAGCACAAACTCACAATCTTAATAAACTCCACACATGAGATTGCTATTTATAGACCAAAATTGAAATTTCGTTCGACCTCTCGTTGGTACGAACAAACTGGTTCAACCTTATGAAAGCACGAACCAAAATCTGAATTTCTAGGTCAACTTAAACAAATGCATCAGATTCATAAATGCCCTTATGGATCACCGCAATCTTATGTTTTACAACACATGACTCAACCCTAGTCTATTCGACAGCGACGACCACACACAAAGTGCATCAACAGTCTCCCCCTTGGACGTTGATGGCAAATGCTGAATACATCTTGCACATCATCAGTCAGTATCACATATCTCCCCCTTAATACATGCACTATTACATATAGTATAAGTACAACATCCTTCATGGACCGACCAAGTAATGCACTACGGACCCTCAGCATTAATACGTAGAAAGTCAGCTAGACCACGTATATCATTTGCGAACTCAACCGGCACACTCAGTTGAATTACAACCAGATCACCTAGTTACGCCAATGTGAAGTCGACAATGTAATGCACTGCAGCCTCGTAGCATCAGTACCCAGGGATATCATCTTGACCAAGTACATCATGTGTAATCCAACTAGTCTTACCTGCAATCTAGTAAGACCCCTGCTAGCTGGATTCCATACAGACAGACCAGATATTCAGTATAACATGTAGGTACCACCACTCAGTTACATCTCCTACTTGAACTTACCCATGCATCACCCTTCACACCAACTGAAGAAATCTAATTGTCAGTACCCAATTAAAAATCTCAGATGTGACTCTGTGCAAAACAATCCACTTGGACACAAGTATTTCCATTGAAAATTTTCATCTATGCTGACTAAGATTGCATAAACACTTTCTTCTCTTCAGAACAAGTTCCCTCAATCATACTGGAACTGAGTTGACTGTTCACAACTTGTGGAATAAAATCTATCCATTTTTGCCCATAATAGTCATCTGAATCGGATCATCGTACCGCAGTACTCTTGATTCTCTTGACTACCCCACAATATAACATTTCATCATCATAACCGACTGATCAGAAACCCATCTGTTACAATCACTAGATCTGACACAATATTTTAGTCCGAAGAGCTTGAATTCTTATAAAGAACAAACTGGAATAATTCGTATCCTTGATGAAGTATTCTGAGTGATTAAGCTCGAAACCTTTTAATGAAGCTATCCCACACTTGATCTTTGTGCAAAGAAGCAAACCAGAATAAAATCGTATCATAGATAAAGTATTACAAGTGTTTAAGCTTGAAACCTTATAATGAAGTTTATCATGATCACTCGTATCCCATATCAAGAGCCAGAGGACATCTTCCCGAAATATCACACAATAAATCTAAACCAGTGATTAACAGTTCAACACTCGATACCGGATCAGTTTGAATTCGAAGCTTTTAATCATTTAAAAAGTATGGAGTTTGGATCATAATCTTCATGCAATACCATTTCTCTCAACAACATATATGTTCACCATCAAAATTTTCTTCAAAATCTCCAAAATTTGCCATATCGAAATTTTTTTTACCCTTAAAATTTCCAATTTTTCATTTTGAATATCAAAAGGTTGAATGAATCTTTTTCCCTTTCCTTCGACCCTATTTTTAGCACGAATGAACATCAGTTGGCACAAATGATTTTTTTTTAGCATGAATGAATCTTTGAACATCACGAACGAATTAAGAATTTTCTCGTTCGACCTAATCTTAGCACGAATCAAGTATCCAAGGCACGAATGAGAATAAAAAACTTTGGTTCGACCACACGAAGGCACGAATCAGTTTCTCATTCGACCTTTTGAAAATAAACGTGTTCACCTGACCCATACTTCTGCAAATCAATCCAAAAACACTCCCAGAGTTCGAATTCGATGATGAAACTTGTACAGAAATATGCGTAAATGAAAACCTAACCCTCGATTGATCAAAAACTTGGAAAAACCCTATGATTTTGTGTTCGGTTAAGGATATAGGGTTTCTAGGGTTTCAACCTTTCAAAAAATATGATTTTAACGTCTAAAATCCATGAAAAACGAGTTGTGATTATTCAAATGACTGTTAGATCATTCAAATAGGTACCATGGCTCTGATACCACTTGTGGAAACGGTTTAGGACCATTTCCATGGATAGATTATACAGTTACAGCTCGATTTTAGATGGAGATTGGAGACGAAATAGAAATAGATGAAAACCACGTCAACATAGATTGGTATTACATTAGAAACGATTACACACACTGTCATCAGTAGGATAAACATCTATCTCGGGGCCAGGGGAGGTCGGGCATGACCTCCCCTAGAGAGCATTCTAAGCACAAACTCACAATCTTAATAAACTCCACACATGAGATTGCTATTTATAGCCTATAACTGAGATTTTCATTCGACCTCTTGTGGGTACGAACCAACTGGTTCGACCCTATGAAAGAACAGACCAAAATTTCTAGTTTTGGTTCGACCCTTCGAAAGCACAAACCAAAATATGAATTTCTTGGTTGACTTAAACAAATGCATCAGATCCATAAATGCCCTTATGGATCACCACAATCTCATGTTTTACAACACATGACTCAACCCTAGTCTATTCGACAGCGACGACCACATACAAAGTGCATCAACACTTCTAAGCCAAGGAAGAAACTTAGAAGTCCTAGATCCTTGATTTTGAATTCTTTGTTGAGACATTATGTGAATGTGGAAATAAACTTTTCATTGTTGCCCTTAATGATTATGTCATCTACATAAACTAGAAGATAATTTAAGATGCCATCACGATTGAAGATAAAAAAAAGAGGGGTTGGCTCGACTACATGTGAAGCCTACAGTTTGGAGAAAAGAACTTAATCGCTAAAACCAAGCCAGTAGGGCTTGTCTTAAACCATAAATGGCGTGATTTAGTTAGCACTAGGGCTGTGCAAAGGGTCCAAAACCGACCCTGACCACCATAATCGTATACCCTTTTATCGTTGAAATTAGGAACCATGAACCGATCCTTAAAAGGCTATGTGGTTCCGGGTCCTAAAGGTTCTGATGGGTCGGGTGAAAGGGTCTGACCCTCTAGAACCCTTTAATGCAATAGCCACTTTTAGAGGATTTACATATTCCTATTCTTTTACCATGCTCGTAAAAGAATTCCTCCATATGGTTCTAAGGTCGTCCGTTGTGGACGCGCGAGCGAACGTGCGCAAGCCACCGACGTGAATATCAAGTAATCCGGTCACTTGACCCCGTTGTGGCTGGAGGTGAGCAAGGGCGCGACCAAAGGTCGCTTTTTCCCGTTAACCCACGCGACCACCATCGCTTGTGCTCGCGTCGAAACTGTTCGCGTGGGGCTGTTGTGGTTGGGGGTGAGCACGGGCACTGAAACCTCATTCGCGTCGTGCTACTCGCGCTTCCATAACGGACAGTCTAACAATAGCCCATGTGGTTTTTTAAGTCAATTTTCGTTTCTTGACTTATGTTTTCGTAACAATTTTGTCATTCTCATCAATAGAAACATTATGTGAATCTGTTATGTATACATAATAAATACACACACACACATCAGAGCGATATATATAAATATTTACTTCAAATTTAGATATAATATATATTATATAATATATCACATCTATGCATATCCATTAAGCCGAAGAATATTTCAAGAAAAATACATTGTTATTATTATAAATAATATTTTTAATATTGTATTAACATTACATGAAATCGATTATAATAAAACGTAAAAACGAATAGTGAAAAGACTAAAAAAGATTATTTTTTTATTTTTTAATTAAAATACAAACGGTTCTTGTGGTTCTTATATTAAACCATGGGTTTGGAACCGACCCGACCCGGAACCGATAATTCATATAAATCTAGAACCGGAAAACGACCCATATATTTAAAAAGGTTCAGGTCCAAGGTTCCGGTGGGTCCAAACCATGAAATGCTCACCCCTAGTTAGCACACATGAGAGGGATGTTTCGGGTCCTCAAATCCTAGTGGTTGTTCCATAAAAACAGTTTCGGTGAGATTACCGTTTAGGAAGGCATTGTTTACATCAAGTTGTCGAAGTTTCCATTGATTTATAGTAGCAAGACTAAGAACTACCCGAATGGTGGAAGACTTGACAACGAGACTGATAGTATGAGAAAAATCAAGGCCCGGTACTTGACTAAAACCATGTGCTACAAGACGTGCTTTGTAGCGATTAATGGAACCATCAGCTTTGTATTTAATGCAATAAATCCATTTGGAACCGATGACGTTTGAGGAAGAAGGATGTGGTACAAGGTGTCAAGTGTGATTTTGATGTAAAGCATCGAGTTCCTCATGCATAGCTTGGACCCATTTTGGATGCGGTTTTAATCCCTTTGGGAACATGAGTGGACAAGAGAGAGTGATGAAGAGGATGGCTGGTAAAATAAGCCAAATTGGCGAAGTGTTTTAGTTCAAAAAGATCGGCTTTGGATCAGGTGGTCATAGGATGGTTATTGATGGTTGGTATGGTAGGCAATGATGGTTGAGCAGTTGTGGAATTTTGGTTCGATAAGGAGTGGTGAGTGGATGATGATGGGGCGATGGAATCAGATGGTTAAGGAGTGTTGGGTTGTGTGGTGGAAGTAGCGGATTGGGTTTCGGTATTTCCGGGCTGGGTGTGTTTTCAGATGGGTTGGTGTTTTGTGGAATAGGGGTGGAGTTGGTTGGGGAATTTTGTTGAGTTGGGATGGAAGGTGGGCTTTGGATAGAGAATGGTTGGTCCGATTGAGGTGTGGTTTGGGTTTGAGATTGGCCGTACGTATTAGGTTCAGATAGGCAGAAGGTATAATTGGGTGGTGATGTGGTCGGTATTGTTGGGGATGGGTGTGGTGTTGTGTTGTGTTGGGTTGGTGGTGGAAGTGAGTCTTCAAAGTTGGTGAAGGGAATGAGTGAAATGTCAGATGGTGTGGTTGATGAGTGAAAGGGAAAAATATCTTCATCAAACTTTGCATTCCTAGTTGTATATATGCGACCGGTTGTGGTGTCTAGGAATCAAAACCCTTTGTATCTCGGACTATAACCAATGAACACGCAAGGGGCGCTTCTCGGTAAAAGATTGTTTTTGGTATAGTCGCGTAGATATGGGTAGACAAGACATCCAAAAACTCGGAAATTGGAGTAGTTGGGAGGATGTTTGAAAAGGACTTCAAAAGGTGATTTATTTTCAAGAAATTTTGTTGGTAAACGGTTAATGATGTAAGTGGCGGAAGTAAAGGCATCAAACCAAAATGGTGGTGGAACGTGGGCATTAAACATCATGGCGAGTCTGGTTTTGGTTATATGACGATGTTTTCGCTCCGCCCTTCCATTTTGTTCCGATGTATAGGGACAAGAGAGGCGACGTTGCATGCCAAGTTGTAAAAAATAATTTTGTACACAATTGTTTGAGAATTCAGTTCCGCCATCACTTTGGAAAATTTTTATCATTGTAGAAAATTGATTTTGGACAAGATTAAAAAAGACGGTTAGAACATTGAAAAAAACAGACTTGGCCTTTAAAGGATAAAACCAAGTGAACCGGGAGTAATCATCAACAAAAAGGACATAGTACAAATAGCCATCGAATGATGTTATGGGAGCGGGTCCCCAAAGGTCATAGTGAATAATATCTAAAACATGTTGCGCGCGTTTATTATTTTCAACAAAGGGAAATGTTTATCCTTTGATAGTTCACAAGAATTGCACAAAATCGGGTTGGGTAATAAGGATGTAACAAATACATAGCCAAGTTTGTTTAATGTTGTGATGGTGTCAAAGGAAACATATCTCAGGCGAGAATGCCATTTATTAAAAGAATCACGAAGATGAGAAGCAGAAAGCGTAGCAACAAGAGACTTGTGACCTTGGGTAACAACATAGAAGTCATTTTCACAAATGCCTCTAGCAAGGACTTCCGCCGTTTTCGGTCCTGGATGTGAAAATAATTGTTAGAAAATAAAACATCAACCTGAGAATCATTTGTGAGTCTACTTATGGACAGTAGACTCTTAGTGAGATTAGGGACGACAAGAACATTTTGTAATGAAATAGAATCATTTAATTGAGAAGTCCCTATGTTAGTAACGGGTAACGATTGCCCATTATCAAAGGTGACACATATGTTACCGTTATATAGTTTAGAATTTTTAAGAGCATTTTTATTTTTAAGCATATGTGTTGTAGCACGTGAATCGGTGGTCCAATCCGGAGTTTCTGAATTGATGTTACATTGAGCATGGAATGTTTGTGCAAGGTTGGCATCTATGGAACTTGATTTTTTGGCGTAGGAAGCAAGATTTGAACATGCGAGTGCATAGCGTCCATATTTTCTACATATATAATTGACAATGAGGTGTTCTTTTTGGTTAGATACTCCCACGGCCTCTAGACGAATTGAATCGACCACAGCCACAAGAGGAGAGACAATTTTGTTTGGTTTGGTTAGCATGGTAGGCGGCTTTGGGTGTTTGAGAACCATGAAGTTTTTGAACAAAAAGTTCTTGGTTTTCGGCATTCGCAAGAAGGTCACGAAAAGGAGGGGTCAGGTGTATAGTGCGTTGAGAGGTGAAGAAATTTTCAAACGAGGGGCCTAAAACACAAAGAAACCAATGTCGCTTGTCCTCGTCACTAATCGGATGTCCGATTGTAGCAAGTTGGTCAAGGAGCCCTTTGAATTTTCGACCGAATTCAAAAACTGTGAAGTTTCCTTTTTGAAGATTTCAAAAAGTATCGGCCAGATTATGAACACGCTCAAGAGAGCCGTGACTATAAGCATTCGCCAACGCTTTCTAGATCGAAAGGGCTGTGTTATGTCTGATGGTTTCAGCCATCGATTCTTCGGTGAGAGTTGAATTAATTAGGAGAAGAACTTTTTGGTCATTGGCTTTCTAGGATGTGAATGCTGGATTGACAGTGATTTTGTCTTCGACTGTGATTGTTTCGGGTGGGCTAGGAATGGAACCATCAATATGCCCGGTTAGTTTGAGGTATGTGAGAACAGGGGCGACTTGTTTTCCCATGTAAGGTAGTTGGTTGAGTTTAGTTTGATGTTAATTAAGTGGGTTAGGGAATGGAGACGGATGGAAGAAAGATCTGTGGTGTTGGACATGATGATGGAGATGAATAAAAAGGAAAGACCAATCAGCAGAAAAAAGAGAGAGAACATGGCAGAACTTGTGATAGAATAGAACAGGGCAGAAGACAGAAGGAAGAAGGAGGTGGATCAAAGAAGAAAAGAGAAGGTTTTAGGTGGATCTCTTGGCTGATACATGAGATAAGTGAAAGTTTTGATGATTTCCATTGTACTTACAACACCTATTTATACACGAGTTGTTACAAAACTCGAGGAGACAATTTCTCCTATTTACAAAATTATAGAATATAATTGAATCCAATTGATTTGTTTTAACTTATGATTAATGTGGGGGCAATATCAATGGGATTGCCTAATAAGAAGTATAACCCGAATAAAATGTATATCGAAAGTGTTTGCTTGGTAATATATGCATTATAAAATGCTTTTGTTTTATCTTGTGTAGTAGTGGTGTCCCCCTTTAAAATGCTGATATGGATTTTCATGAAGCTATCAGGTGATGTTAATTACCTATTTAAGAATTACAGTCGTATGTAACCAACATTTTCATGCGAAATTAATTGTATCTTTTGCAGTGTTCAAGAATTACAAAGAGAAAATGGAGAAACGACTGGTTGCTAGAAACCTGTTAGACATTGTTTGTGGTTTGATAAAGTTTTCTAATGACGCCAGCTCTCACCCAAATTTTTACACGGAGCCAATTCTTGAAGCTATAAGGCGAGACGCAAGCGATGTTGTAGAGAGAATTGTGCATTGGTTTCCAAGTGCAGCTATGGTCGTGGATGAAGATGGTAACAACATTTGTCAGGCTGCTTTTAGAAACCGTTCAACAATGGTTGTTGCTCAAGTCCTTAAAACATCCATAGCTAAGCTTACAGATCTCTCTCAGAAAATCAAAGACGACCATTGTGGGAATAATTTCCTGCATTTTGCTGCAAGATTGGGGCCTTCCAACAAACTCAATCTGCTATCAGGTCCCGCTTTCCAAATGCAGCTTGAGTTAACATGGTTTAAGGTAATCACTCACTTGATTTTCAATCAGAAACGATATGATGAATTATTATATAATATATCCTATAATTATCATGCAGCTAGCACAGGATAAGGTGCCTGAAGCCAATATGGAGAAAAATTGTTTTGGAGAAACGCCTGAAATGATATTTACAAAGGAACACCAGGAGTTGGTCGATGAGTGTGGAAACTGGATGAAGAGTACTGCAAACTCCTATGCACTTACTGCCGCCTTAATCATCACAGTTGCGTTTGCAGCAGCAATTACAATACCAGGAGGAAATGATGAAAACAACGACGGAGTCCCATATTTTAACGGCAAGTTTGCTTTCATTGTATTTGAAGCGTCAATTGTTATTGCCATGGGGACAACATTTTTGTCTTTATTATTGTTCTTGACAGTCCTGACTTGTCGTATCACGGAAAAGGACTTTCTCATCCGTTTACCTCTAGCCATGGTGATCGGTCTGGTGAGCTTGTTCTTGTCCGCCGCGTTCTCTTTGCTCGCCTTCGGGGCAGCATTTTCCCTTATTTTGTCGGTCGACACCCCATGGACTCTTGGTGTGATAGCTCCAACAATGATAGGCCTACCCATTATGATTTCCTATAATTTCTATTCTAATCTCCTCTCTGACTTCATACATAACGCGACTGAGTATTGGATAATTGCTGTTTCTAGCCGTCTCAATTTGCTGGGTCGGATCCTAATTTAAGTGATTCAAGCAACTCGTTGTGTAATAACCTATTTATGGATGACATTCGGTATTTTGTTTAATAAAAGTTCAAATAAATTACTCAAGTGGTCCTTAGACCATGGGTAATGGTTAATGCCCTTTAAGGGGCATTTTTCGCCACATCATCATCATAGTGCCCCTTCAAAGAATGTGTAATGGTTAAACTCTTTTTAATGTCTCTTTAATAATTACTTCGCTTATTTTTCTTCTCTTTGAGCATTATAGTAGAAATTCCCCTCCTTCTTCATGCCCCTATAATGCCCAAGGGATGGTGTTAAGGGCGTTATCAAGCTCATTCATGCCCACATAATGCCCATTACACATGGTCTTATACATACATACATGCATGGAATTTTATAATGACCCAAGGATTGCTTTTTACATCTTTAAGAGGATCGAAGACATTCTCAAACAAACACAAATCTAGGGCTGTAAACTAAAATTCAAGATGGGCTCGAGCTCAAGTTCTAAATTAAACGAGGCATCTCCGCTCTGCTTAAGCACAAAATTGTATTGATTCAGTGTATTGTGTATGAAAATGAGAAAAAAAGAGCCCCAACAAGTAGGGATACAATTGACTCAAAAAAGGAAACATTGCTGGAAATCTTGACCCTAACGGCTAGTTGATTGGTTTAGCTGTAGATGGCCTCTAAACAAGGGAATGATGATCAATTTTTTCTTTTACTTTTTAACACTCCCCCTTAAGTTGAGTAGTAGGATTTCTGATACTCAACTTGTTAAGACAACTCTTGAAAAGTCTTCTATTGATGGCTTTGGTTAAAATGTCTGGGAGTTGCTCTTTTGAGCGAACGAATGAGAGTTCTATAATCCTTGCTTCAAGTTTTTCTTTAATAAAGTGTCTATCCACTTCTACGTGCTTCGTACGGTCGTGTTGAACATGATTTTATGAAATCTGTGTGGCTGCTTTGTTATCACACATGATTTTACTAGGTGCAGTGTGAGAAAAAAAAATTGTTAGTGCACTTCGTGTATGTCCCCAACTAGTGATAGGTCATTATTAGTCGTAGGCTTGATTGTATATTCCTTATAGGGTTGTTTAGTTGATTATATAGGCTTAGGGGTATTTTGGGAATTTTTAATGTGCCATACACCTCCTATTAGTCTCATAAATGTGACACCCACATGTATGAGGGCCATACATGTGACACCCACATGTATGAAGGCCATACATGTGCTAGAGAGTGCAGTGTATGAGAACCACTATAAATACCCCATGCCTTAGTCTTTTTGTAACTTTTGCCATATTCTAATACAAGTGCAACTCTTTGTGTGTGTGTGCTCTCATATCACTATTATTATCTTATCCATAAACATTCACATATAACAACTAATTGAGTTATTGATTCCGCCTTTAATCCGAAACGGGCACGATACATCATTTCTTGTTCTGGAACACGATCCTACAACCAATATCAGAGCCGAGGCTCATATCACGCGTGTTGTTATAGGGGTTTGCATCAGATCTAAAAGTTTTAAGGCAATTGTGATTGAAAATCGATTTTGAGCCGTTTATAGCTTAAAACATGGTTTTCAATGATTTTGGGGTGTGTTTGATGTTTGGATCTGAGATTTGATTGTGGTTTTATGTTTAGAAACTGATTTTATAAATAACCAAATCAAATTTGAGCAAAAATGGATCAGATATGAGATTTTTATGAAAATTTTCCTTGTTCATGAGTATTATGAGTTTTTGATGCAAAATCATGATCATGGAATGATTATTGAGATCTGATCATTCAATCATCATTCATAAGTGTTTTGGAAACTATTTGAATCAATTTTAGGTGTTAAACAACATTAAATTGGATCAGATCTGGATTTTGATGAAAAAAACCCATAAGTTTGTGTTCTTCATATTTTTGTGAATTTTGGATTATAATTCATGTTTTTGGTGTGTTTTGAGTATTGCAAACTTGTTAGGAATCATTTCCTACACAAAACCTCACATTCAGATCATCAAAATTCATACAAACACTCAAAAACAAAATCGATTCAGAATGTTTGTTCATATATTCTGGTGTTGCACTGTTCACGCGTATGAAACACAGGTTCTGCTTCATACGTGAGGGTTTTAGAAACGTATAAACCCTTTTGTTCCCATACGTGTCCATTTAGCCATTGTTTATATGTTTGATTCGTGACCTCTGATTTCGTGTGGGTCTATTCTATTCTGTTCTATACCCCATACGTGTGTCTGTTCTTATACCTCAAGTCTCATACGTGCAACAGTCTTTGATATGTGTAATATCTTCCATATGTCTATTGTTGTCAGATCTCATACGCATACCTGTGTATGTCCAGTGTCCCTTCATGTGATTCAGCGTCATTCCTACGTGTGATTCCCATTGATACGTGTCTACTAGTCAGTTGCTTCAATACGCGTCCTTCTATCCTGTCCAGATGTTTGATACGTGTTATCTGATACACGTGGTCCTGTTCTACTTTTACATACAGGTTCCTACAGCTACATCCCCATACGTGTCCTCTATTATGTTCTAAGTGTGCTTATACGTCTGTCTTATCTGGTCTAATACGTGTTAAAGTTTGTGGTCTGCGGATACGTCTGCTCATTCTGATGTTTATCTGACTAAATTCTGATGCTTATTTGATCCCATACGTGTCATCAATCTGTTTCTACATCTGTTTCTACATCTGTTCAGTTCTGGTCATCTGGTTCTTACACGTATTAGCAACCTGACATATGTCTGACCCTTTCTGAAGTTTATTTGGACTGTTCTGACATCTGTTTGACCCTCTCATACGTGTCCATCCATTGTTCCATTTCACCCATACGTGTGTCATGTTTCTTCTACGTGTATGATGTTCCTATTGGTTACATTTTCATATGTGTGACAATCTTGTGCTATGCCTTCATCTCCTACGTCTTAAAGTCATATGTGTCATATATTTGTCATACGTCTGGTTACCCAAGTATCATCCATACGCGTCTTGGAATCGTTCATATGTGTCATTATCATCTTTCATACGTGTGACTAATCTGTTTTACACATTCATACGTGTACATTGATTGTCCATACGTGTGAGTTTAACAATTCCATATGTGTGTACTGTATCTGTTTGGTCAAACTTTGACTTTTCAATGTTGACTTCACCAGTTTCACACGCCTGTTATCATCACCATACATGTGGAAATTTATGGAGTAAAATTTTTTGAAACCTCTAAAATAGTGAACCCAGATACAAATGAACACTGGAGGTCAATCTTTGGACTCTCACCATGGCAACAACCCCAAGTCACATGTTCGAATGTTGTTCCTTATTGTTCATTCTTTTCACCTCCACATCAACAAAAGGTCAACATGACAGATTCATGGGCACTCGTTACATCAGCAAATCAGTCCCAAAGCATCCAAAGGAGCCATGTGAGCGAGAAGGAAACAAAAAGCAATAACACGGATCCAGTAAATACTGTCATAGTCAAAGCACTAGACGAACATGCGTATAAAGGGTGTGAAGGGATGACAAGAGTTCAGGATGATGAAGAATCCTCAGGCACTTCTCGGAGTTCAGAGGAACAAAGTAGTGGAACAGATGAAAGCTTAAGTGAGGAAAGTCAGAGCTCCGTTTCAAGCTCAACGACTTATGAAGATGGGTCGGGTGAAGAGATTGAATCATCCACTGAAGAAGAAAGTTCGGAGTCAACAAGTAGCACAAATGTAGGGTGTTCAACATCTGGAAATGATGATTCAAAGGATGTAAGGACAAAAAGGATTGAAGAAACCACTTTTGCAGACCTTAGTTTAATTCCTATTTCTGCTAACATATGCTAAGTATAGAACTGCTGAAGAATAAGACTGGAAGTACTAAAGAAGAATTCATCAAGTACTGAAGAGTAAAAGATCAGAAGTTCTGAAGTCAAACCAGACAAGTCAACTGAAGAACTACTGAAGACAAACTACTCATCAGTAGTTTGTCACTCATCACCTGTTGTGATGGAATCTTTCCACCGCCCTTATCATCAGTAGTTTAGTATAATAGTATTACTTTATGCTTTTGTTAAAGTCTTTGTACAAGTACCAATGCTACAGCCTGTTGTAGTATTGCTTTTGAATCAACTTGCATGTATTTGCTGGTCTATAAATAGATGGGTTAATCCCACTATTTTAGACATCGATTTTGATTAAACTGAAATCCTTCAAAGGCGTTTAATTGAAATACCATTTCACATTTGAGAATATCTTATCATACTTATTGTTATATGCATTCAATTGTTTAGATTCTTATTAACTGCCTTTAGTTCATTATATCCAGGGGGAGTAATAACTCCTGTTGAAACTGAATCTTTAAACTTAAACACTTCACTTATTCCGCTGTGCAAACTGCTTTGATAAACTTACAACACATAAGTGTTCATGAATAAGACCTGTTAAAAGAAAAATCTGATCCAACAATTGGTATCAGAGCTTTGGTTTATCTGATCAAATATCAATCTAACAAATTGAGAATCAGACACATGCTCTTATAGATATTCAATAAAGGATAAAAGTTCCCCTTTTCAAAACATCCATCACTTTAAGAAAAACTTGACAAATCAAAACTCTGAAAAATGGATCCTCATAATACTGGATCTGCCAATAAGCCTCCTATGCTTGTTCGTTCTGAATATAACATATGGCAAAAGAGGTTGGCACATAGTCTGTCTCAGACAAACACTGGTTGTTGGAGATCTGTCATGTATGGACCCCATAAACCAGTAAATATAAATTTTGAAACTAAAGTTGAAATACCAAAAGACCCAAAAGACTACACTGATGAAGATTTCCTTAAACTTGAGCTTGATGCGAAGGCTTTCTCTATGTTGGCAATGGCTCTCCCAAATGAAATCTACTCTGGACTTTTACATTGTGAAAGTGCCAAAGAGCTTTGGGACTACCTAAAAGAATAGTTTGGAGGAACTGAAGAGGTGATTGCCAACACCAGAGAAATCCTTGCTCAGCAATATGAAACATTTACTCACATTAATGGGGAAACTTTGACACAACAATTTGAAAGATTCTCCACATTAATCTCTGAGTTAAAGTTAAATGGTCAGACTTACACAAATGTATCTGTGCTTCATAGATTTTTAAGGTCTCTACCAGAAAAATGGAAAACTTACTCTATAGTTCTCAGATCTGGACCAGATTTTAACTCCCTCACTCTTACAAAATTACATGGGAGATTGTTAACTTTTGAAAGAGAAATAAATCAAAAGAAAAAGTTACAAAATTCTGGCAAAACAGCTGATAACTGTGTTCCAGGTAGTACAACACTTTTAGGATAAGACTCACCTTCTTGTTCAAATGATTTTGGATCTTTTGATCACATTGACATAACTGCTGGGATCTCATCAGAAAGATCATATCCAGATTATGACAATGATGAAAATAGTCAAACTGCTGATAACATGTGTTTTATAATGGGTAACTTAAAAAATTTCAGCAATGATGACTTGAAAGAAATGGACATTTTACACCAACTGGCCATGTTTAGCATAAAAATTAACAAATTTTACAAAAGGTCAGGAAGGAAATTTCCAGGACTGAACAACTCAAAAAAAGTTGGTTTTGACAAATCTAAACTTAGATGTCACAAGTGTCAAAAGTTGGGACACTTTGCTAGAGAGTGTAGAAGCTCTGGCTTTAACCAACCACAGTCTGGAAATCAGTTTAACTCCAGTTATAATAGGAATAATGGAACACAGGGAAGTGCACATTTTGTACAGGAACTCAAGGAAGTGCTCATTTTGTACAGGCAGAAGATCCTCAAATCCAATATGTGCCTCAAATACAATATGTACAGATGCATGTTCAACAACAGGGCCAACAACAGATGCCTTCCAATCCTGCTGCTCAACCTCCACAAACTCAACAACCCTCTCAACAAAGTTTATTTACTTAAGGGTATGTTGACCGGAGCATTTTTCCATATGACACAACATAATGCAATCCTGATGCAGACAACAAATTGTTTGACATCAATTAGGGAGAACCTGATAATGGCAGAAAGAATTTTGCGTTGATGGCTTTTGAGGGAAGCTCCTCTAATTCTACGTTATCTCAGGTATCACAAGAATCTCTTTTGAAGCTTTGCTCAAGATCATGCAAAGAATCTTTTGCTTTAATAAGAGAAACAAATGTGCACCTACAAGGCAAAGCCAATGACTCAGAGAGAAAATTTACTCAAATGAAATGTGATTTAGAAAGAAAACTTGATTTAAAGACATAAGAAATTTCTAAATTAACAAATAATGCTATTGAAATCCAAGAGCAAATAAAAAGCATGATAGAAAACCTAGGAAATGTCAGGAAAGAGCTTGCTGACACCAAGGTTGACTGTGAAAATTGGGTTGAGTCATGTAGGGGTTACCAAATGCTGCTTAACAAACAGACCGCATCAAATGTTAAGTTTGGCATTGGGTACAACCACACAGAATCACTATCTAATTTTACTCCTAAAACTGCTGATGATGGGAGTAAAATAGTTCAAACTTCTGATATGAAAGTCTGCACATCTTTTCATTAGAACTTTCTTAAAAATGAAAAAGAAAGTTTTGCAGAAGTAAACACAAGTGACATTAAGCCATTAGAAGTTTCATCTACATCAAGAGTTGAGACCCTGAAAACTGCTGATGACCTAATTCAAAATCTTGATATTGTCAGTACTTTGCCTTCCAAAATTCCTGAAAATTTGAAAGGAAAGGCAAAATCATGTGAAATATGTGGTCTGTTTAACCACATAACAGAATTTCGCAGATACAGAAAAGGAAATCAGTACAATAAAAGATCTTACAACTGGTTTTGGGAAAACAAATCAAACAAGCATTTGAAAATACTTTCTATCCTAATAAACAACAACCATGTAACACCTTTTCTCAGAAAAAAGACTAAATCTCAACCAAAACCTTTTTCTCAAAATTCTTCAGTAGTTAGACCCAAACCATCAGTAGTTTCACAAACTGCTGAGGTTAATAATCTCATGAATATGGTCAAACTACAGATGACCAAAGTTGATGGTGAGCCTCTAAAAGACTCTACTATTGAGCTAAAAAGAAAGTCCATGGTTAACATGACATGGATTTCCAAAAATGGTCCACAACAACCTACTACTCTTCCTGTTCTCAAGAGCAAATCCAAAGCCAAAATGGCTTGGATTCCTAAAACTAACTAATCTACTTTTGCTGCAGAGGGTCTCTAGAGGTCTAAACAGCATTTGGTATGTAGATAGTGGAGGCTGAATGCACATGACAGGATGCAAGTACCTGATCAACAATTTTATAAGCCAAAGAGAAGGATTTGTGTCCTTTGGGAACAATGCCAAAGGATATGTGCTAGGATATGTCAATGTATCCTTTGGTAAAATGCAGTTCGATAAGGTCAATCTGGTTGAAAACTTGGAGTACAACTTGCTGAGTGTCTCTCAAATGTGTGACAAGGGATATTCTTCCTTTTTCACCAAAACAATATGCAAGATCATATCACCAGAAGGCCGGAAGTTGATAAAGAAGATCATAGAAGATCAGACCTTGTTAATTGCCAAAAGATGTGGCAATGTCTATGCAGTGGACATTGAAAAGGACAAGGTATTAAACAACACTGCCTGTTTCTTCTCAAAGGCATCAACTTCAGAAACAGACCTTTGGCATAGGAGATTGGCCATGTGAACTTTAAAACCATAAATAAAGTCACTAAAATGGGATTGGTTGGTCTACCCTTGAAGGAATATTAGTGTAAAGAACACTGTGTTTACTGTCTTAAGGGTAAACAACATAAGTCCTCATATAAGTCTATTAAAGAATCAAAAACAACTGCATGTCTTCAACTACTCCATATGGACTTATTTGGTCCAGTCAAGATCATGAGCCTTGGTAAGAAGAAATACTGCTTAGTCATCATTGATGACTATTCAAGATTTACATGGGTCTTCTTCTTATTTTCCAAGGATGAGGCAGCTGATATTATTAAATTCTTCATTCTACAAGCAGAGAGACAGTATTCTCTCCCTGTCAAAGTCATAAGAAGTGACAATGGGACAGAGTTCAAGAACAAAAATCTGAAAGAATTCTGTCTGTCTAAAGGGATTGTTAGACAGTTCAGCATTCCTAGACCTCCTGAACAAAATGGTGTAGTAGAAAGGAAGAATAGAACATTGATTGAAGCAGGAAGAATAATGTTAGCTGATTCAGGCCTACCTCTTTATTTTTGGGCCGAAGCAATCAACACAGCTTGTTATGTTCAAAATAATGTCCTTGTCAACAAAAGACATTCCATGACTGCTTATGAAATTCTTCATAGCATCAAGCCATTAATTTCCTTCTTCAGGGCTTTTGGATGTCAATGCTTTATTTTGAATATCAAAGACTCTATTTCAAAGTTTGCTGCAAAAGTTGATTTAGGTTACTTTCTTGGTTACTCTTCCACAAGAAAAGCCTATAAGGTTTTCAATTCCAGAACCAAGATAGTTGAAGGAACACTGAACGTCAAGTTCAATGAGTCAAAACACACTCTCATTCTAGCACATCCTGCTGAACTCTTTGATCTTGATAATTTTAATTTCAGACCTGAGAAGACTATTATTACTTCATCTAAACCCACTTATTATGGTGATCAAGGGTTTGATGATGGTCCTCTATCATAGACTCCCAATATAGTCAAATCAACTCCTAAACCAACAGAAGTTTCACAAACTTCTGATTCAATAAACCAAAGACTTGCTGAAACACCCCAATCTTCTGATTCAGTTCCCCAAACTGCTGAAACTATACAAACAGCTGAATCAGTCATCATTAACCTCAGTAGCTTGTTTGAAGAAGCTCAAGAGTCCACTCCTATGGGCTTACAATTGATAGAACACAAAGATCATCCATTAGAACAAATCATGGGTGACATTGCTGCAGGGGTAGTTACAAGAAACCAGCTCTCCAACTTTTGCTTCTTCTGTGCATTTATTTCACAGTTTGAACCAAAGAAATACCAGGAAGCCCTCAAAGATAACAATTGGGTTGAAGCTATGCAGGATGCGTTGCTGCAATTCAAGAAGCAATAGGTCTGGGAAATTTGTCCCTTACCTCATAACAAGCTACCAATTGGCACAAGATGGGTTTTCAGAAACAAACAAGATGAGTCTGGTTTAATCATCAAGAAAAAGGCAAGACTGGTGGTCCAAGGTTTCTCACAAGAAGAAGTAATTGATTATGATGAAACTTTTGCTCCAGTTACAAGGCTTAAAGCCATCAGGTTATTTTTAGCTTATGCAATTTCCAACAAAATCAAGGTTTTTCAAATGGATGTAAAGAGTGCATTTTTATATGGCAAAATAAAAGAGGAAGAGTATGTTTGTTAGCCACCTGGGTTTGAGGATCCTGCTCATCCCAATTGGGTGTACAAACTTGACAACGCTCTATATGGGATAAAACAAGCTCTCAGAGCTTGGTATGATACACTTTCAACATTTTTACTCAAAAATCTCTTCACAAGAGGTTCCATTGATAAAACTCTTTTCATTAAGCATGTTCAAAATCACATCTTTCTTGTTCAAATTTATGTTGATGATATAATTTTTGGTTCAACCAATACAAAACTGTGTGAAGAATTCAAGAAAATCATGCAATCTAAATTTGAGATGAGTACCATGGGAGAACTGCAGTACTTTTTAGGACTGCATATCAAACAACAAGCAAATGGAACTTTTATACATCAATCTAAATATGTTAAAGAATTATTGAATAAATTTTCTTTACAAGACTGTAAATCATGTTCCACCCCCATGAGTCCAACCACACAAGTTGAACTAGATGATCAAGGAAAACAGGTTGATCAAACCACCTATAGATGTATGATAGGTTCCTTTCTTTATTTAACTGCTTCTAGACCAGATATTATGTTTTCAACATGTGTTTATGCTAGATATCAACCAGCTCCTAGGGAATCACACCTTATGGCAGTCAAAAGAATTTTTAGATATCTGAAAGGAACTCCTAAACTAGCAATTTGGTATCCTGCTATCAGTAGTACCAGAATGATATCCTTTTTAGATAGTGACTATGCAAGGTGTAAAATGTCAAGAAAATCAACATCTGGTGGATGTCAATTCATTAGAAACTGTCTAGTGTCATGGCAATCAAAGAAGCAAACATTTGTGGCAACATCAACTGCTGAAGCAGAGTATATTGCAGCAGCAAGCTGTACTTCACAAATACAATGGCTTCAAAATCAATTGCTTGATTATGGAATCAAACAAACGAAGACACCATTGCTTCTAGACAGTACCTCAGCCATTAACATCATTCAAAACCCTGTTCAGTTTTCAAAGACTAAACACATTGAAATGAGGTATCATTTCATCAGGGATTGCTATAAAAAAGGCAAGATTGAGGTCAAATATGTGTCAACAATAAATCAAATTGCTGACATTTAACTAAACCTGTTGACACAACAACCTTTCAGAAGTTAATGTCCATGCTTTGGATGCTAAATTTGGAGTAATTTTTGTAAGTGTTTTCATTTTCTGCACATATTTCAATTTCACTTATTTTTATTACTCATTTGTCATAAAACTTATGATGATCATAATGAGAGAAAGTACTGATGTACAAAACATCTGTATGGAAAAATTTTTGAAAAGAGAAACTTCTGATGATAAAAATATCATCAGAAGTTAATTTTGGGTATTTTTGAAACAAATCTCATCAGTTGTTCAAAACTGCTGAAGAGCAAAATAGGAAAATGCTAATGAACAAATGTTCATCAAAAGTTTTAGACAAAAAGGGCAAATTAGTCTTTTCCTATTTTTAGAAGTTTAATCTAGGATGGTTATTAAACTTCCAAAAACCCCTCTTTTCATTATTATCTTTTCAAAAACAAAACTTCCCTCTCTCAAACCCTCTCTGAAACCTGCAACTGTTCTATTAAACAAATATGGCTCTAGTTCTTAAACAGGGGCATAATCAAAGAGGATACTTCACAAAGGATGAAGCCTGGTCCTAATACTATGAAATCATTGATTTGGTCATAAAAACTCAATATTACACGACGTTCACTATTGACCCACCAATCCATACTAAAACTCTCAATGAGTTCTGGGCAAACGCTGAGGTTGTTATCATGAATGGTAACGTCACTTTCCTGAAGACGATGATCAAAGGGAAGGCTATGGAAATCACACCAGCTACCCTGGGAACCAGACTAGGTATGAATGATGCCGATGCACGTGATCAAATTCCTAGTGGAACAATTCAATAAACCATAATTGAGTGTGGTTCCAAGGTACTTTATCACATGCTACTATCTGCAAGAAATATTTTGATCCTAAATATAAAATTTTGTTTCTTTATATTATCATGTGTTTAAGTCCAAAAACTGGATCGTCGGATCAGATGCCTTCAACTTTACAACCAATTTTTCATTCCATTGTAAATGAAACTAAATACAGGGCATCTTCATACTTTTTCAATGAGTTGGTGTTGCATCACCAAAATGATAAAAAGAAATTTTTGTTGTATCCAAGGTTCATCATGCAATGAATTATTAAGGAACTCGGGGAAGAGGTGCTTGTGGGTAAAACATATATTTTAAACCCTTTAACTTCACAAGCATAGTCTAGGTATAACAAACTGGCACTTTTGCCGGAAGATGACCAAGGGGAACAAGCCACCATCCCCACGGGGACAACATCCTCAAAACCCACTCCCAAAAAGCCTAAACAAACCAAAAAACAAAAATCCAAACCCATCAACCCAAAAAGAAAAACATTTCAAGAAGATGAGATGCCTGAAACTGCTGATGTGCAATTTGCACTTTTAAAAGATGTGACTGAAACTTCCTCTCAGTCTCATCCATCTCAAAAACCCCCAAGAGCACCAATATCCATTCTATTTTCTAGAAAGAAGTTTAAAAAGGCCATAACCACTGACCCTTCTTTTGAAACTACTGAAACAAATCCAACTGCTGACCCCAAAACTGCTGAACAAGAATCATCACACACAACAGTTGAGATAGCTAGTATTCTCTTTGAGCTGAAAGAAAACATTCCATCAGAAAATGTCAATCCCTAATCACCACATAAGACAGCGGATCAAAACACAGATATGGACATTGATGAGAATGTTATCAGCTCTAACCCAAGAGATGAGGAGGAACCAAGGTATCTAAGCCTAAACTTAGATACTTTAGGTACATTTGAGGCTGCTACTACTCTTATACCATCCAGTGGGGGATTTGAGGACAATAGTGTCATAGCTAAGACCTCAAATGTGGCAACTACTGATAAGGCCTTGTGCCTGAAGTAGGAAAACCTCAGTACCAAGAAAATGAGGTTCATGATACAACTAGGTTGGGCCTAACTCATGGTATAACTGATGATTTCATCAATGATGATGTTTTCAGGGATTCAGATGATTCCATTAATTTGGATGATGTTTCAAAATCTCCACAAAATGAATTGACTGCTGAATGTGAAGGTCCTGAATTTAATGTATCTGTACTCAAAGAGTCAGTCACAAAAGATCAAGTTAAAGACCACTTGAACCCCAATTCCCATAAAGTGGCATCCCCAGTTCATACTGAGGATCACCCCAAAACACACCCTCCACACTCACAAAAGCCTACCCAATTCTCTGGGTCATCTAGCATGGACTTGAACCAACTATGCAACCCAGATGGTCCTTTATACTTGATGGTGCACCAGCTTATCTCATCTCATCTCCAAACCTTTGTAACTGCTATGGAGTTAAAGAACAAAACTCAAATAGAGATGATAAATAATGCAATTGATCACAAGCTTTGTGAGTTGTCAGGAAAGATGGAAGACAACAGAAGATAACTAGCCCATTTATCTGGTGTGGAACCTCCACCTCCTTGGTTTCCAGAAGTGGATGAAGCCAAAAAGGGGGGAGATGTCAAAGGAACCACAAGTTGTTTCTCTTGAAGCTTATAAAAAGGCTAGAGAAACATAACAACTCAAGGATGCTCGAAAAGAAACAGTCAAAACAAGGGAAAAATTGCTTTAAAAGAAAGACATGACTGGTATGAAAATGAAGAAAGGCTCCTAAGAGAAAAAGCTTAGAAATTTTCCCAAGGCATTAGTCAAGAAACTGTTGAAGCGAAGTCCAAAAGTACTGAAGACAATCCTTCAGTAGTTGATGTGTAGGGTCAAAGAGGATTAACAAGCCAGATACAAACCTTAGTCTTATATCCTCTTCTACATTTTGATAAACTGCTAAAGTAACAGATATGCAAAAGTTCTGAAGAGTAAAAGCATCAGATGTTCTGAAGATGAACGAGACAAATATCTGAAGAACAAACTTCTGATGACAAACTTTTGAAGATCCTTTAATGCATCAGCACTTGTATTAAACCGACCTTAATCTCAGCAGTTTAGTATTATATTAGTTTTGTTAAAGTCGTTATTCAAGTTTCGATAAGCTACAGCCTGTTGTAGAAATATCTTTTGATTACTTTAAGCTTTTACTTAGTCTGTAGGTTATCTCTTCTATAAATAGAGGGATTACTCCCCATATTTATGTATGTAGTTCAATCACTCTTAAATCTAATAGACTTGAACATTTTTCCTTCATATTACTTTGTAGTTAACCATTTCATATATAGTTGAGAATCATTCTGCATTTATTGCTTTATTCATTTACTATTGATTCTCATCTTTAAACTTCCTAGTTCATTGATTGAGGGGGAGTCATAACTCTTGTTATATAGTGATGCTTTAACTTGAACACTATAATATTCCGCTGTGCAATTTACTTTGATATATTTATAACACACAAGTTTTCATAAGCAAGAAACTGCTAAAAACTGAGCCACTGATCCAACAATTGGTATCAGAGCACTGGTTTATCTAATCAAATATCAATCTAACAAATTGAGCATCAGACACAGGCTCTTATTGATATTCAATAAAGGATAAAAGTTCATTTTTGTTCATCCATCACTTTGAGAAGAAATTGACAAATCAAAATTCTCAAAAATGGATCCTCATAATACTAGATCTACCACTAAACCTGCTATGCTGGTTAGAAGTGAGTATAATATTTGGCAGAAAAGATTGGCACATACTCTGTCACAGACCAACACTGGTTGTTGAAAAACTGTCATTTATGGACCTCATAAACCAGTAAATATAAATCTTGAAACTAAGGAAGCAATTCCAAAAAACCCAAAAGACTATACTGATGATGATTTCCTAAAACTTGAGCTTAATGCTAAGGCATTCTCTATGCTGGCAATGGCTCTCCCAAATGATATCTACTCTGGACTTTTACATTGTGAAAGTGCCAAAGAGCTTTGGGACTGCCTAAAAGAACAGTTTGGAGGAACTGAAGAGGTGATTGCCAACACCAGAGAAATTCTTGCTCAACAATATGAAACATTTACTCATATTAATGGAGAAACTTTGACACAACAATTTGAAAGATTTTCCTCATTAATCTCTGAGTTAAAGTTAAATGGTCAGACCTATACAACAGTATCTATGCTTCATAGATTTTTAAGGTCTTTACCTGAAAAATGGGAAACTTACTCAATAGTTCTTAGATCCGGACTAGATTTTAACTCCCTCACTCTTACAAAATTACATGGGAGATTGTTAACTTTTGAAAGAGAAATAAATCAAAAGAAAAAGTTACAAAATTCGGGCAAAACTGCTGATGACTATGTTCCAGGTAGTAAAACACTTTTAGGACAAGACTCACCTTCTTGTCCAAATGATTTTGGATCTTTTGACCACATTGACATAACCACTGGGATCTCATCAGTAAGGTCATATCCAGGTTATGACAATGAAGAATATAGTCAAACTGCTGATAACATGTGTTTTATAATGGATGATTTAAAAATTTTCAGTAGTGATGACTTAGAAGAAATGGACATACTACATCAACTGGCCATGTTAAGCATAAAAACAAATAAATTTTATAAAAGGTCAGGAAGGAAATTTCCAGGACTAAACAGTTCTACAAAAGTTGGTTTTGACAAATCTAAACTTAGATGTCATAAGTGTCAGAAGGTGGGACACTTTGCTAGAGAGTGTAGAAGCTCTAGCTTTAACCAACCACAGTCTGGAAATCAGTTTAACTCCAGTTATAATAGGAATAATGGATCTCAAGGGAGTGCTCATTTTATATAGGCACAAGCTCCACAAATTCAATATGTGCCTCAAATACAATATGTTCAAATGCCTGCTCAACAACAGGGCCAACAACAAACACCTCCTGTTCCAGATGCTCAACATCCTCCACAAACTCAACAACCTTCACAACAAAGTCTTTTTATATCAGGGTATGTTGATTGGAGCAGTCTTCCTTTTGACACATCTGAATGCAGTCCAGATGCAGACAACAAAGTCTATGACATCAACTGGGGAGAACTTGATAATGGCAGAAAGAATTTTGCCTTAATGGCATTTGAAGGATGCACCTCCAAATCTGCCTTGTCTCAGGTATCAAAAGAATCTTTATTAAAACTTTGTTCAACTTCTTGCAAAGAATCTTTTGCTCTCATAAGAGAGACCAATGTGCATCTACATGAAAAAGCAAATGATTTTGAGAGAAAATACACTCTCATAAAATATGATTTAGAAAGAAAACTTGCTGCAAAATCTAAGGAAATTTCTAAATTAACAAATAATGCCATTGAAACTCAAGCACAAATTAAAATCATGATAGAAGACCTAGGAAATGTCAGAAAAGAGCTTGTTGACACCAAGGTTGTTTGTGAAAAATGGGTTGAGTCATGTAGAGGTTACCAAATGCTGCTTAACAAACAAATTGCATCAAATGTTAAGTTTGGCATAGGGTACCACCATACTGAAACACCAACTGATTTTACTCCCAAAACTGCTGATGATGGGAGTAGAATAATTGTTAATCAAACTTCCAATATGAAAGAATGCACATCCTTTCATCAGAACTTTCTCAAAATTGAAAAGGAAATTCCTGCAGAAGTTTTATATACTGACTTTAAGTCACCAGTAGTTTCATCTACATCAGAAGTTGAGAACCTGAAAACTACTGATGACCTAACTCATATCTTTAAAAATGTCATTAATTTGCCTTCCGCACTTCATGAAGAATTTAAAAAGAAGGAGAAGGAAAAAGAATGTGAAATTTGTGGCTTGTTTAACCACAAAACAGAATTTTGTAGATACAGAAAAGGAAATCAGTATAATAAGAAAATCTTACAACTGGTTGCGGAAAAACGAATCAAACAAGATTTTGAAGAAACTTTTTGTCCCAACAAACAACAACCTTGTAACACCTTTTCTCAGAAAAAGACTAAATCTCAACAAAGGTCTTTTTCTCAAAATTCTTCTTCAATAGTTGACCCTAAATTTTCAGAAATCTCACAAACTGCTGAGATTGAAAACCTCACAAATCTGGTAAAACTATTGATGACCAAAGTTGATGGTAATCCTCAAAAGGACTACACAATTGGAATAAATGACAAATCCATTGCCAGAAAGACATAGATTTCTAAAAATGGTCCAAAACAAACTGTTCCTATTCTCAAGAGCAAACCCAAAGCCAAATTGGCTTGGGTTGAAAAATCTAACTAATTTGCTATATGGTGCAGAGGGTCTCCAGAGGTCTGAATAGCATTTGATATGTTGATAATGGAGGCTCAATGCACATGACAGGATGCAGATACCTAATAAGCAATTTTATCAGTCAAAGAGAAGGATCTGTGTCCTTTGAGGACAATGCCAAGGGTTATGTGCTAGGACATGGCAATGTATCCTCTGGTAAAATACAGTTTGACAAGGTCAATCTGGTTGAAAACTTGGAATACAACTTGCTGAGTGTATCTCAAATGTGTGACAAGGGATATTCTTCCTTTTTCACCAAAAAAAAACATGCAAGATCATATAACCAGAAGGCCAAAAGTTGATATAGAAGATCATTGAAAATCATACTTTGCTGATAGCCAAAAGATGTGGCAATGTCTATGCAGTGGACATTGAAAAAGACAAAGTATTGAACAACATTGCTTGTTTCTTCTCAAGAGCATAAACTTCTGAAACCGATCTCTGGCATAGGAGACATGGCAATGTGAACTTTAAAACCATAAATAAAGTCACAAAAATGGACTTGGTCAGAGGTCTACCTTTGAAGGAATACCAGTGTAAAGAACACTGTGTTTCCTGTCTTAAAGGTAAACAGCATAAGTCCTCCTATAAGTCTATTGAAGAATAAAAAACAACTGCATGTCTTCAACTACTCCATATGGACTTATTCAGACCAGTCAAGATTATGAGCCTTGGTAAGAAGAAATACTGTCTGGTCATCATTGATAACTACTCAAGATTTAAATGGGTCTTCTTCTTATACTCCAAGGATGAGGCAGCTGATATTATCAAGTTCTTCATTCTACAAGTAGAGAAACAATTCTCTCTCACTGTCAAAGTCATCAGGAGTGACAATGGGACAGAGTTCAGGAACAAAACTTTGGATGAATTCTGTTTGTCTAAGGGGATTGTTAGACATTTCAACATTCCCAGAACTCCTGAACAAAATGGTCTTGTAGAAAGAAAGAACAGAACATTAATTGAAGCAGCTAGAACCATGTTAGCTGATTCAGGCCTACCATTTTATTTTTGGGCTTAAGCAGTTAACACAGCTTGTTATGTTCAAAACAGAGTCCTTGTCAATAAAAGACATTCCAAAACTTCTTATGAAGTTCTTCATGGCACAAAGCCTCTTATCTCTTTTTTCAGGGCTTTTGGATGTCAATGTTTCATTCTAAACATCAAAGACTCTATTTCAAAGTTTGCTGCAAAAGTTGATTCAGGTTATTTTCTTGGTTATTCTTCCACTAGAAAAGTCTACAAAGTTTTTAATTCAAGAACCAAGATAGTAGAAGAAACACTGAATGTCAAGTTTAATGAGTCAAAACAAACTCTCATTCCAGCATATCCTGCTGAACTCTTTGACCTTGACAGTTTTCATTTCGGACCTGAAAAGACTGTCACATCATCTAAACCCACTTATTATGGTGATCAAGGGTTCTATGATGATAGTCCTCCACCATGGACTCCAAACACAGTCATTAAATCAACTTTCAAACCATCAGAAGTTTTACAAACTTCTACTTCAACAACTACTGATGAACAAATCCAAACTACTGATTCAGCTCCATAAACTCCTGAACCACAACATACAGCTGAACCAGATATCATCAACCTCAGTGGTTTGTTTGAAGAAGTTCAAGAGCCATCACCAAGTACAGGACTACAACAACTAATTGAGCACATAGATCATCCATTGGATCAAATCATGGGTGATATTGTAACACCCCAACCGATGGCAAAAACATCGGGATGTCACGTATTGATGATTGTTCAGTAGCTCATGGTGAATAATAAATTTCATTAATTGATTTAAATAAATTACATACAATTGTTCTACAAGAATTCGTACATCAAAATGAATAATACTATGCACACATCTTCAAGCATTAACTCTAATCTTCAAGCAAGTAGAACCTAAAACATGTTAAGTTTGAAAATATTTTAGGTCAACAAAAGTTGGTGAGAATACATAGGTTTTTGAATATAATTGATAACAATAGTTTGTACAACAATCATAGTTGTATAATGATAGAGTATGAGTCCCACATGTAACAATGCGTCTTTGTACAATCAAACCTTGTGTCGACTGAGGACTAACTCGCAAGTTAGTTAAATGTTGTTACTGTTTTCGATCATCCCTGAATTTATGTGGGGGGATGGGTTTGTCAGACCTATAGCGCTATAATCTAAACAGGCGGCTTGATCAATGTTAATGATTGTACTGTGTCTTTTTGTTACAGCCAAATGATAGAATGAGTAAATGATAGTGTAATTGAATAACAAGTTTCAACAATGTAAGAATAAGTAAATGATAGTATATAAAATGTTTAAACATGTTTCACTCCAAAATGTAAAACAGAAAAAGGGGCTATGTAAACTCACCTTAGCAAAATGTTATGTCTCGTGAAAAATAGGATATGTGTTGCCAAATGATGCCAAGTATTACCCTATAATTAAGGTAACAAATAAGTCTAAGTCTATCTAGTCTACGAGTATATTCTAAGGTTTCGAATTGGGATAAATGTTCGTTTGATTAATAAATAATATGTTTAATAAATAAGAGAAATTTGATAAATAAATAAACAAAAGTCTTTTTGTAAATTTCAAATTAAAGATGGTCACAATATAAATTTTTAAGTATGAAAATAATTTTTATAAAATTATTTTCTTAAAAATAGAATATTAAATCTATTTATTACAAACTGTCAGAATATAAATTTAATATTTAAAAATATTAAAATTACAGAATTATTAATTTAAAAATTGTATTTCTGATCTAAATAAATAGAAATAATTTATGTAAAATTTTGGTGCAAAAATATTGAAAAACGAATTTATAATGATTTATTTATGGTTAAAACTAACGATAATTGATTAAAAATATTAGATAAATGATTTTTCAGAAATAAAAATCATCTCAGAAAAGTTTAATGTTATATAAACTTAGAATAATTTTTGTGGAAATTTATATAATCGTTTTGATATTTTTATAGAATTTTATAAATAAAATAGGATAAACTTGAAATATTTATTATATATGTTAAATAAATAATTTTTGGAAAACTAAAAATTGTATGTTAAACTTTTCTACTAGAATAACATAAAATAATTTTTGTAGAATTTATAAAAGAGTTTTAGTATTTTAAAACCAATTTTAAAAATATAAGTGAAATATAAAGCTTAAAAAGGAAAAAAAATGTTTTTGTTGGAGCTGGGAATTGAACTCGTGCGCCCCGGTTATCAACAGACAGACACAACCACTTGATCTAGATCAGTGGTTGTGTTTGTCTTGTGTCTGTTTTAATTATATAATTATATTCTGCAAAGTGTTCTTCCCCAATTTAATTTCATACGAACCCTAGCTTTACAATCAATTGATTTACACAACAATAACTCAATTAATCATGGGGTTATTGTTGTGTGTATGCCGAAGAATAAAACCCACAAGAAAAACATTACTTACAATAACGAATTCGCGTTCGAATGTTCGGTCAACTGAAAAGTCAAACACAAATCCAATTGCTTCGAATAATGATTTAGAAACAGAATTTAGAGATAAGGAGAGATGTTTCGGCCAATTCTGAGTAGGATGGTGGGTACAATTTATAGTGTCGTGATTAAAATGGAAGGATCAAAGGTTTGACCTCGTGACTGGTCAAACGCGTCAATCATGCTCGAAATCGAGCTGAAAACACGTGTTTTAGGGGCTGTTTTAACGCGTTTATTGTGGTTGGTCAAATGACAAAAATCAATTACGAGATTCCTTCCAAAAATAGTCTTAATAAAGTGGTCAATTGAATTTGTTGACTGTGTTTCTACACACAGTTCTGTTCGACAGCAGTGGGAGAAAAGGAAAACAAGTGTGGGCCTTTAAGAAGCCTTTAAAAATAAATGGATCCTAGATTCTACACAAAGCATCATGTGGTGCAGTGGTGGTGTTGTTTGTTGACATCAGACCGGCTGGGGACTCAGGTTCGATCCCCGGCCCGTCCATTATTTTTTTTAAAGTAGTGATGAGGGGAAGGGGGTGTGGGCTGGTTACTTGGGCCGTTTGTTGGGCTCAGATCCTTGGGCTTCAGGTTTTAAAGAAAGGGAGTTGGGCTTTGGGTTATGTATGGTTGGTTGTCTATTATAGTTATGGTTTAGGAAAATGATAGGTGTAAATTTTTTTTTTCATTCCAAAGAAAATTCAGATTTATTATTATTATTATTATTATTATTATTATTATTATTATTATTATTATTATTATTATTATTATTATTATTATATACATTTATGTATTTATATATATGGGTTGTGAGTTTGGAAGAATAAAAGCTTAGGCACCTTTATATAAAGATGTATAGAATAAGGGCTTTTACGTAAAAAAAATTTGGGAAACATTTTTGCGATGCTACAGATATTGCTTCAGGGGTACTTACAAGAAACCAACTTTCCAACTTCTGTTTTTTCTCAGCATTTATTTTGTAGTTAGAACCAAAGAAATATCAAGAAGCCCTCAAAGATAACAATTGGGTTCAAGCTATTCAAGAAGAATTGCTTCAATTCAAGAAGAAACAAGTCTGGGAAATTTATCCGTTACCTCCAAACAAGCTACCAATTGGCACAAGATGGGTCTTTAGAAACAAACAAGATGAAGCTAGTATGATTATCAAGAACAAGGCAAGACTGGTAGTACAAGGTTATTCACAAGAAGAAGGAATTGACTATGATGAGACCTTTGCTCCAGTTGCAAGACTTGAAGCCATAAGGTTATTTTTGGCTTATGCAATTTCCAACAAAATTAAAGTTTTTCAAATGGATGTCAAGAGTGCATTTTTATATGGAAAAATAAAAGAGGAAGTGCATGTTTGTCAACCACTCGGGTTTGAGGATCCTTCTCATCCCAATTGGGTGTACAAACTTGATAACGCTCTTTATGGGCTAAAGAAAGCTCCCAGAGCTTGGTATGAAACCCTTTCTAACTTTTTACTCAAAAATCACTTCACAAGAGGCTCCATAGATAAAACACTTTTTATAAAGCATGTTGGAAATCATCTCTTAGTTGTTCAAATTTATGTTGATGACATCATTTTTGGTTCAACAAACACAAAACTGTGTGATGAATTTAAGAAACTCATGCAATCAAAATTTGAGATGAGTACAATGGGAAAACTGTAGTACTTTTTGGGATTGCAGATCAAGCAACAAACAAATGGAAATTTTATACATCAATCTAAATATGTTAAAGAATTATTAAATAAATTTTCTTTACAAGACAGTAAATCATGTTCCACTTCCATGACACCTACCACACAAGTTGAACCAGATGATCAAGGGAAACAGGTTGATCAAATCATGTATAGATGTATGATAGGTTTCCTTCTGTATTTAACTGCTTCTAGACCAGATATTATGTTCTCAACTTGTGTCTGTGCTAGATATCAATCTGCACCAAGGGAATCACACCTAACTACTATGAAAAGAATTTTCAGATATCTGAAAGGAACTCCTACATTAGGAATTTGGTGTCCTGCTTCAAGCAATACCAAGTTAACAGCTTTTTCAGATAGTGACTATGCAGGGTGTAAAATGTCAAGAAAATCTACATCTGGGGGTTGTCAATTCTTAGGAAACTGTCTGGTGTCCTGGCAATCAAAGAAACAAACATATGTGGCAACTTCAACAGCTGAAGCTGAATACATTGCTGCTGGAAGTTGTACATCACAGATTCAATGACTCCAATATCAACTTCTTGATTATGGAATCAAAGAGACCAAGACTCCACTCTTAGTAGACAGTAAATCTGCCATTAGCATCATTCAAAACCCTATTCAGTTTTCAAAGACAAAACATATAGAAATAAGGTATCATTTCATCAGGGATTGCTATGAAAAAGGCAAGATTGGGGTGAAACATGTCACAATAGCTAATCAAATAGCTGATATTTTCACCAAACCCCTTGACACATCAACATTCTAGAGGTTAGTTTCCATGCTTGGAATGCTAAACTTTGAGTAAACTTTGTAAGTGTTTTTCATTTTTTGTTTGTTTGTTTTGTTTTGTACAAATTTTACTTTCACTTACTTTACTCACTCTAACTCAAACCTCTGATTATAAACAAAAAGAGAGAAAAACTACTGATGTACAAAAACATCTGTAAAGGGAAATATTTCTGAAAAGGAAAATCTGTTGATGATAATAAAATCATCAAATTGATTTTAGGGGTAATTTTTCTCAGTAGTTCAGTACTACTGAAGAACAAAATATGAAACTTCTGATGAATAAATATTCATCATAGGTTCTAGACAAAAAGGGCAAAACAATCTTTTCCTATCATTTTTAGAAGTTTGACCTAAACGGACTATTAAACTTCTAAAACCCCTCTTTTCATTATTATCGTTTCAAAAACAAAAACTTCCCTCTCTAAAAAACAAAACCTCTCTGAATCTTTCAACTGTTCTATCAAAGACAATGGCTCTAGTTCTTATACAGGGACACAATCAAAGAGGCTACTTCAAAAAAGCTGAAGCCTGGTCCCAATACGATTAAATCATTGATTTAATTGTAAAATCTCAATATTACACGGCGTTCACCATTGACCCACCAATCCATATTGACACTCTGAATGAGTTTTGGGCAAACGCTGAGACTGTTACCAAAGATGGTGAAGTCCTTTCCTTGAAGACGAAGATCAAAGGGAAAGAAATGGCAATCACACCCGCTAGCCTGGGAGAAATATTAGTTCTTGATGATGCTGAAGCTCCTGTTCAAATTCCCAGTGGAACAATTCAGTCAACCATAATTGAGTGTGGTTACCAAGGTACATTATCACATGCTACTATATACAAGAAATATTTTGATGCAAAATATAAACTTTTGTTTCACTACATTATCATGTGTTTAACCAATCTTTCATTCAATTATAAATGAAACTAAGTTTAGGGCATCTTCAGTCTTTTTCAATGAGTTGGTGTTGCAATAACAAAATGATAAAAAGAAATTTTTGTTGTATCCACGGTTCGTCATGCAATGTATTATCAAAGAACTTGGACAAGAGGTGCTTGTGGGGTAAAACAACTCTTTTAAACCCTTTAACCTCACAAGCATATTCTAGGCATAAAAAACCGGCAATCCTACCAGAGGATGACCAAGGGGAACATGTCACAGTCCCTAAGGAACCAACATCCTCAAAACCAGTTTCCAAAAGGCCAAAATTACCTAAACAACAAAAATCCAAACTTACTAACCCCAAAAGAAAAGCAATTCAGGAAGATGAGATGCCTGAAGCTGCTAATGTGCAATCTGCACTTTCAAAAGATGTGAGTGAAACATCCTCTCAGTCTCATTCATCTCAAATACCCAAAAGAGAATCAATATCCATTTTGTTTAAAAGAAAGAAACTAAAAAAGACCATAACTACTGACCCCTGTTTCAAAACACCTGAAACAATTGAACAAAACTCAACTGTTGATCCCATAACTACTAACCCACAAACATCACCAGCAGTTGAGATAGCTAACATTCTCTCTGGGCTGAAACAACACAATCCATCTGAAAATGTCAATCCCTACACAACACATAACTCAGGGGATGAAAACACAGAAATGAACATTGATGAGAATGTGTTCAACCCTAACCAAAGAGATGAGGATGAACCAGGGTCTCTAAGCCTGAACGTAGATTCCTTCGGTATATTTGAGGCTGCTACTACTCTTATACCATCCAGTGATGGATTTGAGGACAGTAGTACCATAGCTAAGACCTCAAATGTGGCAACTACTGATGAAGGCCCTGTGCCTGAAGTAGGAAAACCTCAGTACCAAGAAAAAGAGGTTCATGAGATAACTAGGTCAGGCCTAGTTCATGAAACAACTAAAACTGTTCTCATTGAGGACTGTGTCAGTGATTCAGATGATTCCATTGATTTGGATGATGGATCAAAACTTCCACAAAATGAATTGACGACTGACTGTGAAGGTCCTGATTCTAATGTATCTGTATTCAAAGAGACAGTCACAGAAGAATAGGTTAAAGACCACTTACACCCCAATTCCCCAAAAGTGGCATCCCCAGTTCACACTGAGGTCAACCAAAAACACACCCTCCACACTCACAAAAGCCTACCAAATTCTCTAGGTCATCAAGCATAGACCTGAACCAACTATGCAGCCCAGATGGTCCCTTATACCAGATGGTACATCAACTTATTTCTAGTCATCTCAAAGACTTTGTAACTGCTACGGAGTTAAAGAACAACACTCAAATTGTGATGATTAACAATGCAATTGACCATAAGCTTGGTGAATTGTCAAGAAAGATGGAAGACAACAGAAGACAATTAGCCCATCTATATGGTGTAACACCTCCACCTCCATGGTTTCCAGAAGTGGATGAAGCAAAAAAGGAGGAGATGTCAAAGGAACCTGAAACTGTGTCTCTTGAAGCCTCAAAAAGAGCTAGAGAAGCATAGAATCTCAAAGAGTCTCAAAACTTGACAAGCATGACCAGACAAGAAAAAGCTCTGAAAGAAAGAGAAGAATGGTATCAAAAGAATGAAAGAGACCTTAGAGAAAAGGCTAAAAAGGCCTCCCTAGACCAAAGTGAAGCTGCTGCTGAAGTCAATACCAAAAGTACTGAAGACAATCATTCAGTAGTTGACATTTCCTGCACTGAACCAGAACAGCCTTCTAAAGCAACAGGCACGATATTCCTCAAACTTCGTTTTATCATGATAATTTTCAAATGTGTTAATCGGGTAATGGTCATCAATACACTTTCGTCTTAAACTCTCAGGAGCGGGCTCCACTGAGTAAGCCGGTTCCACAAATGAATTAACAAGATTCACTGGTTTCACAAATTCAGTTACATGAACTTTCTCTTTCTTTGATTCATGACCATACAATTTTCTAATCAATTCTGGTGGGAAATCATTTGTTCTTTCTGATTTTGTAAACCAAATTGTGCTTTCTTGCCAGATTTTAGCAATTTTTGAATAGTTCACAAACTGAATTGGATACTCCGAATTTGTAAATATCTGATCCTTGCATCCGATAGAATATTTTCACTGGTTAATCATCTGATTCTTTCTCATCATTTTACTTTTCTGATGATGTAGGCTTGGTTTCGGCTTTAGGAGGAAGTTGAACCTCAGGTGCCGGATCGCACTCAATGTGATTTTCCGAAGGAATATCAACATTCTTTTTAGCTTCATCTTCCCCAGAATCAGATTCATCATCAGAAACTGCAACTACATTCTCATTGTTCATTCCCAGTACCGGTCTCACATCGTAATGCGGATCACCCACACTAGAGGTGTTTGATTTGTTTTCCGACGTGGAATCAGATTTATCTGAACTCTCCGATTTCACAACATCAAGGTTGTGGTTTTCAAAAAGTACCGAAGATGGAACAGTTTGTAACTGATACTGGTTGGAACGCCTTCCTTGTTTGGCACTTCCATAATGTGGTCCAAAACATAAGCCACATTGAGCTAGCTTTCCAACTTCTTGTTGATTTTCTCATACAAACATCTGACCTTTGACATTTCAAGTTTTGTATCTTCAATTTCATTAATGTAATTGTTAATGGCAATTTGTTTGTTTGAAAGGGTTTTGGTTAATTCTGAAACATCTTTCTTATAGTTCTCAAGTGTTTTGTTCAAAGCTCTTTCATTTTTCCTATATGTTTCAACAACAGTTCTCGCACTGGCCAATTCAGATTTTAGACTCTGAATATGTTCTTCTGGTCTATAGCATCTTCCTAATAAAGTAACACAATATTTGCATTTAGGAAATTGATCAAAACTTACCAGGGTAGTAGAGTCTGTCATGGCCATTAAAGCAACGTGTGCTTCCTTCCCAGGGAAGAAATTTGAGTAATAAACCTTGGTAAATGCATCAACTACCATACACGAATTCTTACTGATAAGAAAGTCAGCCTCTGCTAAAAGCTGATCAACATCATTATCAAGTGAATTTAAACTTGATTATGAATCTGTTCACCCTCTGAATCAGAATAGTCTGAATCTTGTGCATTAGAAACAATCGTCTCAGATATGGTTTCTTCCACTTCCGGTTCAATCACCGTCTCAGTCACTTTTTCTTCAGCAACTTCTTCTTTCACCGACTCTTCAACTTTCACTACTTCTTCATTCACAACTTCTTGTGCAAAACATGCAAGGTTGCCTCCAAAAATCTCCTCGACACCTAATTGCATGTCGTTCCAATTAAATTCCCCATCTTGCTGAATCACCAATGCTTGGTTCTCATTTTGATTTTGGTTGGTGGGAGTGGTTACTGAAACAATGTTTCTTTCATGATTGGGTGTGGTTTGAGTTTAGTTAGGTGATGATGTTTGTCTTTGGTTGGAATTATGTGAAGTAATTTGTCGGTTTTAGTTATGGTAGTTTTTTTGACGGGTTTGGTAGTTGGTGTTGAACGGGTTTCGGTTTCCTTATTGTTTAGGTTTGGTACATTCATGAGCAAAGTGACCTTTCATCCCACAGCTGTAACAAGTCACCTTTGCTTTGTTAAAACCATATGTGGCGTTAGGAGAAGTAGCAAGATCAGTTCTACCAGTTCTTTCCATAAACTCAGTCGCTCTCCTCACCACACTTGCAAATGCCCATTGTATATCAATCAATTCCATCTCAACCTTGTCAATCTGAGAATAATCTTCATTTGTCAAATTGTTGTTGCCAATTTGACTTACTACAAGGCCATTATAAGATGCTACCATGGTTGAGACCAAGGAAACATGTTTCTGTGCAATTTCCACAGTCACATCATCCATGTTAGAAGTTTCTAACACAGTGGCACTTGATCTTGATGGTGCTTGTCCAACATTAGGTGATGATTTTTTAGTCATATTCACCGTTGGGGCAATATAATAAGTTGTAGATTGCATTGGAGGTTGAGTAGGTGTGTAAGATGAAGCCGAAGACACACCATAATAACTTGCAGCATTGGTCGGTTCAACACTCGAAACAAATGTGGTCTGTGGTGCCGAACTCATACCAACACTTGCATAATACAATTCCGGATTCTGAGGAATCTGCGCTCTCTTTGCCTTCCTTCTTTCCTCCATTTCCTTGTTCTCTAGTCTTTGAAAGAACTCGTTCAGTATCCAAAATGGAAATGAGTCCTTCTCCCTTAGTACTTCCACATGTTGACTCCAATAAACTGGGAAAGCATCTGCAAATTTTTCAACACTTTCTGACATAGGATAAACAATTTCATAGTTAGAAAGTTCAGACAATAAATTAAAGAATCTAGCAGTTAGTTCTTTCAAACTCTCATTCCCAACAAACCAAAAGTTCTCGAATTCTTTCTTTAGCTCATCTATCCTGAGCTTCCTAGTCTTCTCATTGCCATCATTCCTGCTCTTCAATGCTTCCCACAGTTGCTTTGAAGTGGTGCACGATCCGAACTGATGAAGCAAATCTGTGGTCAAAGCTTGAGATAATTGAGAGTATGCTTTCTTTTCTACTGCATACTTCTTCTTGTCTGTGTCAGGTAGATCATAAAGTGCAACTGGTGTGTTTGATTTCTCAATCATCGGTTGCACATATCCTTTCTGTAACATCTTCCATGCTTCTTCACTATCTAGTCCCTCTAAATGAATCCTAAACCTTTTCTGCCATGATGGATATTCAATCATGTCTAACAACTTTGGTGGTCGGTTACCATTTCCGGTTGATAGATCATTCATCAAAGTTGTAATAGCAGCGGTTGACTGAATTTGTACAGTTGCGGCTGCTGCAACACCCCAATAATCTGGCATTGGTTCGACCTAAAAATTAACCCGAATGAAAAAGGATTTGTCTGGTTCGACCTAATAGAGAGCACGAATGAAATCCTGATAACCCGAATGAGAAACTAAAGGATCGAATGAAAGAAACTAGAATTAGTTCGACCCAACTTCTAGTACGAATGAATAATCTGAAAATTCATTCGACCTAAAAAGAAAACCCATTTGACCTGTCCAGTGTTCAAGATCAATTTTTCTGCAAAACACCCAATTTTGGTCTGATTTTTGAAAATGTTGTCAATTATGATTGTAATTGTGAAGGATTTGGATTGGATCACTATATGAAAAACATTTGTGAAAGAAATATTTTATTTTGATCATAAAAACACCTTCAAATCATTCAAAAACCATGTTTTATCAATGTTCAATGAAAACAGCTAGGGTTTTGGTGATTTTGATATGAAATCTGAACAATTTTTTATCAATTTGCAGTCGTGTGATCGAGCACAAGCTCTTATACCACTTTGTAGGATCGGTTTTTGACAAAGAAACGTTTGATCTACACGAGTATAGATGTATTAGGTGCGGAAACCCTAATAATCATGCAAAATGATATAAACTGTAATCAGAACACTATAATATCCATTTTCAAATGCTTTCATTAATCTTAGAAAGGTTATAACAATTACAGACTCTGAATAATGAAAACGCACACTTTAACGTGAACTTGATCACACACTGGACACACATACAATTGACCAACTCTGTTAACTACCTCTAACCAACCCACATATATATATAAACCTACTAGTTCGATCCATTGTGGGTTCGAACCAAACAATTCGACCATTACAAAGTTCGAATCAAAAATTTATAACTTCTTTCAACCTAATCAAAACTGGTTCGCCATTCAATCAACCGAACCAAATATCAAAAATACTCTTTAACTTTGAATCTTCGGCGTTTTCGTCTTTGAAAATCCGAAAGCTACAGACACATATAGGAAATATGTATCTACACCTTGGAATGGATCAATTACAAGATTGATCAGATCTATCAAGGTACGAAATCCCTTGATAGATGTTTATGCAAAAATGATTATCAAACAATCAAGATCAAACATGAGAGATTACTTATAAACATGTCTTCTATTGATTATTAATGGATTACAATTAACTCAAGACAACATACACACGAACTGGGTGGCAACAAACTCTCTAGAATGACTAACTAATTTGACGAACAACCTAAACCCTAAACGCACATGTTCTTTATATAACAGAATAAGTTTGTTAGGCTTGAGTCTTAGGCTTATCCTGATATGTCAATGCAAATGCAAAAACTCAATTTACCAATTCAAAATGGAAGACTTTTAAATGAAAATATTTTTGGTATTTTGTGTTTTTTAAATATAATAACACAAACTAAAAAATATTTAAAATGCATCTTTTTGTGAGAATCATGTGCAACAAGATCATATCAGCTTAGTTAAATTATTTCTCACTTTCGGTTAATTTTCTTAATTTAATTTTGTGAATAACAGTCCAAGATGATTACCAATATTGTTTATCTACTTAAACAAGCTACACGATAGTTTCAAAGCTTTTACCTTGTGATATGATTCAGTGTTTTATACCATTATACTAGTGTGTCCCACAACATGACATACCCCCGCGATCAAGGTATTGCACAAAGCTTCTTTGTAGCAGGTGAGTAAATTGTTGTCATCCGTATTCTTTACAAGGTACGAATCACATCAGTGTACAGGTCATCATATATCTAGATGCAGCAAACTGACCAATGTGAACTCAACCAGGGTTAGGAAAAATACAAGTGTATGTTGGTATGCATATTAGCTTGAGGCATTTTTGAGTCTGTCTTTCAGCATATAAGGGTTTTGGAATTATTCTTTTTCTTTTTGCTCTTTTAAGATATCCCGGATGTGCCTAGGTCAGCATATTTCTGGATGCGGTAGAAGGACAACCAGGTTATCTCCGGATGTTACAACAATTTAATGACCCGAAACCTTGGCAATCTATTAACGCAAGATTTAAGACCATAAAATCATATGCCGATGTTATGTTACCCACATGTATCACAGTCCGTTGTGTTTGTATTATATTATGGGCTGAGTACGCATTGTAATTTTTCCTACTGGTATATATCACATGATGGAGCTGTAGTTGCACTTATCAGATTAAGTTCTCTGCTCTATTTTAAGTGTGACAATCAGCAGCCGATGTAGTATTATATCCTTTATATTACTCAGTGATGACTTGATTTTTTTAATATGTACAAAAACTTCAATTACTTATGGGAAACGTAAAATTATTCAGGATTCCTCATCTCATTCAGTTGCACCAACAGTCCAAAATGAGCTCTGCTGAATGCCTTGGTGTAGAGGTCGGCCAAGTTTTCTTTGGTATCAATTTTTTTCTTAATGTATCATTTTCTTTTAAAATCAATCTCTTCTAAAGTGATGTCTGGCATGAATATGTTTAGTTTTAGAAAAGTTAGTTGGATTTTCGGTGACTTAAATGGTGGCATTGTTATCAATAATTATGGGAGTGTTTTAAAAATTCAAACCGTAATCCCTCATTTATTTCTGTATCCACAAGACCTGTGAATAACAACTACCCACTGCAACATACTCAGCCTTGCATGAGGACACTACCACAGAGGTTTGCTTCTTGCATTGCTAGGATGCTAATCTCCTCCAAGTAGTTGACACCCGCAAGTTGTTGATTTCTTGTTCTGGTTGCATCCTCCATAGTCCAAAATGGTGTAGGAAATGAGATCTAATCCACCATCTGATAGATACCAAAGACCTAGTTTAGGTTTCCCCTTAAGGTATATCATAACCCGCTTCACCGCAATCATGGGTGAATCCTGAGGATCAGTGTGAAACCTGGCACAAAGACAAACTGGAAACATAATATCAGGTCTAGAAGCAATTAAATACATAAGTGAACCAATCATAGCCCTGTACTATGTTGGGTCGACGTGCTTGTCACTTTCAGTATTCTGACCGAGTCCGTTATTCACTGGTAGATGAGTACCATAAGTCATAAAATCATTTATCTTGAAACGAGTCAAGATGTCGTGCACGTACTTAATCTAATAGATGAACATTGCATTTGCCTTATGATCAACCTATAGACCAAGAAAAAACTTTAACTCCCCCATTACGCTCATCTCAAACTTTTTCTTCATGACATTTTCATATTCCTTGCAGAAGTCTTCGTTTGGTGACCCGAAGATGATAACATCCACGTACACCTGAACCAGGAGAAAATCTTCACCTTTCCTTCTAATGAACAGTGTGCTGTCAATTTTTTCTCTCTCAAAGCCATTTTCCAAGAGATAGGTAGATAGTGTCTCATACCAAGTCCTAGGTGCCTGATTTAGTCCATAAAGAGCCTTAACAAGTTTGTAGATTCGATCTGGATATTCTGGATCAGTAAACCCTGGTGGTTGAGATACATACACCAGCTCTTAGACCTTACCGTAGAGAAATACGCCTTTGACGTCTAACTGATACACTTTGAATCTTTTGGAAGTTTTAAAGGCCAGGCATAGCCGAATGACCTCTAGCCTTGCGACTGGTACAAATACTTCATTGAAGTCTATCCCTTCTTGACGGTTAAAACCTTCGACTACCATCCTTGCTTTATTTCTGACCACTACACTATTGTCATTCTTCTTGTTTCTGAAAACCCACTTTGTGCCAATTTCCTGCACACCCTTAGGGAGATCGATCAACTCCTAGACTTTGAGTTTCCTAAATTGAGCAAGTTCTTCTCACATTGCTTCTACCCATGCATTGTCTTGAAGAGCTAACTAATAAGTCTTCAGTTCAATTTGTGAGATGAAGCACTTTAAGCACTTGTTAATCTTTGCATACATGATGGTAGCATTCATAAAACTTCTTGTTTGAACACCTGCATTAGGATCCCAATATGAAATCTACTGGATGATCTTTGTTTGATCGTCTTGTAGCAGTAGTGTCAACCGGTAATTCATCCTCCAAGTTAGAGCCATTTTCTCATGTAACCTCATCACGCAAAAATGTGTCTGTTGCGAATGGATTTGTAAAAGTTTCAACTTCAGTTTGTATGACTTTTTCTTTGGAAGAAGGAAAGTTATTTCTCGAGGTTCCTTCATTTGCATCTATATTTTCCTTGTTTGCAAATATTGGAACAATTGATCTTGGTGTGACTGTGACATCATCATCATCCTCTTCAACTATTATTTCTTCATCACTTGGTGGATCTACATTAAAGGTATGAGGAACATTAAAGGACTTAAAAACAACATCATAATTGAATATCCAACTGGGTTCATGTGCACTCTCCGGTGGTGTGCAACTAGTTATTTCAAAATTAAAAACAATTTCAACAACAACTTTAGTTTTATTAAAAATGCGTTTGTTTGGTGAGCCGGGAACATAACCAAGGAAAAATCCTATATCTGCCACCTATGCAAACTTTGGATGGTATTTAGATTTTAGGATAGTGCACTGCATCCCAAAGGATTTGAAATCTTTGATATTTGGTTTTCAACCATTTAAGAGTTTATAACACGTTTTGTTGTGTTTCTTAACGGTTAAAACCCTATTCAAAATGTAACAAGTTGTATTCACGGCCTCCCACCAAAACTGGATGGGAAGCTTTGAGTCAGCTAGCATGGTCCGAGCTGCTTCTATCAAAGTCCGATTCTTCCTCTCAGCGACTCCATTCTGTTGTGGCTCGTACGGTGCACTAAACTAATGTTCGATACCTTTTCGAATGCAAAAGATCAAGAAAGTGTTGTTCTTGAACTCCGTGCCATTGTCTCTCTTGATTCTCTTGATTGTGGTGTTGAATAAGTTCTCTGCTTGAGTGATGAAATTGATCAAGACTTCTCTTGTTTCATCCTTCGCACCTAAGAAAAACACCCAAGAGAACCTAAGAAAAATTATCAGTAATAACTAGGAAATAGGACTTTCCACCAATGCTCCTGACATTCATTGGACCAAAGAGATCCATATGAATTAGTTTGAAAAGCGCAGAGATGGAATTAAAAGCTTTGGTCTTATGAGGCTTCTTGTGTTGCATTCCCTTTTTGCAAGGGACACATTTGTCCTCTAGACAAAAGCTCTTCAATGGAACACCAATAAGCAAACTGTGCTTGATGATATCATTCATCTTTCTGAAGTGTATATGTCCCATCTTCCTATGCCATAGTAATGAATATGATGCAGATGCTTTTGAAAGTAGACATGTTGACTCTCCTAAATACTAGTCTTGTATACTCATATCCATGATGTAGGTATCATTTCTTTTGGGAGCCCTCATGATAATCCACTCTTTTGGAATAACCACACCTGGTTTTAACACTAATGCCTCTGACTTTGTGAAGTGAACTGAATGCCCTTTGTCGTAGATTTGAGACACACTCATGAGATTGTGCTTTAACTCCTCAACATAGTTAACTCTGTCTAGGGTGATCTTGCCATTTGGGACCTTCCCCTTTCCAGAGATGTGCCCACCTTTGGTGCCTACAAAATTCACATAACCTCCATCAAATTTAACAAACTCTATCAACAACCACATTTCCGTTGTTATATCCCTGGAGCAGCCACTATCAACATACCACCAGTTGATAATCTTCCTAAGCAGCTCCTGCATTCAAAATGAAAATTAGTTAGAGTAAGGGACCCAAGCTGTCAAAGTCTTGGGTCTGCCCTTTTCATCGTCATAAGAAAATTCTCGCCAGTATCCATTACTCCTTTCTGGAGTCCTGGATCTCCGGGGACTATTTCTTTGTGGTTGGTTGTAATGGTTATATGGCCTCTAATTTGGAGAGTTGTAGTAACCTCTTTCATTTACTGGCCCGTTTTAGTGATTTTGTGGATAATTCCCTTTTGTTGGAGTATCCCTGATTATTATAACTTCTTGAAAAATTTTGATTATTTGGATAATTTCTATCTCGATAACCATTTTAAACATTATGATTATTATTACACTATTTGTCAACATGTGGTCTTTGGTGACGTTGTTGCTTATGTGGTTGTCGGTATTTGTTGGTAAGAACAGGAGTGGCATGTTTAGAAGATGAAGCGCTTTCTTTACCAACAACTAACTACCTCGGAACAACCTTTGGTTTTTCAAAATATGCATTTTCAGGCCTTTTTGAAGGATCCATAGAGTTCTAGACCAACCATCATCAACACTCTCTAACCTTTTCTGTTAACTCTTCTTAGCATAATTGCTCATTTCTCTCGAATTATCAGATTTCATAGGAGCTTTGTCCTTCTTCACATCAGTCGGTGTGGATGCTTCACCCTTTTTGAGGGGACACAAACTTGCCACATGACCTTTCTGGTGGCATTTGAAGCATGGTCTCTTATCAAGAGGCTTTTTATATGACCCCTTTGAGTTTGATACTTCATCACTAGCTGACTTGGGTGAGGATGACCCAGAACACTCGACTCCACATTTCTTAGTTTCTTTGTTTTGAGTCACTCCTGTGTTATAAGTTTTAGGATTTTTCAAAATCATTTTTTGTGTAGACTTTTCATTATTTGCTTTAGAAACTTTAGGTTTAGAATTTTCATTAAAAATAGAGTCAATTTTATGAGGGTGGACGGCCTCTATTGAAAATTCTGAATTAGCATACACTAAATTAGATCCTTTGAGAGTATAGAATTTTTCAATTTTAACAGATCTGCCCCTCAAACCCTTTGTGTTCTTGATCTCCTCACTTGACTTCTCATCCTTAGCAGCACTAGATGACTCATAACTAGCTGCCTGTTTAACCTCTTAAGCCTTTTTTATCATTAGACTCAAACTTTTTCTCTACGGGTCTAGGTTCATCCATTTCATCAGTTACCTCCTTTTCACTAGGCAAAAATGTGTAATTACTATTCAGATGAGGCGGAACATCCTGATAACCTATGCTAGAAGTTTCATTCTAGCATAATGTTATACAGATACTTAGTGCTTCTTCACTGATCAACCTACCTATTCAGATCTTTTTCCTTAATTTTCAACTGATCTATCTCAATGTTTTTCTCTACAAGTATGGATTGTTTGTCAGCTATAGCTAAGTGAGCTAAATTAAGAATTTTAACTAAGCACATAGTTCAAATCCTTGAGGTCCTTTTGAGCAGCTTTCAGTTTAGTCTTAAGACCGCTTTCCCTAACCTTATTGCTAAGATTGGTCTATTTCTCCTGATCTAAGCTAGTATTATACTTGGCTATCTGCTCATTTTCATTAATCAATAAAGCTAGTCTCTCTGCATAATCAACACATTTATTGCTAGCATCTACAATTAATGAAAGAGGAAGTTGCACCTTTTTAGCTTTCGAGTTCAAGTCTGCCATGTAAGCAATGACCTCCTTAGTTGACATTCCTATAGTAGATGTTGTCAGATCCCACACCTGTGTAGACAACTCCTTTCCTTATTCTTCTTTTGGCTCATGAACTGTTTTAGATTTCTCAGTACCGCACTCAATTTTTGTTTCCTTTAACTGTCCCTTTTACCTTTTCCTCACTAACTTTTGACTTCACATCATTCATTTCTTCAACAATCTCTGCCATCAAATTAAGCTTGATTGCTAGTACCATATGCACCATATAACACATGACTCCAATCATAAGTACCATCGGGCTTGGCTCCCATTAACGCCTTTGAGTTGTTGTTGCTTTGAGAAGGCGCTACTGAGGAGCTTTTCCTAACAACATTTCCCTGGTTTTGATTCTTTGATCTTGAGCATTCTCTAGCAAAGTGCCCAAATTTGTTGTAGTTGTAACACTTAACTTTGGACTTATCAAAACATGCTCTGCCACCAACTAGCTTTCTCCTGGTTCGGTCCATAAACCGCTTTGCTCTCCTATAGATCATGGCAAGATTCCACTGAAGATCCATTTCCTCCAAGTCATCCGGATCAATTTGATCATAATCTTCATCAAACATAGCTGGATCATTAATCTTCCCCTGAATGTAGTTCTTATATGATGCAATGAAAGAAGATAATACTGCAAGTTGTTGCTCAGCTGATTGAACAATCATGGGCATAGACTTGCAGGACTTGTGGTTAAACCTTGAATTTTTGAAAATTCTTGGTTGATTATTTGAGTTATAAAAACTCCTATAAGGCTATAATCATCTCTCTGAAAGTTTACTTGTTGATTTTTAAAATTTCTTTTATGAAAAAAATTTAGATAACCATATTGATTTTGATTGTGGAACCTATTTGATTGACCATTGTAATAATTATTTCTTGGGGGTTGATTTCTTGGTCTATCAAATTGTCCCGAACATGAAGTCTCGGGATGAAATTTTGATTGATTTTGTTTAGAACATGGTACTTATTTTTACCCTTATCTACCCTATTCACATCCTTTGCAACTCTCTCATGTTGCTTTTGAACAGACTTCGGATGCGACTTACTCTCACCAGACTTTTCTATTATCTTAAATAGCCAACAACTAGCCACATGCCCTCTTATTAGATAGTTAAAGCAAGATCTTTTCTTTAGCTTTGATTGAGGTATAGATTGTAAAGACGATGATCTTGAGTCACAAACCGCATTTGAAACTACTTCAGTAAAAACAGATTTAATTTTTCCCAGAGCAATACATGACATTGGGAATTCACTATCAGAAAATATCTTGTCATTATCCTTAAGCTTATATAAATTTTTAACAGTAGTTTTCTGATTTGATTTCCTAACATTATCTAGGTTTATACTTTTCTTAATTTCTACAACCTCATCCATTTTTTCATGACTGCTCTTAGATCCAACAGATTCTTTTTCAGCATAAATAGGACTCTTAGGGAATTGATTTCTTGTAAGTCGACTACAGGTGGTTTACCATTTACCGCATCAGTTAACTCTTGTTGAGAAGGCAAGAATGAATAGTTCTCATTAAAGGGAGGAGGGACATCATTGTAACATATCCCTGTTGAGTCATTATTATCCTTTTGGGAGTCTAACATTACATTATAAAGGTACTTGGTACTACGACACTGTTCGTATTCTGATATTAGCGAAGATGGGTATCCAACGAAGATGCTTGTTCGCAAAGATGTTGGTTAGAGAAGATACTGGAATAGCGACGATGCCTAACATCGAAGATGGATGTTTAGCGAAGATGCTAGGTATCTTTGCTAAAACCTTAACTTCGCTTATGTGTATCTTTGCTAAGCGATCTGAGACGAACCCTAGAATCGAAAAACAACTGAAACAACTCACAAACACAAGGAACTTGCAAAAATCGATTAGGAATGATGGAATATGGTTGACTATGGTCGAAAACTGAAGATTAAAACGTAAAACAAGTTCAATCGATTCGATTATGCAAAAACTAATCTTGAACTGTACAATCTTTTGAGCCGAATGCTCTGTTACCAATTGTAGGTCCTTAGAATGGAACGATTATAAGATTGATTAGATCTATCAAGGTGCAGAATCCCTTACAGATGTTTATGCAAAAACGATTATCAAACAATCAAGATCAAACACGAGAGATTACTTATAAACACGTCTTCTATTGATTATAAACGGATTACAATCAACTCAAGACAACACACACATGAACTAGGAGGCTGCAAAATCTCTAAAATGACTAACCAATTTGACGAACAACCTAAACCCTAAACCCATATATATAACATAATAAGTTCATCGGGCTTAGGGCTTGGGCTTATAGCGAAGGTGGATGTATCTTCACTATCTAGCCAATGTCTACAAATATTGCCTACCACCATGTTCGCTAAATACAATACAGACGATTACACATTACACAAAACACCTATCTACTAAGCTATTCTATCTAATAAGCTATTGTCACACAAAAATGCACCAACACTCATGCACGCTCATGGGCATTGATTGGTTCTAGTCAGCAACGTTTTCTTCTCTTGGAGTCCGAAAACCTTACATGTGGAAGATAACATTGCCTTTTGCCTTTGTATTGTTGTCTCCTTACACTTCACAATATTACTTTTTCATTCATGTCTTTGTTTCCGAACAATAATTTTGTCCTATGTGAGGACGTAGATGTGCATTTTACTTTGTTTTAAACTTGGTTTTACTCTTTTTTTTTATTTTTTTTATTTTTTTTTTGCTTTTAAGCTTCACAAAGGATTTAGGCATGTTTTGCTATGATAAATACAAGATTTTCCTAAGATTGGGTGACAAAAACACATGTAAAACATGTGTAAAACAATCGTACATCACCCCACAACTTGTGTTTGATGATGTCAAATTTTGACATCGTTTCCAGGCGATGCATTCACTTTTCCGTTGAATAGTAAACAATCTATAAAGTATCTGTACTTTTCACAACGTACGGATGCTGTTTGAAGACCGAGGCTATTTTTTATTCAGAAATGCACATTCGCATATATTAGCTAGCATACATCAGAAAATCTGACGAAACTGATGAGTACGTACGGTTTGGTAAAACTATGACCTTGCAATGTTTAAGATATTTTTTAATGTATGTTATCAAACTATACATGAGAAAGCTTAATGAAATAGTCATCCAACGGTTGTTACATGGCTTTTCATGAATGCTTGGTAGTATTGACTGTATGCATTGAAGATGGAAAAATTGCCAAGGTGATCACAGATGTCCTACCTTAATGCTTAAGTGCATCATGTGACCTTTGGATTTGACTTTGTATTTTGAGTTGCGGTTTCAAACAATGACATCAACTTCTTAAATTAGTCACCGACATTCAACAACATCCTAGATGGCGGTGCAGGCGGTGCAGGCCTTGCATATTTACAGTGAACGGGATAGAATACAACAATGATATTATCTTTGTGATGGAATTTACCCTGAATGGACCATTCTTGTCAGAAGCTTCATGGATCCACAAGGCAATAAAATGAAATTATTCAAAAAATACATGAATCTGCAAGAAACTATGTGGAAAGGGCGCTCGGTATTCTCCAGGCTTGGTGGCACGTTATACAAGGTCCAACAAGGATTTGGAAAGCAATAGTTACAACCGATATAATGTACGCATGCATAATGCTACACGTCTACACAACATGATCGTTGAAGATGAAAGTTTGCCGTATCTAACTAGGATAATGATGGGGATGAGGATGTGCCACCACCATTAGATAGACCGATAGACATTTTTTTAGCGTCTGCAACGGATTAGAGACTTACATAACACGGATGCTCATCACACCCTTCAACACAATTTGATCGAGCTCATTGGGGCAATAGGGAGATGAGGGAAGAAGAAAACGAAGAGTAGTTGTAGTTTATTATGTAGTTTGCTTAAGGTTGTGTTTTTATTTAATTTTTATTTTGTATTTTTAGGTTTTATGTGTGTCTTCTTTTTTTAAATTAGTGTAAGTGAGCTTTTCTAATTAAATGTTATTAGTATATTTTTCAACATTTTTTTATATTAATAAAAAGTAAATAATAATAAGATTTATTAAAAAGTTAAAAATAGCGGCTAGATTTCACTTTCTCCGTTAAATATTTGTGATCTACATGCTCATGCATATAATATACAAAAAGCACCCGCTCAATTCTTTAAATACATACATATTAAAAACTCCACAGGAAGGATGGATCCTCTGAGTAAACCCCCCCATCATAAACCTGCTCTTCCCTGTAATCAACGGTTAATGGCGGCTGAAGCGGCATGAAATAGTCATCAAACCCTGGAAATATCCCATAATCCTGGATGTTGTTTGTATGATCACCAGCAATATCCATGGAGGTGGAAGTCACGTGAGATATTTGAGGATCTTGATGCAACTCATGTGATGATGATGATGAGGGGCTAGTGTAAGAATTCGCGAAGCTAGCCGCGACTGCTTGTATCTGGGAAGGGTGAAGGTCTGTGCCCCCTGGAATGTTTGGAGGCTCATGCGGGAAGTTGAAGTTTGCGTTGTTTCCTCGTAGACAAAAGAGGGCCGCATCGAAAGCACGCGCAGCCTTTTCGGGTGAGTCGTAGGAGCCTAACCAGATTCTTTCACGGCTGTTGGGAAGCCTGATCTCGGACACCCATTTCCCCCACTTCCTCTTGCGAACACCTCTGTAGTTTGCGGAGTCATTGCTCCGGCGGTTTCTTTCGCTTTCGCAGGCAGCAACAGTACTCTCCATAATAGATAAGCCAGGTGACTGTGTGTTTGTTTTGTTTTGACTTGGATCCAGAATTTATAGGTTCCTCAGCAGAATAGAAAGGTCAACGGGGCCGTGTTGATTTTCAACTCGAAAATGTACGAAACGCCAGATGGCACCAACACATTGAATATGTGTTTAGGGTTACGCGGTCCCTATATCGCTATTATTAATAGACAAGAAAGGAACGTTTGTTTTGTTTCTATTCAATCCATTTCAGACTTCAACATCCAATTCCCAATACATTCCTAACCACAAACACCCAAAATTACATGATGCATGCATGTATCTTCTTTATACATAACTCAGATCAATGTAAATTATCATGAAAGAAATAACACACAATTAATTAAGTCACTTGCTTAGGCACAAGCTAGACATACATTAAAATTTGTTTGCTTCCTCAATGTTTAGTATTCTTAGTTTTTGAACAGCAACTTCAAGACCCCTTTTAACTCTACTTCTAATTTCTAAACTATACGTTTTTTTAACAAGAAACACACTTGCATGCCTCACTCTTACCAAACTCTTGGGTACCACTAGCCAATGTTTAGTATCTTTTGCTAAATGTTAAGTTAATCCCACAAGAAGTGAATCTACATATAGTTTATAATAGATAATAATAGATTGACATACCTTTAGTATGATTTAAATTGTAATTATTGTGATTATCCATTACCATAGATAGGAGATAACATTGCATTATTTATACCGTCAAAGTCAATGAAAAGATTATGGTTTGAATTCCTTTATGGTATCAAGAGACCAGGGATCTCTACCCTAATCGTCGTACCTTTATCACCTCCTTCTGCTGCCGTCGACTATCTTCCCTTGGTCGGCCGGCACTCCTTCATCCTTCATCTCCGATTAACTACTCTCCCTTCACCATGACAACAAACCAACTCCCTCCACAACCCATCAACATTGAGTCGAAACTTCACCCGGCAACCACCGTCTCCAATATTAAAAATTTCATCCCAATACAGCTCCTGGGCCACTCTTTTCACTATCCACTGCAAGGCATACATGGTTCACGATCATCTATGTCCTCACCCTCAAACAACAAAAACCGAATCCTCCTCCACCTCTAAAGCCGCAGATTATTAGGAACGACTTGACGACATTGTTTTACAATGGATATATAGCACCGTTTCTAATGATTTGCTTCACACAGTTATCAATAAATCATCCACGGCGTATGAAGCATGGAAAGCCATCAAAGATTTATTTCAAGACAATAAAAGTGTCTGAGCCATATACCTCATGAACAAGTTTTCCAACACCCGTCTTGACTTCTTCTCAAGTGTCTCTGCTTACTGTCAGGAATTGAAGATGTTGGCCGATCAGTTGGCGAATGTTGATGCACCAGTTGATAATGATTGCCTTGTCCTCCAACTCATTGCGGGCCTAAACGAACAGTATGAAGGTATTGCTACTCTCCTCGCCCAACAAGAACCACTACCCTCTTTTTATAAAGCCCGCTCCAAAATAATCCAGGTTGAAACCCGTAAAGCCGAACAAGCCCTCCTCGCCTCCAAAACAGCCTCAACCGCTTTAACCGCCTCCACTCAACGTCCCACCAACCTAGACCAGTCCCGTTATGACAACCAAGCTTATGGTCGCGGTCATGGGCGGACCGGTCGACGTGGTTGTGGTCGCTCTATCTTCGGCATTGGCAGGTACCCTTCACAGCATTACTGGCCACCTTCAAACTACCCTTGGTCTCAATAGTGGGCTGCTCCACCTTTCCCCTACCAACAAACCCAACAGCCTTCGTGGTCTCCTCAGCCCAAAACCACAACAGGCCCACACAGCATATAGCCCAACTGACATAGAGCAGGCCCTTTACACCATGTCCCTGCAATAACCAGATCCGACACAGTACATGGACACAGGGGCATCATCTACCATGTCTCATGAGCAAGGTGACTTTCATACCTTTTCTAATTCTTGCTTGTCTCGTAATGTTATTGTAGGTAATGGCGACACTATTCCGGTACTTAGTCAAGGCACTAAATACCTACCTAAACCATTATCACCATTTGTCCTTAAAAATGTTTTATGCTCGCCTAGACTTGTCAAAAGCTTAATTTCTGTTCGTAGATTTACCACGGACAATTCCATTTCTGTCGAATTTGACCCGTTTAGTTTTCTTGTGAAGGATTACAAGACCAAGGCACCACTCATGAGATGCAATAAAAGTCTGGCATCACCGTCTTGGCCATCCAAGACGTGCGTCTTTGAATAAATTAAGAACTTCTAATGTTTTAGACTTTGATTTACTTTCGAATAATATTTGTCAGTCTTGTATTTTTAGTAAAAGTATACCTTTGCCTTTCTTTGCTTCAAATAATTGCACATTACAACCATTTGATATTATTCATGGTGACGTGTGGACATCACCTATAATAAGTTCTGTTGGCCATAAATACTATGTTTTATTCCTTGATGACGATTCTAATTTTTTATGGACCTACCCACTTGCACAAAAATCCCAAGTTTTCCCATCCTTCACCCACTTCGCCACTACCATCAAAACCCAATTTCAACGAACCATCAAAACCTTTCAGTGTGATAACGGACGCGAGTACGTTAACACCTCCTTCCAAAACTTTTTCACCACCAACAACATCCTATACCGTCTATCTTGCCCTTACACATCCTCACAAAACGGTAAGGCCGAGCGCAAAATTAGAACCATCAATAACATGCTTAGAACTTTAATGGCCCATGCCTCCCTACCCACTTACCTTTGGCACTTTTCCCTGTGAAACTATGTGAAAACTGTATGTGATTACGTGAACTTAAACCGAATACGTTAATAAAAATCATATTAGGTGGACCATTAGGATGGTTAGGGTCTTAACACATGGGTTTACACTTGTTATGGTCCAAAATAGCGAAAACATCAAAGAAAACAGGCTGTACAATGAAGCAGGCCACCCAGAGCGGGCCGGGAGGAGTGAGCGGCCGCGCACTCTCTCCGAGAGGCCGCGCGCAGCATTCTGACGCAACTAAACCGACTTAAAACCCTATTTAAACAATCGTAAGCCTCATACAACCCCTAAACTCAAACCCTAATCGCCCCTACTTCCCAATTATGAAATATTAACCCCTAAACACCTGCTAAGGCGCAAGAACATCGATCGGGAAGCTTCAAGAGCATTCAGTTGATTGTTTCGAAGAGCTTGCGGTATAATCTTTAATCTATTGTGTTTTAATCTTCTTTAATATGTTATAAAACCTTATAACTAAGTTTGTACAGGTCTGAAACCTTTTTAAAAAGATTAAAACTTGAGGTTTATGAAGATTGAATAGGTTAAACATGATCCTATGCAATTAGTAATATGATAGGTTGCTTGTTGCGCAAGTTTGTGATGTTTTGATCTTTAGGGTTTATAATTTTGCATGTGTTATGATAGGTTCTGATCATGCTAGGTCTTATGAATGTTTTGTGATGATTATTGATTGTTGTTGATCGATTATACGCACACGTGAGTCATTTAAATAAGAGTTTATGCATGATTAAAATCTGGACAGAATATTTAGGTCAACTCGTAGGGTCTGTTACATGGCTTAAACATGATGGTTTTGATGATTTCTTTGCATTATTGTATTATATCTGGTCTTAGCTTTTCATAATGGGTAAAATCGATTGATTTGGACGTCGTTTGAATAGTTTTTGGAATTTTCTTTGATTAAAGGTCATATCAGATTTTCGGATTAACGAACTGAGTCAACTTTAAACAATCATAACTCGAGTTTTACAAGGAATTAAGTTATGAAATTTGGACAGAAGGATAAAATTGGAATAAACTGGCTATTCCAAGTGGATTCATCCCGTTTGGATGAATACACGATTTTTGGAAATTTTTATACTAAACTGATCTGTTGTGTCTATTTTCTGGACATAGCTGTGTTGCGTGATTTTACATAATTTTTGTACAAGGTTTTATCACAAACTAAAAATATATATTTGTCCAGTAGATCCCCTAGAATATTTCATAAAATCTTGGGAGTCTAACTCACTGGATAAGTATTTTTAATAAATTAGTTTTCATGGCGCATAATCTGTCCTAAAAACGCAGGTTGTGTATTTCGTGTTTATGTGACTATTTGGAGTCTTATGTGGTATGTAATTGACATGAACTTGAATGGACACTTATATGAGATGCATATGAAGTGTAAAACTGATGATAACCAATATATTCACCAACGGGTCTGTAGGGTTTACTTATGCATGTAGAATCGCTAGGTGTCACTTACACGGTTTTGAACATTTAAACATCTTGGACAAACGGGTTATATGGTGTAATGATATTACACATATACTCACTTAGTGACACATGTAATAGGGAGTCGGTAGCACACCCTACTTTGGAATTTGGATTTACTTGCTTGCATACTAAGGTGAGTTTCACTACTCTTTTCTCAAAAGCATGCGTCTCGGGGAGACAACTTACTTATCTTTTTCTAGTCCGGTTTGGGACTACTACACATCGCGGGTTTTGGAATACTATGACTCCTTGTGTGGGTTAGGTATTGCTAGTTTCACACTCTGTGTCCTTGATGAACTAAGCTGCACTCTATCACGGAAGTCCTTCACTATTTACCGAATGAGTTGCCGGGTGGCAAGCGGGTTACTAGTTGATAGCGCTATTAGGTTTGACAAACCTCACACCGTGCTGGGAGCCAGGCGTGAACTACAACCTTAGATTTTATCATTGTTGATAGGCAATGATGGGAGGCAAAAACTAGCTCACGGGGCGAGTGCAATGTTTGAGTAGCAATTCGGTATATCACTGTTTAGTTATCATGAATGGGTTAGCTACCCTTGGCATGTGAAATAGCGGTTACAAGGTCTTGGAGGCCTACGCTTTTACTTGTTGTTATGTGGTCTTGGAGACCTACGCTCTTACTTTCGGGTTTGGGAAACCTACACTTTTACTTACCTTACTTTGTGAACTCGCCAACTTTATGTTGACACACGCTAGCATGCTTTTTCAGGTCTCTAGGTTCGGATCACGATAGGACATGCATCATTGTGTCATGGGTTGTGAACATTACTTAAATTATACTTTGCTTTACATTTAACGGTTTTATTTTGGGCGCGTTGTTTTGCGCATGAACTTAAACGGTTACGTTTGATTTACGCTTCCGCAACTTAACTAAACTTTTTGGTAAACGCTAAACTTGATTTTCAATAACGAACTAAATGGTTTGGGCATTTAGAGTCGTTCTTATGACTTATGGCTATGAGATCCTGGTATGTCACGCACCTCGCGGTATAAACCCCGTAGTGGAAATTTGAGGGTGTGACATTTATATATGTCCACACCCACCTATAATCATCTTCGGGTCTTCGGATGCTTTTGCTACCCCCTCACCTCTTCCAAAAAAATCCACAAACTCGAACACCGCTCACAACCTTGTGTTTTCCTCGGTTACCCTTCTAACCACCGAGGATACCGGTGTTTTGACCTATCATCTAAACAAATATTTATCTCTCGTCACGTCGCTTTTGACGAGACAACCTTCCCTTTCGCCCAAATCATTGGTCCCACACCAACTTACGACTTCCTAAATGACCAATTCCCACATCACCTATGGCCCCACCTCTCCAAAATATCGAGTCCGACCATTGCCGTCCCCAACACACCCGGCCCCAATAACAGCTCAATTCCCTCATCCACTCACACCGGCCCATAACTTCACACACCAAACACTCCCACCCCCAACTGGCCCAATGCCCGCCTCTAGCTCCAGCCCAAACCCCACCAGTCATCCGTCCACTACCCAACATCCCGTCACCAACTCGCAACCCATCCATCCTAATACAAACACCTCAACACTACCTGAAACATCCACTGTCCAACCCCACATCCCGTCGGCCTCATCCGAACAGCCCATAACTCGCACCATACACACTCATTCCATGAGCGGGATCTTTAAGCCCAAACACCCCTTCAATCTCATCTCAACCACAATACCCACTGTCCTTCCCATACCCAAAAACCCATCTGATGCCTTGACCATTCCGGAATGGCGCTCAGCCATGTCTACGGAGTACAATGCACTAATTAGGAACGGTACATGGGAGTTAGTTCCTTGTGAATCGCATATGAATATTATTCGTTCCATGTGATTATTTAAACACAAGTACAGGTCAGACGGGACACTTGAGAGGTACAAAGCTCGGCTAGTGTGTGATGGTCGCTCACAGTAGGTGGGCATTGACTGCGGTGAGACTTTTAGCCCGGTAGTAAAAACTGGCCACCATTCGTACTGTTCTCTCTCTTGCATTATCTAAGGATTGAGCAGTTCATCAGTTGGACGTTACAAATGCGTTTTTGCATGACAACTTAAATGAGACCGTTTACATGCATCAACCAATGGGGTTTCGGGACAGAAATTTTTCAGACCACGTGTGCCTTCTGCGCAAGTCACTATACGGGCTTAAGCAGGTTCCTCGTGCATGGTATCAACGTTTTACTGATTACGTTCTTACCTTGGGTTTTCTTCATAGTTGTTGTGATGCGTCCCTCTTTACTTTCCATCAGGGTCATGATACGGCCTACTTATTGCTTTATGTGGATGACATTCTTCTGATCACATCTTCTGACCGTCTTCATCAAGACCTCATGGCGAACCTTGCTACTAAATTCGCCATGAAGGATCTCGGCCCTCTAAGTTATTTTTTGGGCATCTCCGTTTCTAGATCTAATAACACCATGTTTCTATCACAATAGTCTTATGCGACAGATATCATCTCTCGTGCCAGAATGCAATCCTGTAACCCTGTAGCCACACCCATTGATACAAATGCTAAGCTCGGTACTGCTCAAGGCGACTTGTTTCATAATCCTACTTTATACCGCATCCCAGCCGGGGCTTTACAGTTCTCACTTTCACTCGACCTGACATCACCTACGCTGTTCAACAGGTCTGCATGCACACGCACGCCCCAGGCATAACTCACTGGAATGTTCTGAAGCGGATTATCGGGTATATACAGGGTACGGTGTCTTACGGTCTATATTTGGGTCCTTCGGCTGCTTCTTCTTTGGTTGCATACACGAACGCTGATTAGGCAAGATATCCGGATACGAGACGCTCCACCAGCGGCTACTGCATTTATTTTGGTGATAATCTGATTTCGTGGTCTTCCAAGCGTCAACCCACTGTCTCTCGTTCAAGTGCGGAGGCAGAATACCGAGTTGTGGCTAATTTCGTTGTTGAGATCTGCTGGTTACGCAATCTACTGCTTGAGCTATCGGTCCATTTCTCTCGTGCTACCATGGTTTATAGTGACAACGTCAGTGCCATCTACCTCTCAAGAAACCCGGTACAACATCAACGCACGAAACATATTGAACTGGATATTCACTTTGTTCGAGAGCAGGTTCAACGCGGACATGTGCGCATTTTACATGTACCGTCCAGGTATCAAATCGCGGATATTTTTACAAAGGGATTGCCACGTTTACTATTTGAAGATTTCAGATCCAGTCTCAGCATCCGGTCACCTCCTGCTTCGACTGCGGGGGGTGTAATAGATAATAAATTGACATATCTTTAGTATGATTTAAATTGTAATTATTGTGATTATCCATTACCATAGATATGAGATAATATTGTATAATTTATACCGTCAAAGTCAATGAGAAGATTACGGTTTGAATTCCTTTAATTTATTAATAATGGAAAAGATTATTCTTGATTAAAAAAATTAAACTGAAATCATTCATTTGTATTATCATAAGACCATCTCCAACGCATTGCCGCCCATCGCAACCCAGCCCGGTGCCACCTCACGTTGCCCGTTTGTCCTCCTCTTCCTCTGCAATAGTCGCCCTAGCTCATGGCCCACCTTCCCTTTCACAAGCCCCGTCTCTCTCCTCTACGGGCAGGCCCTTGATAACGGGCGGCTCCTCTCCCTCTCTCTTTCACCTCATCGTCCACGTCAGAAAAGATTTTTACGGACGGTCGTTTTAAGGAGGGTTGGAGATGTTCTAACAAAAACCATCTTGTCTTTTCTTGCAATCGGTAAAAAGTGCAAAAATTTTTTGAAAGGTGGGCTAGGACCATTCTTTGAATTAAGGTGGCCCCATTTGTTTATTTTTGTCCCCCTTTTATCCCCTTCTATTTATTTAGTCACTCTCAAAGTCCCACGACATTTAAGTCAACCCTTTTATATGGTGATTTAATCATGCAAAATGTATTCTCTTATTTTATAATATGAATCTAGAATATGTACAATAGAAAGCCACATATATATGTTGAATATAAATAGAACTTTCATTCAAATCCATCTATATTGACTTATGGAGTATTGAAATTATACTAAACTTCTAGTATTTTATATCCTATTAACTTCAAAAGTATTATTGTGATGCATAGTAACAAATTATTGTTGAAGCGACGATCGGCTAGACTTGGCAACTGACATATAATATCGCATAAAATAGAATTTACAAACTAAATTAGTTTACTTTATATTTATAATATATATTTATTAATATCACTATAACCTTGTTATACCTACATGCCTGTCTATTATCGACTATTGTCCATCTCTGACTAGTACACAGGGCCGGCCTGAGCATCATGGCCGGGTGGTCACCAGCTCAGGGCCCGACCCTCAAGCGGGCCTGAACGTTTTTAAAAAATATACAAATATATATATATTAAATTCTATATTTAGGATATATATATTTGTTTTTCATGCATTAAAGTCTTGTTAATGGAGTTTAAAAAACCATATTAATTTAATGTAGAGGTCTCAAGTTTAATCATTGCCTCTAGCACCATATTCATTATTTTTTAATTCATTCTTCTTTACAAAATTTTGGGCCCAATTCTTTTTTTCGCCCGAGGCCCAAATTTTTTTAGTGTTCTCGGAGACAGCCCTGCTAGTACACCACAGTCTCAACACAATCGGTTGAAAACCACACCACACCTAATGTCGAGCCGGTAAACGGCATTATTGTTGTCCTAGGGTAAGCTAAAAAGATCCACAAAAGGGTATTATGGTAACTGGGTTGCAACTTCCAACTAGGGATGAGCACATAGCGTCAAATACCGATCCCGATCCCGATCCCGTACCGAACCGATACCGAACCGAGGGTGTTCGGTATCGGTACCCATATTTAGAGGTTTTCGGTTTCGGTATTATCGGTATCGGTACGGGATCGGTATTTTAAGGTTAAATACCGGTACCGTACCGAACCGATACCGTACCGCATGCTTTCGGTATCGGTATTGAGTTTTAAGAGTTTTCGGGATCAACCGATACCGTCCCAAGCTCATCCCTACTTCCAACCACGTACGTCTGAAATACATGTGATCTAACGAGAATCAATTGATTTAATTTCCATTCAAGGCCATATTGCCATTCAAGTCAAATTCAACTTATTGTTTTTCTTTGCATCCGTGTTTCTTTTATGTTGTTTGCTTCTAGTAATTAGGTTGGTGGAGTTATGGGAGTATTCTTTAGAAACATTTGGTAGAAAGCAAAAACAAAAACAAGGTGATTTTTGTGAACGCCATCCTTTAGGTTAATTTATTTACTAACTTAAAACCTAATGAAATCGTATACTTAAGGGTCTGTTTGGTATGGGTAATGGAATAGATGAGGGAATGGAATGAATGAGGTAATGAAATGGATCATTACCATTCCATGTCTTGTTTGGCTGTCATGTGGGAATGAAACAAAACATTACTTTGTGTTGTTGGATAGGCAGGAAAAGACGAAGGAATAAAATCGGTGGTGAGTGGCTGTGGTAGGTGGTGGTCAGTTGCCGTGATGGTGGGTGGTGATATGTGGCGGTAGCGGTGGTGGTGGGTGGCGGCGGCGGTGGTGGTGGTGGCGTAGGGTGGTGTTGGATGGTGGCAGTGGTGGGTAAGTGAAGGTAATGGGTGAGGTGGTTAGTGCGGCGACGACGGTGGTGGGTGGTGGCGGCAACGGTGGTGAGTGGTGGTAGCAGCGGTGGTAGGTGGTGACGGCAGTGGTAGGTGGTGATGGTGGTGGGCAACGTTGGGTGGTGTTGGATCGTGACGGCGGTGGTGGCGTAGGGTGGTGTTGGATCGTGACGGCGGTGGGTAAGTGAAGGTAGTGGGTGGGGTGGTTGGTGCGGCGACGACGGTGGTGGGTGGAGGCGGCAACGGTGGTGGGTGGTGACGGTGGTGGATTACGGTGTTGTTAGTAAAAGATGAATGAGGGATAGAATGAAAAAAAAACATGGGGGTGGATGGAATGGTTTTGAGGGAATGAAATGCCTTATGGAATGAGTGATTCCATTCCTTTAACCAACCAAACACACTAATTTTCATTACCTCGTAATGGTCCATTCCATTCCCCCTTCTATTCCATCATACCAAACGCTACCTAGGGGCTTGCTTGGTATGAGGTAATGGAATGGATGAGTGAATGGAATGTACGAAGCAATGGAATGGACAAGTTTTTGTTGTTTAATAGCTAGGCAGTAAATGATGAAAGAATAAAATCGGTGGTGGGTGGTGATATGTGACGCTGGATGGCGGCGATGGTGGGTGGTTGACGGTGGTGGGTAATGGCGGTGGTGAGTGTTAGTAGTGGGTGGTTGTTATTGGCAGTGATGGTGGTGGTGGTAGTGATATATGGCAGTGATGGTGGGTAGAGGCAACGATGGTGGGTGAAGGTGGAAAGGATGGCAGGTGGCGGGGCGACGATGGTTGGTGGGTGACGGTGGTAGGTAGTTGCAGCATTGAGTGGTGCTCGATGGTGGGTGACGGTGGTGGGTGGCCGTGGATGGCGGCAATGATGGGTGGGTGAAGGTAATGGGTCGCGGTGGTGGGTGGTGATGATAGTGGTGGATTGTGGTGGTGTGTGGTGGCCCCATTGGTGAGTGGTGGCGGCAGTGGTTGTGACAATGGTGGTGGGTTGTGATTGGTTATGATGTTGTTAATGAATGGTGAAAGATGGAATGGAATAGAAAAAAAAAACAAAGGGGGTGAATGTAATAGTTTTGAGGAATTCAATGTCTTGTGAAATGGGTGATTCTTTTTCATTGACCAACCAAACACACTATTTTTCATTAACTCGTAATTGTCCATTTCATTCCATCTTTTATTCCATCATACCAAACAGTACCTTAATAGTAGTACAAAAAGCAAAGATTTTGTTCCCACGTAAAGCACATCAACAAATAATTTAATTTGAAACTGCACCAAAATTTCATTTATATAAAAAAAATGTACTCCATCTTCTTTCTCCTACCTGTAATTTATAGATTTCATCATCTAAATTAACTTCTATGTTGAAAGGTATGAATCCCTTATCAATTATAATAACCAAAATCGTTTTTATTATTATTTGAATATTTTGCATAAGTGTTTTTGTAGGTCATGCAACCTTTGTAATGTGTTACAAAATCTTGGATTGGGCTGGTTTGAAGGTTTTCTTGCTTTGGATTGGAGCCCGGTTTGCTTTATAAAGAAGCCCATTATTGATCATGGTTTCAGCCGAGGATGGTGTTGGTTTTGCTTGGTCCATTGGCCCAGTTCGTATATTAATCAGTCATTGTGACTGATGATGTGGCAATCCGTGTGCAAAAGCATACCCGTTGAGAGCCATTGGATATGCTCATTGTGAGTCGTTGATCATGGTAAAGAAACACAAGTCTCCTGCTATAAATAGCCTCTTATTTTCTTCCTTTACCACTTTTTTGCCTCTTTGATTATTGTTCAGTGTTCTCTCGTTTCACTCGTTCACATTCACATATTAGGGTTTGTTGTTGTTTGATCATCTTGATCTAACAACCCTGTTTCTTTCTTGTGTATTTTGTGACAGATTATCATAAAGATAATCTTTGAGGATTTGAGAGATTTGTAGTGAGGTTTTCTGTGTAATCTTTTGAGAGATTTTGTACTCAGATTGATTCTATTATAATAAATTTGTGTCAACTGAATCTGTGTCAACTATCTTGACATTCTACTTCTAACAAATTAGAGGTATCAAATCTTTAATCAAATTTTATGTTGGGAGAAGTGGTTTAGAACGCTAGTTGGGTGGAACGGAGATGATAAAGTGTTTAATATGATGGCTTAGATCTAGATTAGAGGGGTTCCGATCAATCTCGGGGATAAACAGATTTTTGATACAATTGCCAAAAACTAGAGTTGTGATTTCACTTTCGATAGCTAAGGTGGAGATTCTCGTGAACTTTGGGTCACAAATAGTGGTAGAGATTATGGTTTCCCGCCATGGGAGGAGTTTCAAAGTATGGATTCAAAGTTGACACAAGTTAGGAAACTAATTTGGTTAATGTTTCAACTTGGGATCGTAATGCGGATACTTATCAAAAGCAAATGCCGTCCAATTTTCCGTGAAGAGGAGGTGCAGAATATGAATGTCGACGGTGGGGAGTTAGACGGTTTCAGATACGTCTCTGGATGCAGCGACCCAGAAACACAAGTCCAAGACAGATCCAACGTTTATTACTGGGCCAAAGACCAGTCTTGAAATGTTGGAGTAGAAATTCGATGGACTCAAGAATTAGTCAACTTAAATTATCATTTAGTATATTTTATTTTTCTAGTTGGTTAGTGGAAGAGTAGCTCCACGTTGCATGCATGTTCTCCACTCTTATCCCCATGTTCTCCAAATAAAGAGCATTTAGTTTAGGATGCATTTGTTATTTAAGTTCTGTACTTTTATTGGAATATTATTGAAGAAAATTGTCCTAATTATTTGTGTTTTCTCATCTTATTTTCTTTGGAGTCTCACCTACTCTACAGGCCTCTACCAATTTGGTGCTTTCATTCCATCCTACCATGCCTCCACGTAAGGAACCCTCTACTACTGATGAATCTCTCCAAACCCTATGTGATCAAATTGCTCAGTTCTCAACCCAAAATGCAACCACCACCGCTCAATTGGAAGCCCGTTCGACCACCCAATTTGAGGCCTTACAAGCTTCAATGAAACAGCAACTCGACACCACAAACCGCTTAACAACCATGCTCTCCAAAGACAAAGAACCTCCTAAAATCCAATTCGGTACAACATCTTCCATCATTAACCACAATGCTCAAACTAACCCGCATCCACCAAAAATTCATCTTTCCATGTTCGACGGTTCTAACTCATTAGACTGGATTTTCCAGGCTAACAACTACTTTCAGTACTACCATGTTCCCGAACCGGACCGCCTTTCCTTGTTAGTTTTTTATTTCACCGGAGCGGCGTTGAGTTGGTACAAATACATGGAAAATAACGGCCTCCTTGGTTCTTGGCAAGAATTTACTAGGGCTCTCGAAATTCATTTCGGCCCTTCCACTTATGAAAATCACCAAGCTGCACTTTTTAAGCTTAAACAAACATCCACGGTCATGGCATACCAAGCCGAATTTGAGAAAATTTGCAACTGTGTTGTTGGATTGCCTAATGAAGCCCTCTTGAATTGCTACCTATCTTGTCTAAAAACTGAGATCCTTGCTGAATTATCCATACTTAAACCAACTTCCCTACACCAAGCATATGGCCTTTCAAAATTAGTTGAAGACAAACTCTCACTTGCCAGCCCCACTGGAAACCCTTCTCAATCAACGCCTGCTAAGATCTCCACCTTGGCGCCCTTATCAACCTTGCAACCGAACACTACTCCAGCCCCGTTACCCTCCACACCCACATTGCCCACTGCCCGTTTAACACCCGAACAACTACAACAGCGCCGAACTGCTAGCCTATATTTTCGTTGTCCTGAGAAATACGTTCCCAGACACCGGTGCAACCCACCTCAGTTTCTGCTTATTGCTGATAATCTGGCAGATGTTCCACCCGTTACTCAACTTCCCATGCTCGAAAATGACACTACGATACCCCGTTTTCTCTGTTTAACCCCCAGCGCTTTTATTTAGTTTTTCTCCAACAACTTCGCTACGCCTCACGGGTTTCATCCATAATCACCCTGTAAGCATTCTGGTTGACTCAGGAAGCACCCACAACCTGATCGAGCCACATGTCGCCGCGCTGTTTCACTTAACCATTCAACCCACTCAACCTTTTCCGGTTCTCATCGGCAACGGTGACCCCCTTTAATGTACAGGTTTTTGCCCTCATGTTCCCATCACCTTGGATCAAACCTTGTTCTTGGTTCCACTATTTATTTTGGCATTCAAAGGTTGTTAGCTCATCTTAGGGTTTGATTGGCTACGTTCATTAGGCCGGATAACCACTAACTTTTTCGTTCCATCCCTTTCGTTTCACTACAACAACAACCTGATCACTCCCACCGGTCATCCATCGTCGATCACAGTTTCATCTGGAGTCACCATTACGGACCTTGACAAGTCCCTACTCAAGGGGTAGCTATTGATATGTCTCTGGATGCAGTGGCCCAGAAATACAAGCTCGAGACAGATCCAACGTTTATTACCGAGCCAAAGACCAGTTCTGAAATGTTGGAGCAGAAATTCGATGGACTCAAGAATTAGTCAACTTAAATTATCATTTAGTATATTTTATTTTTCTAGTTGGTTAGTGGAAGAGTAGCTCCACGTTGCATGCATGTTATCCACTCTTATCCCTATGTTCTCCAAATAAAGACCATTTGTTTAGGATGCATTTGTTATTTAAGTTCTGTATTTTCGTTGGAATATTATTGAAGAAAATTGTCCCAATTATTTGAGTTTTCTCATCTTATTTTCTTTGGAGTCCTGCCTACTCTACAGGCCTCTACCAGTTTCCCGAAGTTTGAGTCGGAGACCAGAATATGGATGTCATTGGAAAATGTATTGAATTTGGAAAAGGGCATATATTGTGGAATAGAATAATGTGCATACCGTGATTGCCGTGAATTTTAATGTAGTCAATGTTTTGGATGGTAACATTAAGGATTTCTTGGAGGATTCATGAAGGAATGAATTGGCTAATTCAAGAGGGTGTTTGGGATTGCTTATTTAACTATAAAAGTGCTTTTGTCAAAAATGCTTATCGATTATGGCTATTTGAAAAAGAGTTTTTTAAGAAAATTGTTTGGATTAGCTTTTGTGATGAGAAAAATTCAATAAGTCAATAAGTTGTTTTTAGAAAGTGTTTGGTCTAGCTTATTAGTGTAAAATGACCAAAAGCCAGGATTTCTGACTTCTTGAAAACAGCTTTCCACCCTTATTGAAAAGCCAAAACCAAAAGTGCTTTTGTTTTACACAAACAGCTTATTGACTTATTGGCGTCTTGGATAAGTCGATAAGGAGTTTTGAAACTCAATCCCAAACTCCCACTAAGTTCTTCCTTTAATAATTCTGATTCAAATTAAATTGGTGGGAAATATGAGGTAAATGACAATATGCCTTTTTTAATTAGGAAGCCTATTTTATGGGCCCAACTTTAAAGAAAAGAAAAGTGGGCTAGGAAGAGGCCTGGAGGAGTTTTCAAATAGGCCTAATAATTTTCAAAACTTAAGGATAGACCCAGTTCCAAACCTAAATGTTGGTCTAATTGGGGATATTGTTTCTTTGAAGCATGCTAGAACGGTATTCTGAATCCACCATCAAAGTCGGGTGTTGGAGAAACGGTGTTTGAGTTGTATGGCTCGTGCACTTTTGTTATCCTGAAGTAGGTCTTTAAGGGTGGTTTAGGCTTCGTGAGCGGTGGTGTTCGGGACAATAATGGTGTGGACAAGATCCACGGAAATAGTGTGGTATATCCATTGTCGAACAATGGCGTTTAGGCGATTCCAAAGATCGGCAGGTTGCGTGGATGCGGGTGTTGCGTGTGTAGCGAGTGGTATAGGTGTAGCGGGTTATTTGTCTTTGTTGGTGGTGGAGTCGGATGTCGCGGGTGTTGCTGGTGGTGTTGTAGCTGGTTGTTGATGGGGAAGAAGGTGGTCATAGACCTGGAAGGCCTTACAGTGAAGTTTGAAAAGTTCGGACCATGCTGTGAATTGGGTGGACTCTATTTCAAGTGTAACAGGTATGAAGGTTTTAATGTTGGAGACGGTAACGACTAGATGTATTGTATTGTCCATGGAGAAAATTAGTTAAGGTGTGAAAATAAAGGAGAATATGGAGGTGAAGGGGAGGTCGACGACCAGAAGAAAGGATCGCATGAGGAAAGAGGATGCCTACGGCGGCAAAGGAGAAGTATCTAGGGTTGTTTCTAGTCTCTAGATATTATGACACAATTGGGTTGATGATTCTCCCTCTATTATTCCATTGATATTTATAATGAATACAAATCCTGTAACTTGGGGAACACAATAACTAACAATATACATGGAAACATAATAATGTGATATTATCTCTAAATATACGATGGTTATTATATTTCACGCACGTCGCATTTTAATTTTAATGAAAGAAAAAAAATTGATGCAAAGCTTATTTTTTTAGTTCTCTTTATTTTATTTTTGGAGTGTTCTCCTACTAAAAATGCTAACTCTTTGGATTATTGACCATCTCAAATCAATTTATACTGTTTGGTGCTTTTATCTCGTACTAATCCCTCCATCATTCTAAAAGACCCATATCAGTGGGATTTCAGAGCACAATTGTATTACCATCCCAAAAATAGGCTTTCACGACGCGTGGCTGGTTGACGTTATAGCGCCCACGAAAGTCGGTATCACTTTGAAGACGACAATTATGTACCATGCAATAACAGTATCAACTACGATGGTCGCTAAAACCAACTCCATCTTCACCATCCACATGGCTACAATGTTGCTATCTCAAACCTTACCATCATTGTCACCAAGAATATTGAGGCCTCACCCTCAACCCATGCCGAATTTCGACCCGCGCCAACTCTACTACCTTCACACACCTCAGCTCCATTTGTACACCGACCATGTCACCAAAATCATCTCAAATATCATTTGCATCCCCAATGTCCACATATGTATGCATTTTGTCTCTTCTTAAATGAATCATCTTATCTTAACTTTGTGCTTAACTGAAAAAGGTAGAACCATTAATCAACACTTAGATTGATAAAGTATTTTAACCCAAAATAACCACCACTTCACCATCACCCATGGTCGCCCCTCCACCCTCTTCTTTTCTTTTTCTTTTCGGCCCAAGGACACCAAACCCCACAAGTCATCTCCATTTTCCATGGTCACATTCTTCCTAATCACCCAACACCAAAGCCTAGAGATTTGATTAAACATCACCTTGATTAGTCACCCATCAAGGAAGATTGCGTGATCTAACCATATATGGAATTATTCCTTAAACTTCTTGTATCCATAATGTTGGTTTACCTCAATTCTTAAAGACCTTTTCCTCCCCGTTTGTCCCCATTTTTGGCCTCCACCACCATCATCACCTACATCACTAACCTAGTTGGATATTGTAATTACATCAAATCTAAACCTCAACTTTCATGGATTAATCAAACAAGATTTGTCATCACTTTCTTGGACACACTAAACAATTCATTAGTCATACAAGAGTCAAGTGATTGGTTTACATTGATTAGAATTGCATCAACACTAGTTATGGTTAGATTTAGGAACACACACAAATCCATGAGAGATCACCTTCCAAAATTACACCAAATCTCCCTCCTTTTTGGCTTGTAGACGTCGCCCATCACCACCCCCAACATAATCATTCTCTTTTCTTGATCAAGCTTGATTAATCACCTCACAAGACCTATGTAATGTCATATTATGGAAGATGGTGAAACTTAATCATGTCACTAGTCATATTTTGTAAGATTTAAGATCCAACACAATCCATGAATTGTCACCTTCATTTGATTTGTTTAGTTTGACAGAACCCATGATTTGAAGAGCATAACCTTGATTGACTTAACACCAAAGTAGTATTATTCCCTAATCACACTAACATATGAAACTTGCCTTACCCATTATAGCAGCTACCCTCTTTTCCTTTTTCCTTCTATCTCTCGTCCCTTTCTCCCTCTCGGCCGCTCTCTCTCTCTCTCCCTCTCTCTCTTTCTATCTCGCAACTCTCTCCCACTCCCTCTATAAATAGGAACCAAGAATCACACTTGACAATTGTTTGTTCACCTCACTACTTCACTCTCAAACACACACTCTCTTCTCACATACCTCCTAGTTCCAAGACATTCTTGCAAGACCAGGAGGTATGATCACTCACCCACTTTATTGTTTTTTTTTATTATCATCCAAACACTAGTGTTCACCCAATTTATGAATCATTTTTATCATGTATCACATCCACTAGGACCTAAAAATATGAAAATGTATATGTGAATTGCCTCATAGGGATGTATGCGTGTGTATTATATACGCGCGTGAGGGTGTTGTGTACTATATGTGTATGCGTATATGTTATATATGTGAGTTTATGTGTGGTCGTGTGTGTATAAATATAAAGATAATAGATATGTATGTGTGTATGCTATATATATATATATATGTGTGTGTGTGTGTGTATCTATGTATATGCGCGTGTGTATATATAGTATATATGTATGTTTGTGATGCTTTCATGAACATAAGCATTGATGTGTGTGTATGTACCGAAGTACATACATATATGGGTATGTATGTATGGGCATCGACATCATGGACATGAATGCTTGTGTGTGTGTCGAAACACACACACACACACACACACACATATATATATATAGATATATGCGCACGGGTGTATGTATAGATATAGGTATAGAGGCATGTGTTGATGTACACCTATATGGAGTCACATATGAATTATAAATAAGTATAACACATTTGGTCTTGAGTAATAACACGTGTTTTATAACTAGAAACATATGTTAGAAATCATGGTTTTTGAAAAGAGTCTTCCATATGATAAAACAACTATTTTCGAACAATGTTTGGAAAACATAAAGGTCACCAATAAGACTAAACTAACTTACCAAAAAAGATTGGGTGAACCAAGAATACAATGGATCCTTTTGATAGACCTAAGATGTCCATTTATATTTAGGACGTGTAAGTTGGGCTTTCTAGTTCATCGGATATTTATTCTTGCTAGACTTCGCATGGAATTGAGGTGAGTTTCACGGCCCCTTTTTACTGTTTTATATTTGGGGGAAAGACATGCATTGTTTACTAGTTTTAGAATGAATTCCTAGCAGACTGGTATACATGAGACAATATGTTTAGAGTACTCACTAAGCCCTCGTGTAAATAGTTTAGCGTAACCATTAGCTAAGGATTTAGCCATAAAACACTTGAATAGATCTATTGGGTTGACACCTCCACTCTTGTTTAGTCGCTCTAACCCGGCTACATACGAGAAAAGAGAGCTTGTATTTCTTATATAATGATACATTGCCTTTATTGTGCGATATGCAAGGTACAACACGTCAAGGTTTGGTTATGGACTCATGATCGTTCATTATCATCTTTGCCTTAGCTAGACATTGAGGGGTCATTCATGGATTTCATTGACTTTACGTTTTCAATTATTTTAAAACCTGTGAACTCACCGACTTTATGTTGACAAAGTTTTTATGCATGTTTTTCAAGTAACTAAAACTATGGACGGAACTTGGGGCATATTTGGGCATTCATTCACAACTATCATCTTTTGTGTTTTCGAAACTTAAGAATATGCGGTTGGTTTTAAACAATATTTTGTGATGGTTGTCAACTTTGAACAAATTTGTTATTTTAATATTATGTTATTATGAATGTTTGTTCGAATCTTGAGCTTGAAAACTGTTCGTGTCGCATCCCGTGTTTCCGCCTTACACTACTAAAAAGCTGACCTATTTCCGACCAAGGTTTTAGTCGGAAACTGGTCTATTTTTTATGGTTGTCAACTTTGGCCAAGGTTTTACCGACAACTCATATCATTTTTTTATTTTTGGAGCTTTAAACGCCATTTTTTTTTTCATTCCATCTTTTGTACACCTTAATCATACATTGAATACTTTTATTTTACCACATTATATGTACTATAGACATACATACGTGTGTGTACATTGTTAGGACTCATTGCTTAAAACAAGCTTTTGTTATTCGATAACTCGTTGTATGTGCATTTGTGTATGCATTACGACACATACACATGTACATTACATATATATACTCATGAACAAATCCATTCACAAATGCACGTTAATACAATCCACCTTTATATAACCGAATACCAGTTGACTAAAGGTTTTGGTCGCAAAATGGTCGGTAATTACCGACAATCAATATGATTGTCTAAATATTATATATATATATATATATATATATATATATATATATATATATATATATATATATATATATATATATATATATTCATTAATAGTATAACTTTATATAGAATAAATAAAAATTAAACAAAAATAAGTTTTATGTTTTCCGACTAGTTTTCGACAAACGCTTTGTATATATTAGTTATTCATCATTTTCGACCAAAAATAACTTCTTTTTGTTTTTCTCTTTTTCGGTCGGTAATTACTCAGAAGCTTCCGTTATATTTCCGACGACTTTATTTTTGGTCGGTATTTGGTCGGAAACTTGTCCCTAAAAGCAGAGCTTTTCTTTTGTTGGTTATTGGTCGGAAATTCTAGTCAGAAATTAGTTGTTTTCTAGTAGTGTTAGCGGGGTGTGACAACATCAGCACCAACTCCATCCTTGCCATTGAGTGTAAACAAAATGGTGTTTTAACCTATTGCTATTATACATCAAGAAGCAAAGAATTCTGCTACGATGGAACATCCAAGTGCAAGACTCAGACTCAGAAATGAAGTACTTTTAATAAATGTCTTCACATTGGTTATGATGTATCTACTTTTTATGACCCGAAGTTGTTGATATATTTGGATGCATTTGAACAACATCCTCAGAAACGGGTATCACAACGTGCCTCCCGAAAACGTGAACGGCAACCTCCGTGGCAACTTGTTAAAACTTAAAACTGTCTCGAATGAAATCGAACAATGTGAATGGATACCACCGTGGGTAAAGTGTTATATCCTTGAGGACAACGAAGAATTGAGGGGGGAGAAGTTGACACGATCCGACCACAACCACTACAAGAAAACAGGGTAATAGAGGCGCCATCAATTTCACTGCTATTGGTGTGTACGATAAAACCATTAATGTTAGATTAGATCAACATCATCATCAACATTCCAGATTGATTCTCTTATGTTTGTCTGGATAATGACCTTTACCGATAACATTTGGGATGTTGTCGCTAATAATGTCGCCTCTATTGCTTACATTTCTTGTAGTGGACGAGAACCGTTAACACACACCCCAACTCCAAGTTTGTTTAAGTTAGTGCATGTTTTTAGGATTTCATTTACTTTTCTATGTGGTCATGGTAGAGGTGTTCATATTCGGATCATCCAATCCGAAACTTAAAAAAAATAAAAAGAATAAAAAAAAACATTCTCCTTTATGTCTAAAACGTGAACCTGTTAAAAAAAACAAAAATCAAAATTAGATAAATGAAACTAAAACAAAAAAAATGTAAAAAAACTTACCATTTGGTGGACGGGGGTTGTGGAGGTCGGAGACGAGGTGGACGGGGACTGTTATAGAGAAGAGAAGAGGGAGTGGTTGTTATGGATTAGAGGAGTATGGACTTAGGGTTTAGGAGGATTAGGGATTTAGGATTGTGTATTGTGTTATGTAGTGTATATAATATTATATATTTATACATATTTTTTTAATATTCGGATAATCCGATTATCCAAAAATTTTCAAAATCAGGATCCGGATCCGAATCCGAATCCGAAATTTCGGATTATCCGATGATTTTTGGATATCCGAAAATCGGATTATCCAAAATTTCGGATAATTCAGATTCGGATTTTTTTAAACACCCCTAGTTCATGGTATAGTTGGTAATATAGGTCCACGTTCCCATTTAATTGTACATGATCACCTTTTCTTTAGCAAAAAGCTAATTGTTTGCATATGTATATTTCTTGTACGAAGCACTTTGTTTTTAATGAAAAAAGAAAATTGATGCAAACGGACCAACCTCCTACAATGGGCAAACCTCCTTTTGTTGGTCCGTCCAAAACACATGTCCATCCACATGCATTATGGATGCTCTTAGGAAATGTTTGCCTTAAAAAAGGCTAAATCTTTGAGAGATTGACCATCTTAAATTGGTGTTTATCAAAAACCTTACGAAAATGAAAGAGAAGAAATTCAAAATCGTTGTCATCTAATGATAGGTTTTACAAAGAAAAACCTACAAAACTCCCAAGAACACAAGATAAAGAAAGGATCAAGCACAAAGCTTTTTGCAAATATTTTCTTCTTTTTTTACTCTAAAGATAATGGCCTTTTAAATAGGCTTACAAACTAACTAACACATGAATAGAACATGATATGCAGATGATAAGGGATCATGGGATCATGGGTAAACATGCATAAATGGAAAATAACATTATCTCCTAATAACATGCAAAATAAATGTGGCTAAATAAACGTGGCTTCAATCTTCTACCGGGTCTTCTTGGGTCGAGTCACGGTGGGTCATGGGCATGATGGATCGTATCATCTAACTTATCCTTATTATCTGATACAAATCATCTAAAGAAATGGCAAACCCAGTAGACAAAGACGTTACTTTACGTTTTGTCCTACTTGTGACCCAGCAAGAACCACAATAGGGTATTATGGTAAATAGGCTTGCAACTTGCAACCAAATCCAACACACATGCGATCCAAAGACCATTAGTGGATTTCCATTCAAGGCCACATTCCCATGCATGTTTATTTTCACTTTAATGTTTTTTATTAAAGACGTGAAACGTTAAATTTAAATAAAATATATATATTATCAATAACTATAATAAACCAAAGGGTTTTTTGTGACATGGCATTCAAGGAGACAATCTCCCCCTTGAGTTTGCCATGTGTCATCCTAGGTGGAAGGGGTATATAAGTTATAAAAAAATTAAAAAAAAACATCACACTAAAACCATCACCCCTCTCTCTAAAAAAAAACCCTACCTTTCCATCCCCTCTCTGTATCTCTCACGATCGCCTCTCACTCTCTTCTTCTTCTTTTTTTTTTTTTTTGCAGCAGCCGGACACCACCGGCCTTGGTGGTGCGTGGAAGCCCGATTCGCCTTTGAAGATCACGATAAATCGTTCAGTTTCAACGGTCCCAAAGAGCGAGATAATCCCGAAGTAAAGAGAAAAAGAAGTATAATATTAGGGTAAATTCGCAGCCACCCTTTCTTCTGTAACTTTGGACGCAGAGAGGCGGAGATCATGGCCCTGCAACTGAAGAAAATCGTTCCCCTGCAGCGACGATTATTGTGGATTAATAACCAGTCAAGAGGTATAATCGATTCCTGATTTAAAAGCATTATTCTATTCTGTTGTGTTCTGTTAAGTGTAGTAACCCTAATTGCAGATTACCGTCGACGGCGTTCTGTCCAACAGCACGCGTCGGATGATGACGTGAAGGATCTTTTTGAGGAATGGGCTATTTATTATAACAGAGTTTATAAAACCGTCGAAGAGAAGGAGCTGAGGTTACAGACATGATTGGTTATCTTACTGTTATATTATCATCAGATTTGTAAGATTTATGTTGTTGGTTATGTATGTTGTGTGTTGTTGCAGCTGTTATGACCAAGAATCGTGATAAGGAAGTGGCTATCAATCTTCCAGGAATACAGAATACGCCGCTGATTCAGAGTAGGACAATGATGTTACTTACGCCACCGATGATGCCCAAGGTTAATATTATTTGATTTCTATACCAGATTTCACACATTCACTTCACGACATTCACATTTTATTTTCAATTCTTTCTTATTGTTTATCACATAAGATTGATTTAGATTATTGTTGTCCTTAATCTTTATCCACCTCTAGGTATGTATATATTGCTTTCATTTTGTCTTTTACTTAATGGGTATGTCTTGATTACGTTCTTGATTATTAATTGCATCTTATTTTCCATTTATACAAATGTTTTTTGCAGATTATTGATTTTATTGAATTTAATCAATCAAACAGTGAAAAACAGAGTCTTTATCTACAAGTAAGTATGTATTGCTTTAATTTAGTCTTTTTAATTAATGGTTATGTCTTGATTATGTTCTTGATTGTTAATCCTATCGTGATTAGCACTTATACAAATGGGTATTTGCAGATTTTTTGATTTTCCTTGATTTGTTATTTGAATGTTTTAAGAAGTGGAACGAGCCATTGAGGAATTACGAGCAGAGAATTGAGTAAACCGACAATATCTAACCTTACTTAGATTGGTAAGAATTCAACCGGCATCATCTTTTTTTTTAACCTTACTTAGATTTGTCAACCCCGGGACATAGCTACATAATTTGCAATTGACTTGAGTAATTATATTTTGTTTTTTTTTTTTTTTGTCATTTTAGGATTTTAATCTCTCATTAGAGTTTTCAGCCCCGGGATGTTCCCGGGGTATAAACTAGTATATATATATATAGGATCCGGATCATATGAGAACTACCTTGAGTTATGAGAACTAGGGAACTAATCTTGACCACACATTACCATATTATCAATATAAATAATATAAGGGTATGATAGTAAATTACCATCCCCTACCCCACCCCCACCCCACCCCACCCAAATCACCCTTTTAAATATTTAAAAGATTTACTGATTTTTTTTTAAAAATCACACTCTCTCTCTCTCTTCACCCTCTTTCTCTGCTCTCTCTCGTCTCTCTCTGCTCTCTCTCGTCTCTCTCTATCTCTTTCTCCTCTCTCTCTAAAAAAGACGGTGGATCCGAAGAGGTTGAAGACGGTGGTGGTGGTGGGCCGAGGGGTGGTGGGAGACGAC